>CM031243.1:809655703-810067633 GCA_018340775.1 Taxus wallichiana var. yunnanensis | reverse complement strand
AGTTGGTTAATTTATTTTAACAATATGATTACTCACATTATGTACCACAATTTATTTAAATAAAAAAAAGGGTGACCACATCACTTAATAAACACATACAAACATCAATAAAAATCAACCAAATAAATAAATACAAATAACCCTTGGTCATGTTTAAAGGTGATCCCCCATGGGAATCCCTAACACAAACAAACAAACAAACAAATACAAATTGCCACAGTGACCTTGTTGAATTGATCTATAATTCTAATGTGGTTGTTCTCTAATCCCCGATGTTTGTTGTGATATTTTAAACCTGCAAAATACGAATACCTCCTTCGGCCTCGTGGCCATATTAGAACATCCAAATGAATATAAATATAACTTTCAAGATCATCTAGATATATGAATCACAACAACATCCAAGCAACCAACAAGATCATTTGTAATTTTACTCAACAACTATATCATCATCAAATAATTTCCATTTCTAGGTCTACCCACAATATCCAAATATCACATGTCTGAACAACATCCATAATATAACCATGTCAAACAACATATCATCATCAATATATAAAAATGTCTCTAATAATCATCATGCATCATAACTGAATCAAGGTCAACAATAATCCATGATCTGACATCTAACATAATACTATAATAATGTCCATAATCATGTGTATAATATAATCAGCAATATCATGATCAGTATCAAAAGGTGTTAAAAGGAAATGGGCACTACAATTTGAGTGTGTAAGTAGAACTATCATATTTTTCACCCACATATTTAATATGCATTGGAGAATGATGTTTACCGGGGTGTTGGAGTTGAGGGTGTGTGAAGTGGCATCCTACATGGATCCACCTCATCCTCTTCCCTTCCTCTTCTATAAACTCAAATTCCTTACCTTGTTTTAGGTTATTCGCCTTTGGATACTTCATTTTAGGGAGAATTTTCTTTTGCTATTTTGGAGAGCTCTTACTTTGGAGAAGTTTGAAGATTGTTGAATATTTGTGCTTGGTTGATATTTGGATTGCTTGCATTGGAAGAGCTTGTGGTTTTGAACTCGGGATAAACTCCATCATGGAGAGGTAGGAGCTTGGCTCTTGAAATCCTCTTCTTTCTTTCTTTTATTGTATATGTGAATGGTTGAATGTTATTGTTGTGAAATTTTTAGCATGTTTGTGGGTTATTGGGTGGATGGCATATGAATGGTGTAGGAGAATACTATGGCATATATTTTATGGGAGGCATAAGTGTTTTGGGAGATATAAGTGTGGAGGGAGTTGGGATTTGGGTTCCACCTTACAAAGAAATAGCTTAAATTTATTTACTCGTTATGGGGTGCCATAAGAGGTTGGGAGTCATAAGAAAATGTGAGGGATAAGGGATACTTTGGGAGGCATAAGTACATGTCAAGGATTTGAAATGTTATATTATCGGCTATTTGTTCTCGGTGGTGATTCCCATTTCCCTTTGGGAGGCATAAGTAGTAGAACCCCCATAGTTTCTTTCTCCTTTGGCTTGCATGATGAAGCCTAAGTTTTATTTTTTTATGTCTTAGTGTGGTTGAAAACTACATTCTTTTTTTCGACTATGTTTTAAATGTGTATTTTGTAATTGTGTTTGTGGAAGCTTTGTGTTTTCCATGAGTTGAAACACATTTCTTATTGCATTTTGGTTGGGGCTCATGTGCCAATGAAGAAGAATGGTTTATCCTTTCATTGGATGTATTGGTTGGGTGGAGAGCGTTTCTTTTCCCTACCTTTTTATGATCAAAATTGAAGAATGATGGATATGTATGTTACCGTTCTAGAGCAAAGGAAAAGACTCTTTTGATAGTCCTTGTTAAGATTATTATTTATTGTAATCCTTTCTCACTTTAAAGTGGATGAACTTGTATATTATTGGTGATGGAATGATATTATGTTGTGGCTATGGAATTTGTAATTCAAAATGTAAAAGAGATATACTTTCTTTTCTTCTTTTGAAAGAATGTGAAAACATGAATTCCATATGTTGTATTTCAAGGAATGAAAGAGAAAGATGTAAGGATATCATTTATGAATTAACAAAATATTGTATTATACTCCTCAAATGGCATTGTTGTATTTTAAATCTGATTGTTGAAATGCATTATGATATCTCCATTTGAAGGTCTAGAAATACGTATGAAGAAATGTATAACGCTTTTATTCATAGAAATGAATGTTTGGAAAAATCTGAAGTTGTAAATTGGCATTTGAATACCTTGTTTGAATTAACTTAATAGGTTTGAGTGTTTTGGAATGAATTTATTATTGAAGTTGGTAAATGTAAACAAATCTATTTGAATTGGATTGTTGTTAGATGTTTCAAACTGGGAAATGTTTTATTAAAAATGTACAGATCAACCCTTGTAGCAACAAAAAATAAAATGAAATATTGAATTGAATTGAATATGAGTAAAATGATCCCAAACAACTAAAACACTTAGGAAATTTTATAGAACCTTTCAGAATCAAGCTCAACCTTTTAGAGTCGTTTCTTTGTCAAAGTGAGAAACTTCAAATTGATCATCAATCAAAAAGATTAACCCTTGAAATCCATCCTAAATTTACCCAAGTGCAAACCTCCATGTCGGTTGGCATGTTAAGAAAGGAAGGAGGTTGAATTGACCAAAATTTAATAAGTCAAATGTTACCAGTTTTCAATTTATAAGCCTTGAGAGTGTTTTCTCAAAATTGACCCATAAAAATTCATCCAAATTAAATTATTAAGGTTTCTGTGCAAAGAAGACATCAAGATATTTTTGAAAAGTTCTTATTTTCCAAAAACAGAGTTCCCTATCAAAATTTATGGCCTTTTGAAGTTTGAAGAAGAGAAAAAGACTCTTGCGTGCCCAGAAGAGAAAAATTATTTTGCGCACCCGTCTTGCATGCCCAGAAGAGAAAAAGCCTCTTTGTGCACCTATCTTGTGTGCCCAAAATAGAAAAATCCTCTTCTGTGGCCATCTTGCGTGCCCATCTTGTGCACCTAGGATAGAAAAATCCTCTTGCGTGCCCTATCTTGGGCACCAGGAGAAGAGAAAATGCCTCTTGTGCACTGTCTTACATGCCTAGAGAGAAAAATAATCTCTCCCACACTTATCTTACACCTAGAGAGAACAAGATTCTCTTCTTTTCCCATCTTTGCACACTAGGGAGAAAATAATTTCTTTACACACCTCACAAGAAGATAATCTATCTGCGCTAAGAATGAATTTCTCTCTCTTAGTGTTTTGTAGGATGTTTTGATAACTATTTTAATTGACTATGGAATTTTTGTTGGGAACAATTAAAAAATAAATTAAAAATTACTCCTTAACTTTTCCTAACTAAACCTAGATTGTTCTTGGTCTCAAGTGGTTTTTTAGATGGGTGATACACTTGGTATCGTGAGGCGTGGGTTCAAAATCTTGGACCCTTGGGCATAGTAGATAACTTGAGACATAAAATTTAAACCTAGGACAATATTAAACCTAGCACAATTTCAAATCTAGAAAACAACTTAGTGTGGAAATTACATATTTAGTGAACATGGAAAACTGAATAAACCCTAGAATAGTGAACTAACTCTCACCTTGGTCTGTGCAAGAGGTGCAAACAAGATGAGGGGTATTTTCACATAGACTTAGATTTTCCACCACCAGATCATGTTGTAGCAGCTATCCTACCATAGATTTTACAGACACTCGAGGATTTAAATGTCGCTATATGGGGAGGGACCATAGGAGAACATTCATTCAAACATGATATGATGATATCCATTGAGGCTCATGCATCTCCTTGGCATAGCGAGGAGAATAGAGGAGAGAACTCACATGTGGAGAGTTAAAGCGTAGAGTCACCACAGATGGGAAGGAGACCGAGTTTCAGGACACAGAGATAGGTCTCAGAGCCCTAGGCTTAGAGATGAGCATGTAGGGAGGCCTAGGATTCATCAGAATATAGCTTCAAACTACATCAATGAGATCCTATATCTATGGCCATCACATTATGTTGGTGACATAGGTCGATTTTAGGAAGAGGCCTAGTTAGTGAGCATGAGCGGATGCTTTAAGCTCTTCCCTTTTTCTAGCAACACAAAAGCTCGTGTTTTGATTCATCTACTAAGAGACAGAGAAAGTGTCATGTGGAGGATAGAGGAGGAGAAGCTTCACGTGGATTTTGAGACAATTACCTAGGAGTTCTTTGAGAAGCGGTTTAGGAGCAAATAGTTTTCACCGAGTTTCATATAGGAGCATAAATGAGTTTCATGACCTTCGATAGCTATCTCTTATAGTAGATGAGTATGAGAGTAGATTTATGGATCTACTCTAGTATGTTGATTACAGGAAGGATGAGATAGATACATAGATTCATTTGGGTCCTGAATCTTGACATTGGAGGTGCATTCGGATCCATTGTCCATAGACATTAGATGCGAGCTCGTTGAGAAGGCCTATAGCAAGGGATACTTGGGAAAGACCCAACAAGCTAGAGACCAAGTCTGGAGCCACATCCCAGGGATGCGGGATAGTGAATAGAAGAAGGGGGATGGATAACCCCTTCTCGTGGAGGTTTTCATTGATTATTTCATTTTTAGAATGTAAGAGCAGTAGTAGTCTCGCCCACCTTGTAGATGTCCACAAAGATTCAATGTAAAGAGGGTTCGGAGTATGGGGCCTCCTCCTAGGGGTCCCATTAGGACACAGGGTTCCTAGAGGGCTCGGCCAGTAGGAGTTTGCAAGTGGAGACCACAACAAACCATAGCCAGATCATCAAGATCCACACCATGAGTTCTAGAGCCTTACCGGTGGACCTTTACTACACATGGGAGAGGATCGAGTGGTTACTTTGCTATGTCATTGATGGAAATTTTTGGAGAGAATTCCCTAAGAACCCTATTTACAAGGGTAAGACACAAATCTCAGAGCCTACCATTGGTAACATGGGACACACTCATCAGATCTATGCAGTGGTCGAGAATTGCTAGTCTGAGCATCAAGGTACCATGATTGAGACCACAGGTAGCATTGGTGGTATTCCTACCTCCAAGTTGTTTGATTCTAGTTTTTAGATTCTTTTTTTGGGTCACCATCATTTTCTAGGAAGGTAGTATAGGCAAGGTCTTAGTTGGGACTTTGAAATGGATTATGGAGCCAAGATCTATGTAGACTACTTAGTTAAGGATTGTGTAGTGGATTTGAGACCTTTCACTACCACCTCGGATCTTTGTATCCTTCCTTTGGGCTCGTATGGAGTCATCTTGGCGGGGGCTCGTTATCGCACACATGGCTAGGATGGATCGTTTGACAAGATCATATCTTGTATAGATGATCTAGGATTTGAGGAAGTGATAGATGGGGTCGGGAGACCCATTTCTATTCACACCATCTCATGTGATGCATCTTAAGCGGTGTGTGTGACGGGGTTGTGGATGTATCTTTGTTAGAATCAATGATAGATCAGAGGATGGATCTAGTGGGCCATCGCTAGATTACCATCCCATTTGAGAGATTTATCGAGATGTATTTCTGGGATCTATTATGGTTACTTCCACCATGTGACATATATTTCCATATAGAGCTAGTTCCGGGAGAAGAGCCTATCTCACAAGCACTTATCGGATGATTGTTCACCTAGAGCTTTATGAGCTAAGTTGTAACGCTCAGAGGTCATTTTTGAGAAATTCCTAATCTATCCTAGTGTATATGGGGTGAAATTGATGATTTTTGTGAAGAAGAAGGATGGATCCTTGTTGTTGTGTATTGATTACCACCAGCTAAACAAGGTACGATCAAGAATCATTATCCCCTTCTATGCATAGAATATTTTTTGATCGAGATGAAGGAGATACAATTTTCTCTGAAGATTGATCTAAAGTCAAGCTACCATCAGCTAAGGATTATGGAGGTGGATATTCATAATCCTCTTTTCATATGAGATATGATGGCCTTTTTATGAGATCACAAAGTGGTGCCTTTAGATTTACGAATGCTTCAGAGTTTTATGAGTTTGGTGAATGGGGTATTCAAGACTTTCTTAGATCACTTTGTGTTCATCTTCATAGATGACATTTTGATTTACTCATGTACATGTGAAGAGAATGAGGGCACCTTGAGATAGGTTCTTTAGTGCCTTCGTGAGTAGAACTTTGTAGAGACGTGGCTCATTTTTTGTCATGCTATTTAGAGTGTCAAAAGTGAAGGTCGAGCATCAACATCTAGTTGGCCTTCTCTTTCCTCATGTTAACGAGTGGAAGTGGGACACCATTTCCATGGACTATCGTTGATCCTTTTAAGATTAGAGCCATTATAGATAACACCACAACGCCATCATGGTCACAACTTCATGGGGTTAAAGTTATTATAGGAGATTTGTTCGAGGACTTCTCTTGATGAAGACACCCCATTACTTCCCTTAGTGAAAGGGAATGGGTTTGATTGGTCACATAGATGAGAGTAGGCCTTTAGGACACCAAAGATGACTCATGAAAACACCCATTCTTGTAAACTTCCTATCCATAGGGTGAGTTTTTGTATGCCGGATGTTTCTTTGGAAGGACTTGGAGGTGTATTGATATCAGGAGGGTAGAGTGGTGGCCTTGGAGTTTTGTGAAATCAAATATTATGAGGATATGCTCAAGATGGTATGTCATGGATCATCTTAGTTCGAGATGGAGTACACTTTCATACTTGGTGGAGTTTTCCTATAATAATAGTTTTGAGTTGTATAGGCATTTGAAGGAAGGAATGGCTCCTTTTCGTAAGCTTTATATGGAAGAGATGCTTCACGGACACCTCTTAGGTGGCAGGTTTGATGGAGTTGTTTCTCTTAGTATCATATGGAAATAGAGCATGTGAAGGGGAAGGAGAATGTGGTTATAGACTCTACGAAATACTAAAGACATGTGATTATGGCCAAATGGGCATAGATTTATGGAGAAGGATCCTTGAGTAGCTTCCTCTTGATAGTTTTACATTGGAGCAGCATAGATCAAGTCTTCGAGACCCCTGGAAGGGAAGTAAGATGGTTATTCATTAGAGTTATAAACATTTTAAGTGAACAAAGGATAGATTTATGTCCTTTTGAGATGGAGGCTTGAGGAAAGATATTGATTGAGGCACATCATACACCCTATTCATCCCATTGTCTCAGGTGAAGAAGATGCATGCCACTTTGAAATAGTTATATATATTGTAGATCCTTCTCATGAGAGATTGGACCTCATTGTAGTTTTAGGATTAGGTACAAAAAGTGATGGTGGAGCTCATTCATGTATAGATCATAGTACCCTAGCCTTCGAAGGCCAAGAGAGAGACCGGCCTTCTCTTTCCTCTATACCGGAGTGTGGGACCTTTTCCATGGACTTCATTGTTGGACATATATGATGAGATATCACCATGACACCATTGGCCAGGATGTTAATTTTAAAAGTGGCTCACTTTTCCGGTGAAGACCTCTTATATCTAGTGACTCGATGGGTTTATCGGGGATGAGATTGTGACTTCGAATGGGATGACACATTTTGATACTAGATCATTTGTGACCATGATTATTGACACTTCCCATTTTGGACTACCATGTAAGTATGATGTTAGAGGAGGATCAACTTTAGGACAACATATCACCTCGAGACAGATGGATAGATGAAGTGGGTGATCATATTTTAGAGGATATGCTGTAGATGTATGTTATGGATCATTAGTAGAGATGGGATATGCTTAGATGTATGTTGGTGTATTTTGAACTATAATAGATAGAATTTTTAGATATAGTTGGTGTTTAAATTGTAAGTGACATTGTTGATTTTTTGAGAGTGATACACCTCTTTGTGATTACATGATTTCTCATATCAGCTTTGTTATAGGTGATCTTGGAAATTAAAGACTATAGGAAGTCATTTAGAAAAATGTTAGAAGTACATGGCAGCATAGGACCAAGGAGGTATTTTTGATGTAGGCACAAAGGTGTTCCTCGGAGGATCGAGACCACATAAGATCCCTAATCATTATAGAAAAGGTTCAAGTGAGCTCACCTAGATTCGTTGGTCCTGTTTGAGATCTTTGTGCGTATTGCCCTTTGGCCTAGGGATTCATGAGGATTGCTACCTTGAAATGTGACCAATGATGTATTTCATGTTTATTTAGGAGATATTTTGATCCTTTCATGTTAATGACCTCATTACGGAGTGCAAGTGGGCATGTGATTGTGGTGCCCATTCATATTATAGATTTAGTAAATGGACTTGAGGTAGAAAGATTGATCGGTAATGAGTGTTGTTAAACAAATTAATTAAAATATGTCTTGGGAGGATGCTACATTAAGCTGAGTTCATTTTTCCCATTGAATTAAAGTGACTTTGAGGAGGAATTCAAGTCTAAGGGGAGGTTTATTTTAGAGTATGATACACTTCATCTCCTTTGGAATTCGAATTTGTCCTTAGAGGCTGATTTTGGAGACTTGAGGACAAGTTAAACTTGTCCCATTCCTCTTAAATTTACATACCAACCTTACCTATGGTTAGAGAGTTAAATTTAGACTTTTATTATTTTTTTTTTAAAGTGAAGTTGTAGGTTTTAATTCACTTTCTTCATGTTTTAAATTTCAGTCTTTATGGGGTGTGGGCTTGATTTGATTGTGTAAGTAGAACAATCATTATTTTCACCCCATATTTAATATGCATTGGAGAATGATGTTGAATGGGGTGTTAGAGTTGAGGATGTGTGAAGTGGCATCCTACATGGATCCACCTCATCCTCTTCCCTTCTATCTTCTATAAACTCAAATTCCTTACCTTGTTTTGGGTTGCTTCACCTTTGGATACTTCATTTTGGGTCAAAGTTTCTTTTGTTGTTTTGGAGAGCTCTTGCTTTGGAGAAGTTTGAATATTGAATACTTGTGCTTGGTTGATATTTGGATTACTTGCATTGGAAGAGCTTGTTGTTTTAAACTTGGAACAAAATCCATCATGGAGAGGTAGGAGCTTGGCTCTTGAAATACTCTTCTTTCTTTCTTTTATTGTATATGTGAATGGTTGAATGTTATTGTTGTGAATGTTTTAGCATGTTTGTGGGTTGTTGGGTAGATGGCCTAGGAATGGTGTAGGAGAAGACTATGGGGTATATTTTGTGGGAGGCATAAGTGTTTTGGGGAGGTATAAGTGTGGAGGGAGTTGGGATTTGGGTTCCACCTTACAAAGAAATATATTTCATTTCTTTACTCGTTATGGGGTGTCATAAGAGGTTGGGGAGGCATAAGGAAATGTGAGGAATAAGGGGTAATTAGGGGAGGCATAAGGAAATGTCGGCATTTGAAATGTTATATTCTATTAATTTGTTCTCAGGTCATGATACTCATTTCCTCTTTTGGAGGCATAAGTAGCATCCCGTAGTTTCTTGCTCCTTTGGCTTGCATGATGAAGCCGGAGTTTTGTTTGTTATGTCTTAATGTGGTTGCAAACTACATTATGTTTTGCACTGTGCTTTAAATGTGAGTTTTGCATGTGTGTTTGTGGAAGCCTGTTTTTTCCATGAGTTGAAACATATTTCTTATTGCATTTTGGTTGGGGCTCAGGGGAAAATGAAGAAGGATGGCTTCTCCTTTCATTGGATGTTTTGGTTGGGTGGAGAGCATTTCCTTTCCCCTACCTTTGTTATGATCAAAATTTAAGAATGATGGATCTACATGTTATTGTTCGAAAAACAAAAAGATAATTTTGGTAGTCCTTGTTGAGATTATTATTTATTGTAACCCTTTCCCACTTTGAAGTGGATGAACTTGTATATTATTGGTGATGGAATGATATTTTGTATTGGCTATGAAAGTTGTAATTCAAAATGTAAAAGAGATATACTTTGTTTTCTACTTTTGAAAGAATGTGAAAGACATGAATTTTGTATGTTGTATTTCAAGGAATGAAAGAGAAAGTTGTAAGGATATCATTTCTGAATTAATAGAAGATTGTATTATACTCCTCAAATGGCATTGTTGTATTTGAAATCTAATTGTTTAAATGCATTATGAGATCTCCATTTTAAGGTCTTGAAATATGTATGAAGAAATGTATAACGCTTTGTTCTACGAAATGAATGCTTGGAAAATCTGAAGTTGTAAATTGGTGTTTGAATACCTTGTTTGAATTAATTTAATAGGTTTGAGTGTTTTGGAATGATTTTTTATTGAAATTGGTAAATGTAAACAAATATATTTGAATTGGATCATTGTTAGATGTTTCCAAACAAGTAAATGTGTTATTCAAATGTACGTGAGAATGACCCCTACAACAACAAACAATAAAATGAAATAATGAATTGAATTGAATATGAGTAAAATGACCCCAAACAACTAAAAAACTTAATAAATTTTATATAGCCTTTCATAATCATGCTCAAACTTTTCATAGTCATTTCTTTATCAAATTGAGAAATTTCAAATTGATCATCAATCAATAAACTTAACCCTTAAAATCCATCCTAAATTTACCCAATTGCAACCCTCCATGTCTGTTGGCATGTTGAGAAAGGAAGGAGGTCGAATTGAACAAAATTTTATAAGTTGAATGTTACATGTTTTCATTTTATAATATTTTAGAGCATTTTCTCAAAATTTACCCTTAAAAATTTATCCAAATTAAATTCTTAAGTTTTCTATGCAAAGAGGACATCAAGAGATTTTGAAAAGTCCTCGTTTTCCAAAAATATAGTTCCCTATCAAAAGTTATGGTCTTCTAAAGTTTGAAGAAGAGAAAAATCCTCTTGCACACCCGTCTTGCATGCCTAGAGAGAAAAAAATCCTCTTACACACCCATCTTGCACACCCAGAAGATAAAAACCTCTTGCATGCCTAGAAGAGAAAAAATCCTCCTACTGTCTTGCACACACCCTAGAGAGAAAAATCACTTTGTGTGTTGCATGCCCATTTTATGTGTCCGGGAGAGAAAAAGAGTATCTCCCTTGCACCCTTCTTGCATGCCAGAGAGAAAAAGAGTCTCTTCCACACCCATCTTTCACACCCGGGGAGAAAATAATTTCTTTTCGCGCCCGTAAGAAGATAATCTATCTGCGCTAAGGATGACTTTCTCTCTCTTAGTGTTTTGTAGGATGTTTTGATAACTGTTGTAATTGACTCTAGAATTTTTGTTGGGAACACTTAAATATATATATATAATATATATATATATATATATATATTTAAATTATTCCTTAACTTTTCCTAACTAAACCTAGGTTGTTCTTGGTCTCGAGTGGTTGTTTTAGATGGGCACTACAAAATAATATCTATATTTGATATCAATTAGACATTTAGGGGATACATACCTACTAAGATTAGCATTTAAGTAATGAAATTTAATCATCTAGCCAATAGAAAAAGGGATATTAAAGAAAATATTTATATAAAGGCCTAATTAAAAAAAATGATTAGTAGAGAAATTTGAAGAGGCCCTTTATTATGGAGGAATTATATCCTTATACTTTATAATTTATTTATGAAAACATAGAATTTGTATGAAAATATAGAATAAAATATGATAAATAAAGAGGAGGAAAGTAAGGTAATGAAAGAGGTCATGAAGCACTGAGAAGATAGGGAATGAGATCATGTCAAATGCATAACAAGGTAGAAATTAAGAGATTGACATCAATGTATAAGAGAGGATTAATGAAGCGGTGGATATCATTAAATAAGAATGGGTTGAAGATTTAATGGTATGCAAACTCTCAACAAAAATGAGACATAAATAATGGAAGTTTATTTAGTAATTTTTTTACACACACTCATCTCTCTCTCTCTCTCTCTCTCTCTCTCTCTCTCTCTCTCTCTCTCTCTCTCTATTTGTGTGTGTGGGATATTTAAAAAAACTTATATGCCATAAGTATAAAATTTATTTCAATAGATCTTAAAAAGTTAAACCCTTTAGTTGAACAATATGTAGATATAATATATAAAAAATTAGAATAAAAATAGTTCAATATCTACTTAAATATCTCATTCTTCTAGTACATAAACACGATTTGGGAAATAATTTTAGATTGTACATTAATTATAAAAATTTCTAGACACAAATTAGAGGCTTGATAAGTGCATTGATATGCCATATAGGATTTTAGTTGATTTTAATTTTATCTTATAAAAGAAATCCACATTAAAACAAAAATTTATTTGTTTTGAAAGGCACTTTTCTATTTGAATGATTTTATAGATTATTTTAATTATATGTCATTTATGACCTAGGTTAACTCAAGTTGATAACTAGAGATTTAGTTTTACAAACATAATCCCAAACTAAAACTATAAACTAATGTTATTTACAAGAACTTACACATATTTACCTTCTTAAGGAACCTTTCCCGATTTATGTCACTCACATGTTTTACTTATACTACATTGTTTAATATATTATATCCTAAAACAAAATTTCTATTGTTTTAATTTATAGTCACATATATATTTCATTGGAATGTTAGGAATAATATTTGGATTAGTTCTCACATTATTGTGTGCGTAATTAAAATAGTTTGTTATTGTAATATTAGTAATAATATTAGTTGGAATATTTTTAGAGGTTTTGAGTGAGTCATAATAACAACTCATGTAGATATTTGGAGTGTGAGATATCTTGGAGATTACTAGAGAAATATGAGGGATGAGAGAGATACTAGGAGATAGGATTGAAGATGAATTTTGAATCCACCTTTGTAGGAGTTCAAACATTCTAAAAGGTATTATCCATAAATGAAATTGTAATCATGAATATATTTTCAAATAAAATATTATTTGTTGCATGTAAATTTTTATTTGGTGTGGTATTTGTGGGAATATATACCCGAATTATCATATGGTATCGAGAACTCATCCATCATCTCTGCTATTATGGAGAAATCAAATAAATAATAGAGAAATGTAATAATAGTGTATAGTTAATCCAAAGATATGTAGTGCCACATATTTGGTGTGTTCAAAACAAAACTCAAACACTTAGAAATCCAGACAATTTTTTAATAAATACTATTTTATTAATAATAAGTTTGCTCAGAACTAACGAAAACACTTAGTTAATTTTATTTACTATCCATTATTAATATCCAGGGTATATACCCATATGTCCATTTTAAATTTCATTTCATATATTTATCCCAAGTGTTTACTATCAATCTGTTTCCATTAAGAGCACCATTTCATTTTGTTCGAAATTTGAAAATAACAGTTAAGAGAAACCATTCTTAACATTTTATAGTTTGAAATATAGCCAAGTTCTTGAGGTTTTCTATTGTTTTTTTTTATTCATTGGATTTTGCAAGAAAAAGGAGGAAGAAAGAGGTTTATATATATATATATATATATATATATATTTATGAAATTTGAAAATGTATATATAAAATAATATTTTCTATTGTTTTCATTTTTTTGCATAGTGGTAAGCATATATAAAATAATATACGGAAGGTATGTGTGGCATGGACGCTTAGCATGCCACAATAGGGAAGTGGAGGGCCACAACCCTAGTCATGAGATAGTGTATAGGGTTTGGGAGGGCGGCCAAAATTGTGGCATGAGGAAGGTTTGTGGGGTTTGGGGAAAGCCGTTATCTATCCCAACCCCGATACCATTCCATCGTTATACAATTAAAACAATTCTCCCCAACAAAATCACAATTTTATTATATATATATAAATCAACACCAATTTATATTTCAATATATATTTATATTTATATATGCACAAGGATATCGATTTACACATATTTCCATTGTTTAACACTTTCTAATTTATATTAATTATAACAAAGTTTTTTAATGTATATATATATATATATATATATATATATATATATAACAATTATGTGTCTTTGTGTGTGTGTGTGTGTGAGTGTGTGTGTGTGTGTGTGTGTGTGTGTGTGTGTGTGTGTGTGTGTGTACTCACAATATATAAAATATGGCATTCATTTATTCCCATGTAACACTATAATAACAAAACTTATAATATGAAGATACAAGTTAATATTATTTTTTTCCTATAATAAACTAGCCATTTCACCTAATAGACAAGTATTTCCTTTCATATTTGATAAAATAAAAAAACTTTCTAATGGTGAAAAGACATGTAAAATACAACTATTGAGGAATAAAAATAATTTCCTTTTCCTTCTCCATAATAAATCACAATAAGGAAATAACTCTTCTCTACAAGATGTGTATTAAAAACACAATATTCCATTCCACAAAACCATCTTTAAAAATACAAAACTAGATACATTTTCATACTTCATTCTACGAATGCATTTCAATCTTAAGTTTGATACAAGAAGAGTCTTTATTACAAGAAAAATACATTCATTTGAGCTTTAAAAATTTAAATTTTTTTTAACCCAAGAATGATATAAAGTTTTGTTTACTTCAAAATTCCAACAACATTTCTTCATTCTTTTTTTTTCAAGATACAAATACATTTCAATTTTCCACTAAACCAAGATACAAAATTCAATTAAATACATGGATAGAAGTCTACCAAAAATTAGGAAACAACCTTACAATATCATAATCTTTCTCCTCAAAGTGAGGATAAAATGACACAATATTACAATATACAAGGATTCAAAGCTTCTTCCCAAGATATAAGAATACTTAATAAATATATCAAAATAATAACAAAATCATTCTTAAAATGTAAGAGGACAAGCCTCCCAAAATGGGAAGAACATATCAAATTTTCAAATTTATCTTCCATCCTCCAAGTGTATTTTTCCAACCTTCCACACCACAAGAGAGTCTTCAATGTACAAGAGAAAAGATGCTCAGTTTCCTCCCAACCAAATGGAATCATTGGATGCATGATATCCAAGCCCATGGGAGAGAGAACATAAGTCTCAAGATTGAACAAGTAAGGGGGAGATAAAAGGTGAAAATCTTGCAAACAATATTTCAACACACACAACAACAAAATAACACCAATGACAAGAGGATAATCCATGTTTTTCTCAAAGGGGAAGAGTGGAATTAAAGTCATTCTCGATTCATCTAAAAATCTAGTGCGATAGACATGAAATACTCATAGATAATTAGAGACCATACAAAATTCATATTATGAGGTTTTGCAGCATTACAAGTGCATAGAATGCAGACTAGGGCATCTTGGTACACTCATAAGTGCTGTGTATTCTAATCACTCTAGATCTAACCTTCGGGGTCCCCGAGGGTTCACTTACACTTCAAGATTCTATTTCCAAATTTGTGACATTGTGTGACAATATTTTGATATAAGTTGAGTCCTTTCCTTACTCTTCTCTTGCACGTTAGGATTTCATTTCATCTAGAATAATTTATTTACATTACTTTCATATTGCTAATGTTCATTTAAAGTGTTTTAGTCCACCTAGCTAGATTAAAATTAATACCCTAGATATCCCCTTAGGCCATCTAGGAATTTCTTATTTTTGTTAATAAGAAACCTTTATTTAGTCATCAAGTTTATAATATTTCCTAGAAACTCCTCTTGTCCCATGCTTTATGGAATATCTGTAAAGAGAGAAACAATAGAATTTTCAAATATCAATAACATAATGCCCTCTAGGTTTACACTATGGTGGTCGCTGGTTTTTAGGAAAATTTCAATTTCTCCATCTAGAAACTGCATAAATGTAAAATCTCTCTTAATCTCAAGGATACTATGTTAAAATAACTTTAAATCCCATTAGAACCCCCTCCTTGGTAGTTTCAAGAACCAACACCTCTTGAATCCCTCCTCTAATTGGTTGGCTGAAAGTCAATGCGAGATGAAGCTGTAAAAGTTTATATGGGTGTTTTAGGTGGTGGAGATATAATAAGAGATGAATTAGGACAGCTAATGGTTTCGAATGCTATAAATTTAGTTAATGGAACAATAGTTGATAATTTTTACACTTGTGCAAAAATAGGAAACTCGAAACTTTGTTATAATGGATGACATTGTTGAAGAAGAAATAACTAGGGAATGTATTACAATTTTATCATGTTTTTAGTTACAAAAATTGATTAGTTACATGTAATATGTAGTTATGTGTGTTGTTACAAAATGTAACACCTCACATAGCACTGCCATTCCATGTTTGTCTTTAGAAAAAAGAAACACAAAATCCCTGAAGGACTAATGCATTTCCTTGGTGAAGGTGAATCACGATTTAGGTGAAATGCTAAATTTGGAAAACAACAAATATTTATAGTTTACAAGAAAGAGAGTTCATTATTAAGTTACAAGTATTTCAAAACTCATTATTTCTGCATGTAAATACATTTAATTATGTGTTTGAGTTGTTTATTGTGTTATACAATCAATATACATGTCATAAAGTTGAAATAAGAAAGAAGTATACAACTCAAGTGTAGAAATTAAATGTTATATATTCATGAAGAAGTACAAATATTTCCCACAAAAGTCATGGGATTTAATTCATAACTACGAAGAAAGAATTACATATGCATGAAGTTAAAATTAAAAGACTATGGAAGAAACCCAACATTACTTGGGTTCTCTTGGTCTTCTTCACTTCAGCTCAGACTCTATCTTTTACCCAACTTTCCTAGTGGTCAAAATGTTCCTGAAAAATGAAAAAACAAAGGCATAAATATTTGAGCTTAGATTTTATTCGTATCGATGTACTATCTAACTACATGCAAATGGATTTTAAAAATCAAAATCATAAGGTATATAAGGTACATATATAAAATTGATAAGAGTAGTATTCTACATCAGCACATATGATTCCCAGAATCATTCTCTTAAAGAAAAAGAAAATAAAAACAATGGAACATAAGAGAGGCCAAAAATACTAAATATTTTCTAACTATTTTGCTAAGTGTGTAGGTACATGTTGCAGCAAAGGATGAAATAAAAAAATGTCTTACAGTCTTAACTGTTAGCTAAAGATTGAAAAAAATAGAGTTTAATGATTTCTTTCTCATGGTAGATCATATTGGAAAAATCACAAGTAGAGTGGTTTAAAAGAAGAATATGACTCATAGTTTAGTAGTTGTTCTAGAAATAAAGAGTTATAGTAAAGATAGAGAGAAATAAATAATTTACACTACTTCAAAGATAATAGAGCATTTTCATTTTTTCAAAGAGGTGAAGGAACATTTTTCGAAAAAGGAAAGGTTTTGTTGCATAACTCAAAAATTGCAAAGTATGGTTTCAGATCTCAAAAGTACACAAAAAGGAAGTTTCATTGCCCACATATAGCTAAAGAATATGAATAAAAGTATGGAATAAGAGAGGTAAAGAGTGCAGATTTTCATCAACTCCAAAACAAGAGTTATGATCTTATTCAAATAAGTTGGAGAGAGAATTTAAATATCATTCTTTATTATAGCTATGATCAAATGAAATTTTCTAAAAATAATGATAAAGTAATATCCGAGCGAGGCTCTAAAATATAGTGTTTGATTTATAAAAGGGGAACTTGTTTGTCCTTAATATATTTCATATAAAAGGAAGTATAGTCTTCAAAAGTTACAAATGAAAGTCTAGAATTTAAGTTATTAAAGAAAAGTGCACATGAAAAAATATATTTTTATCATGTATATCGAGATGGGTTCAAGTGACAAGTACTCAAGGAGTAGTAAGCTAATCAACACAATCATACAAGTAGAGGAGTTGTTCATCAAAGGTACTGCAACATTTTAGATAAAGAATGATCTAGAAGAAAATGGTATTGGGATACTAAATAAATTAAGATTTAAATATCAATTAAGATTTTTTTTCAAAGTTTTCATCAGAACACATGAAATAAAATAAAAGACTACATTCAAGGAGTATGAAGCACTTATGTCCTATAAAAGAGAGTTCTAAATTGACTACATAATAAAGTAAGGTAAACTTAACATAATGATTATGAGAAGTCATACCACAATCATACATGGTAGTTATTATTTAGATTATTGTCACCTAAGCATTTATGGGGTATAAAAATCAATGTTAATCACCTTTTCAGGAAGCAAGAAAGAGTCAAGTTACAACTTGTGATGTTCAAAAAAAAGAAATTTCATGGAGCCATCCAAAATGACAATACAAATGTAAATGCATAGAAATAATACCAATTGTTTCACATAATCAGTTTTATCGGATAGAAATTATTATTTTGAAAATATATTTGCAAGGTTTGACCATTGAGGTATAGAAAATAAATCAAATTACAGTTTTCATCAGAATGCCAACCATCAAAAGTCACAACATATGACAAACTATCGGGTAATCATCTTTATGAGTAAATAAAGCTTTCAAATATATCATTTTTAAGAACCAAATTCTATTTGTAGGAACATCAAGGTTTATGAATTTTATCTACAAGATTGAAAATAAGAAACAAACTCCATCAACATGCAAGCTATAGAGTTGGATCAAAAGGATGCGGTTTTCAAATATCAAGTTTTAATGATCTTCAAAGCACACATTATAGTCTACTAGCTGAAGAATGAAATTCAAGAAAATCTTACAAAGTACAGCCCAATGAAAAAAATAAAGGAAAAATGCTACAATACAAACTTATGACACCTTCTCAAAATTGAAGGATTCCATAAAGCTCCATCTAACTTCAATCATAAGCATTTCTTGAGGGGTAAAGCACTTGAAATTTATTATAGTGTATGAGGAATGCCACAACAACCTATAAATTGAGAACGTTTCTGATAGAATACATGAATTTCAGTCATTCTAAAATAAAATACACTTGAAATAATCAAACATGAAGAATGAGCTATCTTTTTCAGAAAATAATGTAAAAATGTAAAGTTCTGAATTTAAAGAACCATGAAAGAACAAAAAACCCTTCAATGTTTAAATCATAGATACACAACTCAAATATTGGTGTAAGTTTAGTACACACAACTTGCATAGACTCTTCAAGGGCCATTTCAAGTTTCACTCATGAAGTAATGAAACCAAAATTTAATTCAAAAGCTAAGGTCAAAGGTCGAAAAGAGTATTAGCTCAGCCAAAGGTTACAAATAAGGTGTAATAATGAAAATGGATAGATATGGAGAAAATAGAAATAAAAACTAGTTCACAAGGGGGAGGTTTACGGTGCCTACCTTCTTAATGGTGGTAGAGAATACAACTTGACCATTAGAAGATCAATTGTGAATACAGGTTTTGGAGCCCTTTTGCAAAGAAACCATTAAACATTAAGATGATGAGCATCAATCATGGATAAATGAAGTATTGATACCAAAATAATATGGATGAGCAAGAGGAGTCCATCGAGAGGGTAATATAACAAGCTCGAGCACAAATAAAGAAAAAGAAAATTTCCAATGCAACAGAGGAGTAATGCCCATTTTTGGGTTATATTAAACAAGTATTGTAAATCAACAATGAGGAAATACTACTTATATGGCCATGAATGCAAAGGATTTAAGAAATGGAGAAGAAACTCATTCATAATGATGTTGATTGAAACCCTCAAATCGAAAGAATGCAAAGAAAATATGCCCCAACAATACCCATTGAAGATAGAACAATGTTTTACTATGTTGAGCAACAATTTAAAATATACAAATAAAGATAAAGGAATAGTTTTTTTTTCTTCATGGTTGTTACTTATTTACTAATAGTTCTACACAGAGATTCAAGATGGAGTGAAACTCATGGCATTAGAGTCAAAGTTATGAACCATGGGGGAAGTCGGTCAAGATAGAAGACCTAGAATGGTTTACATGACCATAATGGTGTCCTAGAATAGAAGATGACAAGAAAACCACATGGGCTTAGGATTAAAGGCTAGACCCATAAATGGATGCAAACCTAAGAAGAAAATGAATTCCCAAAATGAGTTTTAAACTTGGGATTCCAGAACCACAGAGAAACAGAGGAAAATTGATGTATCAGTGAATGTTAAAGAACACAATGGTAAAGACAAACATATTTTTGTGCCCAGAAAAATGTACCTTTTCTTTGTGCCATGAATTTATAGAAACCAATATTGTAGTAAAGAAGCTCGATAATGAGGCAAAAATGGCAACCATAGACTTCAAGGTGAGCCATGAAAATGAAAAAGATCCAAACTTTCAGGAGTTTAATAAACCAAGCAAGAAGTCAAGAGGCTCAAGAAATGTCAAGAAATATAATTTATAAAGCTAAAAATCTCATCTCACGACTACAAAACCTTATCATGAACAAAAAATTAGAGAAAAAACCTCATCAATTTCTCAAAATGTGCCAAATTTTGAGCTCAAAATGTAGAAAAATGGTGGAGAAAGAAAATTTTGTAGGGTTTCGCCACTCAGGGGAGAAAGTGGAAATGACAAATGATAAGATTGATGAGCCTTTTCAATCAACCTAACTCATCAAGAGTTAAGGATTGATGGTTAAGATCTTGCAGTACAACAATTGATGACTCCAGATGTTAAACTAGTAAAAACTACCTTGTTGGCTAGAGTTAACAGTTTAAAGGTTCCAAACCATCAAATTACCATAATCAAATGGCCAATAATGAGTTATGAGATCAATTACGCCCACAATCAATACAAACTCAAATTCTTATTGAATTAATGGTTCAAACCTTGCAGATACTTCAATCAATGGTTGATATCAATAAGGGAGATCAATGAAAATTCTAACACGGTGGTTCATAGCTCAACTAGAGTTTAGAAATATACATGTTTCAATTCGTAAGAAAACCTAGTTAACTCAAGGTGAGAAACTTCACCGACACAACCATCAAAAGGGTTGAGCTATCATGAGAAGGGGAAAATCTCCTTTTAAGGTTATCATTACATAAACTTTTAAAAGTTCACAATACTACCCATTGCTATAGTATCAATGATTAAATAATATTATCGCACTCAACAAAGTCAAGTATGGCCAATAACCAAATATATGCCAAGAAATCAAATCATTAATATTTGATTGATTAATGCCATGGTCAATAGAAACAAAGGAGAACTTATCGATTATGTATATACCTTGTGATTAAAAATGGGTCAACATAATGTTTATCACATGATTATGTAATTGGGTCACGTGACCTATATTTTCACATAAGCGAAAATTTTATTCAAAGAGAGTGACATAGGTAAATAAAACCTTATTCTATATGGAGTAATTAATAAGTTTCCATATTGATTAAAATAGATCATATATTCCAAATTCAAAAAGATAATCACACCATGGAGGACATGTGCACATCAAAGGTGGCCCCCACATGGAAATTGGAGACAGAAGTAAGGGTATTATACTTATAGAAGAATAATGTATTGCATGTGTAAAGAAAGGTGACAAATAGATGTCAACATTGGATCCTAAAAGTGGTTCCCACAATGGATGAAATATATGGGTGAATATTTTGCAAAGTATTGCAAATAAAAGTATTACTTTTAAGAAGGTTATTTTTACATGTGCATCGAGGGGAAAAATTAAATAGTGATAAATTTATCATTACAAGTTGATCAATTTTTAAGTCTCACATCAATCACTAGAAGATAGAGATTGCATGCATTAGAGGAGACTTACACAGAAAGCAAATGTTCTTATTACCAAATTACTCATCCAAATTTATTAAAAATAGATCATCAATTGAAGTCTGATTGTAATGTATTTTTGTAACTCGGGATATTAAAACCTCCCTGTAATTAGAATGTCTATTTTTATTCCTTTATTTATTCATGATAAAGGGGTAAAATTAGCATGCATGGGAGAGTACAACTTTTAGCCTTTTAGGATGGGATGGGTGAATAATATTGCTATATATTGTGTGAAATTGCAAGGCACAAGGAGGAATTTTGGGACATAGGAGTGCTCAAGCAAATTTTGTGAGTTTTACTCCTTGAATGAGAACTGATTTCTACCTTTCCAATTATTTGCAGTGGTGTGTATATCTCATTAATTCTTGTGAATGTCAAATTCCCTAATTAATCATCTTAACTTGCTACAAATTTAGTAATTTTTACATAATATTAGTTTGTATGTTTATCTTACTCTATTTTTGTAGCTCATTCCCTCAATACACCAAGTGTTTTGCCTTAATATTCTACTGAAAACTATTAGTTTGTGCATCCAAAATTCATTCTCAAATTGATTGTGCATGTACTTTATTAAATCCATCGACAAGTTTGGTGTATCACCCCATTTTCAATTTAGTTACAGTCATTTTTTTAAACTCAAAACCCCTAAAAATAGTTTAGGATATTGGAGACTCACCTCAATAATAAGTATACCCACAGACCTAAGGTGTTTCCATTGTATCTATGAAAATGAGAGATCTAGAGCAAGTTTAGAACACATGTAGTCATCTCTCAATAGGTGCACTTTCGAGAGATAATAGTTTTTGGCACACACTGTGGGACAATGATTTAGATATATAGGAAAATTACAATAGTTTACAACGTATTTACAGAGAAATAAAGTCACTTTTGGAGCACAAACAATAATTTATCTAAATATCAAGAATATTTATTTGACAACTCCATAAGGTTGATTTCAGACCATTTTTTCAGCATGTTCCATGCCTAAAGTGACTACAAGATCATCTGTAAGAGGAATTCCTTCTATTTTTATTTCTTTACCTTTGAATTCTACAAGAAGAAGAAGAGTTGGTAATACCTTACCTTATAATAGTCCTTGTTTTGGAAATCCTCCTCCTAATATTCCTTCACCATATATTAATATCTTTAATGAAATCTCATTATTCCAATGGCTATTTAACCACCTAGGAATTTTTAACCTTTACTAATGGAATCCCTTTAGTAATTCCTATTTATCATGATAATCTAAATGTAGCCATGAAAATTTTATCTTCATTCACTGGTTAAAATTACATTACTCCTACAAAAACATTAAAGATTTTGTAACCCTTTGTGATGTCCATAATATAACTCATGAAGATGTAGCCTTAAGACTTCTAGTTGCATCCTTTAAAGGACAAACCTTTGCAATGGTAAAGAAAACTTAGAAATTGGGAGTATAAGAACTTGGGATGAGTTAGGAGAAAAATTACTTAAGAAATTTCAAGATCTTTTTGATCATTTATTCCACATAGAGCATCTTTCTACAATTAAAAGAGCCCCTCATGAATTTTGGCTAGTTTCAATATCTAATTTTCTCAAACTTGGGAAAGAATTCTAGCTATTGTTAAGCCTGAATATGACCATGACTTTCTTTATTATCTTAGAGCTTTAAGTATTGATATTTCAACTATGATTCAGTAAATGGGAGGATATATTGTTCCACCCTCTTATGATATTGACATTAGGGAAGAAAACAACCTTATTCAAGATGGGAAATTTGTACCAAGAGCTTTAATGCCTCTTATAATAGATTTGTCACCTATTCCACAGCCCACTACCGTTATAGAGCCTATTTTTCTAGCTTCATCAGATGATGTATTCAAGGATATGCAGACTATGGGTAATAAATTGACATCAATTGAAAATAAATTGGCTCAGCCTAACAGGCCCTATCAAGCTCCTTATCAACAAAATCAACAAGGTCAATAGAATAGGCAGCCTTATCAGCAAAATTAGAATTATAGACCACCATATCAACCAATGTATTTTAACCCAAAATCCCCTAGTACACCTAACACTCTAGTCCTATTAACATAGTCTTAGAAGAATAGTGTCAATCTTGTAATCAACCTCATTTAGCTGTCAATTGTCCAAATGCATTCCTGAATATAAGCCTTGTTGCACAACCTCAACCTTAAGAATTGTTTAGGCCCCAAATGGAGGGTGGGTAGCAAGAATCTTAGAGTCAGAAACCACCATAACAAAATCTAGTTAGCTTTAGGGAGGAATAATTTATTACAATCACAACCAGGTCTCACGAAAAGGTTCAAGAGAGATAAAAATAGTAAAACAAACATGTTCTACCCACAATCACTTATAAAACAACAAGTGTAGGTCAAAAAATAGCTAATAGTTTAGTTATTCCTAAAAAAGACCAACTAGTTTAGCTCAAAAATACCAACAAACACAATTATAGCCTAATCCCATAGGAATCTTCATACCTTTGATTTAAAAAGTTGCTGAAGTAGAGTATGTTTTTGCTAAAGCTTATGCTAAAATGGTAGAAGTTGTTTCAAAAATGGTTGCTTCTTTTAACATTGTTGATGTAATGAAGAAGCATAATATTAATATTTCACTGTGGGATGCTCTAAGTATTCTAGGACAATAGGAATTACTTTCTCATGACTTTGCTAAGTTGTAGATTTAATCAAAAAAATAGTACACAAGGAAGCTAGAAAGAAAACATGGTCCTTGGATAAATGGAGCAAGACCAAATAAAGATGTTAAATGAATAGTTCTAAACGTCTTAAATGCTCACAATATCAAGAATTCACCACCATTTTATTTATCTCTAATTACTAGGGATCATTTAGTTCATAATTGCATGGTTGACAATGGTGCAAGAAACATAGTTATGCCAAAAGCAATTGCAGAAAAATTGGGCGTGCAATATGAGCCTATGTAAAAAAACATGTGTTGTAGCTAGATGGACCAATGACCAACACAATTGGCATTATAAAAAATCTAGAGGTAACCTTACATGTTTACCCCAATGTTACTATTTTACAAGATGTGATTGTTGTAGATTTACCTCCCTATTTTGCCCTATGTTTATCATGAGATTTTACAAATAAATAAGAGGTTATCTCTCTTTGAATTGGTCATTTTTCTACTTTAATACAAGGTATGGAACTAAGCTTAACATAAATTTAGAGCCTTTGGCTAGATTTCATATTGAGTCTCATGCTTCAAACATTATAGCAAATTATTACGCTTTAGATCAATCTGATTTTGATGTTACAACACATGTTTCGCACTAACCAATATTTCTAATTCGTTCATGGATGAAAAGACTCAAGAATAACATGATTATGACCCTTTCAAAGAATCAAAAGAATACTTTTTTGGTTTTTATTGCTTGCATGAAAAATGCAACAATCCCCTTGCTGTCAGAAATAGAAAAAAAAAAAAGGGCTATGGAAGATTCAATTCGATGGAGCTAAAAATAAGAAAGGACAAGGTGCGGGTTTAATGCTTACTTCCCTTCAAATGGCAAGTAATTTTCATCTTTAAGGCTACATTTTTCTTGTACTTGTAATGTAGTTGAATACAAAGCATTAAATTATGGCTTGTAATTAGCTAGAAAGAGAGGTATCAATACTTAACAAGTTTTTGTTGGTTTGGAGTTAGTTATTAATCAATTGAAAAAATTTAATATGTGTAAGAATTCATTAATGAAATCTTACAAACATAGAGTTTCAGACTTATTGGATGATTTTTATGCTATTAACATTCAATCTATCCTAAAAGTTGAAAAAAAAAATGCACACAAACTTGCAACAGGTTGTGCTAGATTTGATGTACTAGAACAGATCAAAAATAGCAAAGTACAACCATATATAAAGCTGATTATCAGACCTTAAGTACATGATAACAAGAAAATAGGCAAGTTTTCGAAGATGATGAACAAATCTGCAAGTTTTTGTAGCAAGAAGCTTAATTTTCTACAGAAAATCAAGAAAAATTGTAGCACTTCTATGGTGACTAGATTGTTTAGTTGAAGATAAACAAGTTGCCTCAAGAATTGGTTACACTAGAAGACATTTTCAGTTCTTATGATTAGCTAAGAATCGACAAAGGAAATATTTCAACCCACATAGATAACTACAAAGAAATCTTGGTGGATGATGAAACTAAACTATTTATTGGAAATGTATTTTCCTCACTAAAAATAGTCATTTATCAAACTATGTAAAGAATTAAGAGATTTTTTTCTTGGAAATAACAAGATCGAGAGGATTTGAACCAACTTTAGCTTAGTATAAAATAGAGTTAGAGCTAAATTCCAATCCGAGTTAGGAAAAAGCAAAGGCCAGTAAATCGAAGATTGATCCATTAATGAGAAAAGAGTTATCTCTGTTGATTGAATTAGGTATTTATTTCAGTTAAGCATTCAAGTTGGGTAGCTAATCTTGTTCTGTTTGGAAAAATAATGGAGAAATTAGGCTATGTGTGGATTTTGGAGACCTTAATAAATCTTCATTAAAACATCATTATTCATTGCCCAATATGGATCATATTTTGATAACATCGAGACAAATTATCTCTTTTAGATGGTTACTGATAGATACAATCAGATCTTTGTGTGTGAAGAAGATAGATATAAAACATCCTTCACCATGAAGTGGGGCATTTACACTTATAAAAGAATTCCTTTTGGCCTTTCAAATGCAGTGCAACATTTTAATTGGCAATTGACATGGATTTTCATGATTAATAAATAAATGCATATTGGTTTACTTACATGATTTCACCTTGTATTTTCAAATAATTCTAATGAACATCTAATGCATTTAAGGAAGACTTTTCAGCTTTGTAGACAGTTTGGAATATATTTGAATCCCCAAAAATCTAATTTTCAGTACATCACGGTAAATTTTCTTGGTCACATTATTTCTAAATAAGGTTTAGCTATTGATCCTTTCCTAATCAAAGCTCTTTCATAGGTGTCCTTGCCTCATCATAAGAAATCATTATAAATTTTTCTCGAAAAAATCAACTTTTTTAGAAGATTTGTTCCTAATTTTACAACATTAGATAAGCCATTAACAACTTTGTTAAATAAATATAAGACTTTCTCTTGGACCAACGAAGAGAGAAAAAGATTTTAGGCCATCAAGTCAACAATTTCACAAGTCCATACTCCTGCAAATCAAAACTTTAATAAATATTTTACAATGTATGCACTTGTAGGAGCAAAGACTATTTCAGCTATTTTAACTCAGGTTAATGATGAAAACACTGAGTAGCCAATTGCTTTCTTTAGACAAATTTTGCATGACTAAGAGACAAGGTACACCTTTCTTGAAAATAAATGATTTTAGTAGTTAGAGGATTGAATAAATGTATGTACATAATTTCAAATAATAAGATACATGTCTTTATATCTCATCCAAGTGTTAAAGCATTCTTGTTGAACAAAGATCTAAATAAAAAGAGAGCAGGATGGATTACGAAAGTTATGGAATATGATGTTGTATGTCTATGTTGTGAAAATAGTTCAAGGAAAAGGTTTATGTGAGCATCTAATTGATGATATGGAAAAATATCAGTTTAGAATCAAAAGATCCATAACAACATGTTGAAATTACGTATCAGCATTTAAATACCATGGTACAATAAGAAAATCAACAACCCGAACTTAGTCAAGAAGTTCAGGAATCAAGATGGATGAATGATTTGGTTAACTACCTATAACACGGTACTTACCTGAAAGTTATGGACAAGAAAAAATGAAGATATTTTAGGTTACAAGTTGTACCTTATTTTTTCATTCATATCTTATTGTTTAAAAGAGATATAAATGAAATTTTTCTATGATGTATTGATTATGATAGAATTCAATAACTATTATCTAAATTTCGTGAAGGACCTATAGGAGGTCATTTTAGCACGTACTATAGCCTTAAAAATTATTAAATATGGTTAAAATTGGCCCAACATATTCAAGGTCTGCTTGAATGGGTCAGAGAAATTTTATGAAATGTGCTTTCTATGTTGGAAAATAACATTTAGCTTCACTTCCCCTACAACCTATTTCAATGGATCATCTATTCATGTTGTGGGGTGTTGACTTTATTAGGATAATAAATCCACCTTCATCACAAGGACATGAATGGATATTAAATGCCACATATTATTTTACATGTCATACTAAAGCAATAGCCTTAAAAGAAGCTAACGAAACTTCAATACTATCCTTTTACTAAGGTATAGTTTTGGAGATTTGGTGTTCTAGCAACTATCATTTCAAATAATGCCTTAATGTTTCTTGGTGCATCTTGTCCACTCAAAATTCCCTGCTCTGATGAAAGTAAAAAAATTCAAAATTTTGAGTTTAAGTGTTTTCTCTAATGTACCGAAGTCATGAAATTGAGAAAAGTCTGTAGTTTTGGGTCATTTTGTATGTATTTCAGGCCTATCAGACATTTTTGTCCCGCTTCTCCCAAGTTCAAGTACGCTCTGTTCCCGATCGGCCGAAATCCCCGAAGTTGTTCCATTTTCGGGCCCGTCGGAGCTTTTCGTCCCAACTGTCCCAAGTTCAAAATTGCGCTCTGTTCCCCGATCGGCCGAAATCCCCGAACCGCGTACTTCGCTCTTTCATGTTCCAAGTGTCCCAAAATTTTCGTGCGAGTTGTTCCATTTTCACCCGAACCGCCCGAGTCGCGTACTTCGGAACTTTTTGTCCCAAATGTCCCAAGTCAAAAAGTGCAAGTTGTTCCATTTTCGGCCGAAACACCCGAACCGCGTACTTCGCTCTTTCATGTCCCAAATGTCCCAAGTTCAAACGGGCCTTTTGTTCCATTTTCGGCCGAAACACCCGAACCGCGTACTTCACGCGTTTTCGTCCCAAATGTCCCAAAATGCATTTGTGCGTTTTCTCCCTGTTTCGCCCGAATCGGCCGAGCCGCGTGTTTCGCGCATTCGCGTCTCACATGTCCCAAGTGAACCAAGTGTCATTCGTACCAGTTTTTTCCACTCTACCCGAATATCCTGCTTATTCAAATTGGTGGGTATGCATTAAATGCACATTGATCACCCTTCTCTCTCCTCAACGGCTATGTAACGAGCAAGCCACCTTTGCAATTCTTACATTGTTTCCATGCTACCCTTGCTCGAACCCTTGCAATTTGAAAACCTGCGCGTGTCCCCTCCCTCTGAAATTCCTTTCCGAGCCTGGTTTGCGGTTCTGTCCTCCTAGTTGCTATCAATATGGAAGATCAAAGTTTTGGAGTAGGCTTTGGGAGAACTAAAGAACAGTTGGCAGAAAGGCGAAGCTTTCAAGACGCTGGTTATATCAGTTTTCAAGGATATTCATTGTCATCTTCAAGATGAAACTTCTGGTGTGTCCCGTTCCTTGCAAGAAATTAAAGCTCAATTCAGAGCTTATGTCAAAGATAATCTATTCAAGGAAAGCTCAATCTCCAAAGAGAAAATGAAGGAAATCTGCTCTCTTCAATCTGCCGTTGGAGAAGCAAATAAAGATTATCATACTCATGTCGAGTTTGATAAAGAGATGGAGAAATGTCTTGGATTCTGGACTCAGTCAATGGCCAACACGTCAGTCCCTCGTGGCAGAGACATAGCTGAAGCGTTAAAGAAATTCAGGCAGCGGATTCTGAAGTCAGTGGGTCCCTCTCAGTGACTGGCCACCTGTCTTCTTCTCCTTGTTCTTTTCTCTTCTTCCCTTTCTTTTTCCATTTTCTTTGTAAGAAGTTAAGGTATTGCGATTGGCGGTTCTTAACTGTTCTTGGTTAAAGAAGCGGTTACGAAGAATAACTGATCTGTAAGCTATATAATGGCCTTCCTTACGCCATTCTGGAGGAGGAAGAATTTGGCATATTTTCTGAAAGTGTAAATAGATCATAAAGAAATCAATACAGAAGGACTTTCCATTCTTGTCTATCGATCTCTCGTTACTCCTAAGCTTCCATTTATTTTCTTTGTGAAGATCATTTGTCTCAAGTTCATTAGTCTTGCCGATTGCATACTCTTCGACTTTGCAAGCACGGTGATCTTGTATAACCAAGAAGGAACTTTGTGTCCTTGATTAATGAGTCTGTGTTATGTTAAGAAACTTTGTGTTCTAGCAGATGTTATTTACAGAACTTTGTGTCTTTGAATTCCATCTTATTTATCCGATACAAATGATCTTGTTTCAATTTACTGTGACTTCGCATACATAAAGAATTACTCTGATATCTATAATTCTGCATGTTGCCTTTCTGCTCGTTCTCATCTTCTCATTCCTCTGTCCTTTTGTACTTGAACATCCTCATTGAAAACACTTTCGTAATATCCAAGTTTAACCAGAAAATAATGTTTTGTACATTTGTAAATAAGTTCATTTCTGAATAAGGGAACCTCTCCCATTAAAGAGGAGGGACTTCTTGTCCCCTGACTGTTGCTCTTCTTAAAAGTCCTATTTGATGACCAACAGTTTTTGGCGACTCCGCTGGGGAAAATCATATTCCAGTTCTGTAATTTTTCGATCATCCTTTGATCTGGCGACTCCGTGTTTTACTCGAGGGAGGAGGGCCCTTGGTATTGAAGATTCTCAGTTTCAGCTTTTGGAGCAGCAGGGTTTTCCTTTCCCTTCAACAAGAAATAGAAGGACTCGTTCGACAAGCACTCCACCTGCTCAAGACAGAATTCCTACGGGTGGTATTCCTTCAGAGCCAGCTAGCCCTAATCTTCAAGCTTTGATTCTTGCTGGTGTTGCAGTCCCTCTCCAAGCCATTTTTCCAAGAATGGCTGCGCCATTACCATGGGGTCATCGTGTCGGGCCCCTGGCCCTTACTCAGCCTTTGCATGAGTTACCCAGAGGTAACCGGAAGAACTTCCCAAATTCAAAGGTGATGGCAAAGTGCATCCTGATGAACACATCGCAGCCTTCGTTGTTGCATGTGGAGTTCTGGGAGTCGAATATGAAGACGTCTCCGTAAGGCTGTTCGTTGAGACGTTACAAGATAATGCTGCTGATTGGTTCTACCACCTTCCGGCTGGCGCTATCACCGACTGGGACACAATGAGAACTCAGTTTGAAAACCATTTCAAGCCGGCAGAAGATGTACATGCCTTACTAGCTCAAATCTCTCAGATAAAGAAAGATTCACAAGAGCCCATGAGAGAATTTGTGGCCCGGTTCAACAAATTGATCAATAAAATTCCGCAGCCTACCCGACCTGTTGATCAAATTCAAAAATGTTTCTTCCTAAATGCTCAATCGCCCAAAGTTAGTTATGCACTAAGAAGGGCTAATCTCGCAACATTGGTCGAGGATCAAACTCTCGCTGTTAGTATCGAGGATGACTTGATCATGTCAGGGAAGTTGAGAAGAGACCCTCCCAAATCTAAGTCTGCTGCTTCTTCCTCTTCCACCCCTGGACCTAATACTGATCCATTAGTTCAGAAACTTGCAAATGATCTTATTGCTATAAAGAAACAATTGGCTCAGCACGCTCCTTATGCAGACGTTCCAAGGAGAAATTTTCAGCCCAGAAATCGTTTTCCTGCTTCTCAAACAAGATTAGCACTTGAAGGACCTCCTGTTAAAGTCCCTATCAATGCGACCTATGAGGTGGAAGAACCAGATGATGATGAAGATAATGAAGCTTGCGAAGAGTTTGCGAGAGAAGTTGATGACGAAGCAGACAAACTTGAGGGATCTCGAGTAAATTTCTTCACCACTGAGGGCATTGATGATGGAGATGATTATGATGAAGTGGTAGCAGACATGAATAGTGAATCATTCACTGTCATGACTCGAGAACAGACAAATCAGAGGGAGAAAGTGACACAGCCTATCAAGAAATCTAAGGAGCAGTCGACAACTATTCCCATGATTGCAAAAAGAGGATCTCCTATCCCTACTTCATCTACACCAAAGGTGAGTCCTATCAATCCTGCTACCAAAGTTGCTTCTTCTTTTTCTCCTAAAGTTGATAAGCCTAGAGTACCGAATGATGATGGCCCATCCACTTCTGGATCCTTTGATATTGTTGATCACCTGAAAAAGACCAAGGTCCAAATCTCAGAAGCTGAGTACTATCAAACCCATCCCAAAGCTTTTGCCAAAATGATCCACTTTGTCAATTCCCACTCTAAGACCACCTCTAAAGGCCTTTTGCCCACTCCTCCTTCTGCACCACAGCCTAGTCTGGTAGCCACTGTCACCTCGCCTAATGACAAAATCAAGCCTTTTTATGTAACACTTCTTATAGCTGGTCATAGGCTCAGTAATTGTGTCATAGATTCTGGAGCCTCAGATAATGTGATGCCTGCTAAAGTAGCTCATGCTTTAGGCCTGACCCTCACACGCACTTATGGATCTTGTTACTCCATGGAGAGTAAAGAAGTGCCCCTGGTCGGGAGAATTAAAGATGCACAAGTAGCTTTTGCTGCTTTGCCCGAGAAGAAAGTGTTGGCTACCATCTTAGTGGCAGATATTCCCCCTTCATACGGGATGTTGCTAAGTAGGAACTTCTGTAAGGACGTGGGTGGGGAAATCCAAATGGACTGGTCACATGCACTCGTGCCTGTCAATGGACAAATGAAGAAGTTGCTGCCTGAGAAGCAGTCTGAGTATATTGTGCAGAAAACGGATGATCCTAGAGCACAAATACTCTACGAGGATATGGGGCATGGTAACTACATGATTATGTCCCCTGATGAAATCCAACCCCCAAAGTGTCTCCTAAAGATCCTAATGGGGTTTGGATTTTAGAGTTTGATGGAAGTTGTTCCTCAGCTGGTTCCGAGCCGGTGTCCTGTTGGTGTCACCTGAAGGAAGCCTACACCCCTTTTCATTTAAGTTGCAGTTCGAGAATACTAATAACACAGCAGAGTATGAGGCTCTCATTCTCGGATTGCAAGTGGCCAAAGAACAAGGTGTAAAGAATCTTCTGGCTCGTGGTGATGCAGAATTGATTGTAAAGCAGGTCAGAAACCTTTTTCAAGTAAAAAATGGAAGGCTGAAACATTACCGGAATCAGGTTTGGGATTCCATTGAATTCCTTGATGCTTTCTCTATCGAAGCAGTACCTAGGGAAAAGAACAGCAGGGCTGATTCACTAGCTGTCTCAGGGTCGCTACTGATTCCTCATCCTGATTTCTCTCAAGACAAGTTCACCATTGAGATGATCCATCGACCCAGTGTACCTGATAACACCAATAACTGGTAGGTTTTCAATGATGATCAACATTTTCTTTCCTTCCTGGAACTCAAGGGTAATTTCAAACAACTGTATTTTGAGGGAAGTGACAACCTACCTCGTGAGAGTGTGCCCTTTGACAAAGCAGTCACCCAAGGGGAAGAAACAGGTCAGGAAGGGTGCATTAAACTCAAGGGGAATAAGATTCCTAAAGGATTGGTAAGCTTAGAGGAACTGTTTGATAAACATGACAGGTATGTGAAGTCTAGAGCTTCTACTGGACCTCAGCAATCAGCTGAGTATGACAAAATCAATATTGGGAGTTCTAATGACCCTAAGCTAGTGAATATTGGAAAATGTTGCACAACAGATGAGAGGAGAAAAGCAATTGATCTTCTAAGGAGGTATAAGGATGTTCTTGCTTATTCTTATGAAGATTTGAAAGCTTTCAAACCAAAAGATATGCAGCACTCGATTCCTCTCAAACCAGGAATTAAACCTTTTAAGCAGAAACAGAGGCAGTATAATCCCAAAATAGCTGACACCATCTTTCAGGAAATTCAGAAGTTGTTGAAGGCTAAAATCATTTTTCCCATTCACCATTCAACATGGATTGCAAATATTGTGCCTGTTAGGAAGAAAATGGTGAGATCCGCATCTGTGTTGATTTCAGGAACCTGAATCAGGCGTCTTTGAAAGATAATTATCCTTTGCCTATGATGGATCAGGTCTTGCAAGTAGTTACAGGGTCTGAAATGTTATCCATGCTCGATGGATTCTTGGGATACAATCAGGTAGAGGTTGATACTACAGATCAACACAAGACAACTTTCACTACTCCTTGGGGTACCTTTGCTTACAAGAGGATGCCTTTTGGGCTCATTAATGCTGGTGCCACTTTTCAGAGAGCCATGGATCTGGCTTTTGGAAGCTTGAAAGGGAAGTGTATTGTCATATATCTTGATGACCTGACAGTGTTTTCCAAGACAAGAGCGGATCATTTTGATCACCTAGAGACAGTTCTGCTGAGATGCAGAGAGCATGGGATCTCTCTGAACCCTAAAAAATCTGTCTTTTGTGTCACTGAGGGAAAGTTATTAGGGCACATCGTTTCCAAGGATGGTATTAAGATTGATCCTGAACGAGTTCAAGCCATCCAACAAATTCCTCTCCCAACCAGCAAAAAGGGCGTGCACTCCTTCTTTGGTAAGATAAATTTCTTGAGAAGATTCATCCCTGATTTTGCAGAGTTAACTTTGAATATTTCTCAGATGATGAAAGGGAAGAAAACATTTGGTTGGTCTTCTGAAGGAAAGGAATCCTTTGAAGGTATCAAGAGAGCTATTGCTAAAACTCCTGTTTTAGCCTGTCCTGATTTCAGCAAAGATTTCATCATCTATTGCTATGCTACAGATAATACCTTGGCTGTTGTCTTAACTCAAGAAGACTCTAATGAGCATGAACTCCCAATTGCGTTCATGAGCTATATTCTGAAAGATCATGAGTTGAAATACACCATGATGGAGAAGCATGCTTTTGCAGTGGTCAAAGCTGTTAAGCAGTTTTGTTTTTATATCCTCAACTCTCACTCCATGGTGCTGGTTCCAGATACAACTGTTAAGTCAATTCTCACACAACAAGAATTTGGATCCAAGAGAGGGAACTGGGTTGCTAAGGTCCAAGAGTATGACATTGACATCAAACCGACCAAGCTGGTTCGTGGAAAAGGCCTTTGTGAGCTCATTGCTGAAGGAGCTAAACATGAGTTGCTGGAGGAGAAAGCTGACATTCCTACCATTCTGTTCCTTAGCTCAGTTGATGAATGGTATGCTGACATCACCCATTTTCTCACCTATGGGGAATGCCCCTCTCATTTAACTGCCAAAGAAAAGAGGACTGTTAAATTGAGGTCAGTGCAATATGTATTGTGGGAAAATGCTTTGTTCAAGCGTGGGTTAGATGGGAGATTTTTGAAGTGTGTGGACAAGGAACAACAGAGAAAGTTGCTCTCAGCTTTTCATGATCAGGCATGTGGAGGGCACTATTCATCAATGGTTACAGCTCATAAGATACTCCGTGGAGGATACTACTGGCCTTCCTTGTTCAGAGATGCATCCAAGTGGGTTGATAAATGTGAGGCTTGTCAGACTTTTGTGGGAAGACCTAAATTGGCTTCTTTGCCTCTCAAGCCAGTTGTGATTGAGGAACCATTTCAACAGTGGGGTTTGGACTTCATTGGTACACTTAATCCTGCTTCTAGTGCTGGTCACACTCATGTGCTAACTGCCACTGACTATTTCACCAAATGGGTGGAAGCTATTCCAGTCAAGAGTACTACTTCTGAAGTGGTGTGCAGCTTCATTAAAGAGAACATCTTGGTAAGGTATGGTGTACCTAATAAGATTGTAACAGATAATGCTTTGAATTTCTCTTCAACTGAGATAATGGATTTCTACTACGGGTATGGCATCTCCCTGGCTCATTCTTCAGATTATTACCCCCAGGGAAATGGGCAAGCAGAATCCACTAACAAAAATCTGGTGACTATCATAAGGAAGTTGGTCAATGAGTCTCAACGAAACTGGCACAAGAAGCTCTATGATGCTCTTTGGGCAGATAGGATTACACCAAAGAGAGCTATTGGAATGTCTCCTTTTCAAGTGGTATATGGAGTAGAAGCTCAATTTCCAAAGGATGAAGTGGAACCGCCAAACTGCACCTGCACCTAATGAAGGCCATTGAAGATACTAGTTTCAGAGATGCTTTGGACAAGAGAATTATGTACCTGCACAAACTGAATGAGGACAGATTGATGGTTGCTGATAGGATATCTATTCACCAGCAGAAGGTAAAGGTCCTGTTTGACAAGAAAGCTAGGTTCAGAGATTTCCAAGTTGGAGACACCGTGCTGTTATGGGACAAAAGACATGAACCTCGTGGCAGCCATGGAAAGTTTGATTCCCTGTGGCTCGGACCTTTCAAGATCAGACACTTTGCTGGTGAGAATTCCTTTTATCTTGATTACATGGATGGTTCTTCTCTCCCACTTCCTTATAGTGGGCAGTATCTCAAGTTGTTCAAGTCCTAGGTGATTAGGGAGTCCCTTGTATATTCTCGTGACAGCACTTTTGCTTTTCTTTCCTTTTTTTTGGGGTGTGCCTCTCTCGTATTGGTCTATTTTTGACTCGTTGCCCAATGGATAAGGTAATCGGGTCTGCTTCCCCTGAGTTTGTCTAAGTTCTTGCCTTGTCTCATTCTTTGAATTCATGCCAAGTCATCCCCAGAAGGAGCCAGCTGTTGTCCACTCAAAATTCCCTGCTCTAATGAAAGTAAAAAATTTCAAAATTTTGAGTTTAAGTGTTTTCTCTAATGTACCGAAGTCGTGAAATTGAGAAAAGTCTGCAGTTTTGGGTCATTTTGTATGTATTTCAGGCCTGTCGGACATTTTTGTCCCGCGTGTCCCAAGTTCCGAAGTACGCTCTGTTCCCCGATCGGCCGAAATCCCCAAAGTTGTTCCATTTTCGGGCCTGTCGGAGCTTTTCGTCCCAACTGTCCCAAGTTCAAAAATTGCGCTCTGTTCTCCGATCGGCCGAAATCCTCGAACCGCGTACTTCACTCTTTCATGTTCCAAGTGTCCCAAAATTTTCGTGCGAGTTGTTCCATTTTCACCCGAACCACCCGAGTCACGTACTTCGGAACTTTTTGTCCCAAATGTCCCAAGTCAAAAAGTGCAAGTTGTTCCATTTTCGGCCGAAACACCCGAACCGCGTACTTCACTCTTTCATGTCCCAAATGTCCCAAGTTCAAACGGGCCTTTTGTTCCATTTTCGGCCGAAACACCCGAACCGCGTACTTCACACGTTTTCGTCCCAAATGTCCCAAAATGCATTTGTGCGTTTTCTCCCTGTTTCACCCGAATCGGCCGAGCCGCTTTTTTTGTACATTCACGTCTCACATGTCCCAAGTGAACCAAGTGTCATTCGTACCAGTTTTTGCCGCTCTACCCGAATATCCTGCTTATTCAAATTGGTGGGTATGCATTAAATGCGCATTGATCACCCTTCTCTCTCCTCAACGGCTATGTAACGAGCAAGCCACCTTTGCAATTCTTACATTGTTTCCATGCTACCCTTGCTCGAACCCTTGCAATTTGAAAACTCCGTGCGTGTCCCCTCCCTCTGAAATTCCTTTCCGAGCCTGGTTTGCGGTTCTGTCCTCCTAGTTGCTATCAATATGGAAGATCAAAGTTTTGGAGTAGGCTTTGGGAGAACTAAAGAACAGTTGGCAGAAAGGCGAAGCTTTCAAGACGCTGGTTATATCAGTTTTCAAGGATATTCATTGTCATCTTCAAGATGAAACTTCTGGTGTGTCCCGTTCCTTGCAAGAAATTAAAGCTCAATTCAGAGCTTATGTCAAAGATAATCTATTCAAGGAAAGCTCAATCTCCAAAGAGAAAATGAAGGAAATCTACTCTCTTCAATCTGCCATTGGAGAAGCAAATAAAGATTATCATACTCATGTTGAGTTTGATAAAGAGATGGAGAAATGTCTTGGATTCATGACTCTGGGCCGAACGGCCAACACGTCAGTCCCTCGTGGCAGAGACATAGCTGAGGCGTTAAAGAAATTCAAGCAATGGATTCTGAAGTCGGTGGGTCCCTCTCAGTGACTGGCCACCTGTCTTCTTCTCCTTGTTCTTTTCTCTTCTTCCCTTTCTTTTCCTTTTTCTTTGTAAGAAGTTAAGGTATTGTGATTGGCGGTTCTTAACTGTTCTTGGTTAAAGAAGCGGTTACGAAGAATAACTGATTTGTAAGCTATATAATGGCCTTCCTTACGCCATTATGGAGGAGGAAGAATTTGGCATATTTTCTGAAAGTGTAAATAGATCATAAAGAAATCAATACAGAAGGACTTTCCATTCTTTGTCTATCTGATCTCTGTTACTCCTAAGCTTCCATTTATTTTCTTTGTGAAGATCATTTGTCTCAAGTTCATTAGTCTTGCCGATTGCATACTCTTCGACTTTGCAAGCACGGTGATCTTGTATAACCAAGAAGGAACTTTGTGTCCTTGATTAATGAGTCTGTGTTATGTTAAGAAACTTTGTGTTCTAGCAGATGTTATTTACAGAACTTTGTGTCTTTGAATTCCATCTTATTTATCCGATACAAATGATCTTGCTTCAATTTACTGTGACTTCGCATACATAAAGAATTACTCTGATATCTATAATTCTGCATGTTTCCTTTCTGCTCATTCTCATCTTCTCATTCCTCTGTCCTTTTGTACTAGAACATCCTCATTGAAAACACTTTCGTAATATCCAAGTTTAACCAGAAAATAATGTTTTGTACATTTGTAAATAAGTTTGTTTCTGAATAAGGGAACCTCTCCCATTAAAGAGGAGGGACTTCTTGTCCCCTGACTGTTGCTCTTCTTAAAATTCCTATTTGACGACCAATAGTGGAAAGGTAACATATTGGGCTACCAAACCTGAAATTTATTTAAATACATCATCTAATTATTATCCACATGGTAATGGATGAGTTGAAAGTACTAATGAGAACCTCTTGTTGATCATCAAAAGAACACTCAAGGAAAACCAAAAATCTTGGCATCTAATCTTGAATTCAACACTTTGGGCTGATAGAGTGACTCTAAAATATTAGTTGAAATTCACCTTACAAGTTTGTTTATAGAAGAGAGGAAAAAATGTCCATCTCGGTTAAATTACCCGCATTGGATTTGTTGCATCGATTGGAATTACTTGAGAATGAACCATTACAAGTTCATTATACGAGTTAATGGAGTTGCAGGAGCTAAGACATCAAGCTCATTTGAACATGGAAAAGAATAAAAAACGAGATAAAGAAAACTTTTGATAGGAGGGATAAGTTCGAGTCTTCAATGAAGGGAACATTGTTTTAAAATGGGATGCTTATCGTGCAAATCAAGGAAACCACATGAAGTTTGATAAAATTTGGAGTGGTCCTTATAGGATTTTATCTTGTAAAGAACACATTTCTTTTCATCTTTCAAGGTTGAATGAAGAGGAACTTCCCATTCCCTGTGAATGGTATGTTTCTTAAACACTCTTATTGAAAATCCTACAATGTTTGGTTAGAGTAGGACTTCCTTTCATTAAGTTCTTTCATGCACATTGTAATGTTTTTCAATTCAATAAGTGCATTCATGCACGTGATCTGGTTTCTAGATCCTTTCCCAACTTTATTTTATTTCTCAAAAAGACATTTTTGGTTATATGCTTTAAGTCCATACTCAATGGACAAGAGCATGTGACTAGTTTATAAGCTAGTAGACAACTTTCCATGCAGGATCGCTATAAATGTTGAAAAAAATTCACTCGTGTTAAATGGGAAACTCGAAACTTTGTTACGATGGATGACATTGATGAAGTGGACCTAACTAGGGGAATGCATTACAGTTTTATCATGTTTTTAGTTGCAACAATTAATTAGTTACATGTAATCTGCAGCTATGTGTGCTATTACAAAATGTAACACCTCACATAGCCTTCCATTCCATGTTTGTCTTCAACAAGGAAACACAAAATCCTCGAAGGACTAATGCATTGCCTTGGTGAAGGCGGGAATCACAATTTAGGTGAAATTCTAAATTTGGGAACAACAAACAGAGTTGCAATTTACAAGAAAGAGAGTTCATTATTAAGTTACATGTATTTCAAACTCATTATTTTTGCATGTAAATACATTTAATTATGTGTTTGAGTTGATTATTCCATTATACAATCAATATATATGTCATAATGCTAAAAGAGAAAGAAAGAAGTATACAACTCAAGTATAGAAGAAAGAAGTACATATGCATGAAGTTAAAAGTAAAAGAGTATAGAAGAAACCCATCATTGCCTTGGGTTCTCTTATGGTCTTCTTCACTTCAGTTCAACTCTATCTTTTACCTAGCTTCCTAGTGGTCATAATGTACCTAAAAACTAAAAATGGAAGGCATCAATATTTGAGCTCCGAGTTTAGTCTATATCCATGTACTATGTAATTACATGCAAATAGATTTCTAAAAACTAAAGCATAGGTACACATCAGTATAGATACAAAATTGATAAGAGCATTATTCTACATCAACACATATGATTCCTAGAATCATTCCAGAAAAGAAAGATAAAATAAAAACTATGGAACATAAGAGAGACCAAAAAGCCTAAATATTTTCTAACTATTTTTTGAAGTGTGCATGTAAACATTACACCAAAGGAGGAAATAAAAGCATGTCTTAGAATCTTCAATGTTAGCTAAAGATTTCATTAAAACAAAGTTTAATGATTTCTTTTTCATGGTACATCAAATTGGAAAAATCACAAAGTACAAAGTGGTATAAAAGAAGAATATGAATCATAGTTTAGTATTTGTTCCATAAATAAGGAGTTACAACATAGATAGAGAGAAAGAAATCATTTCTACTACTTCAAAGATGATAAAGCATTTTCATTTTTTACAAAGAGATGAAGGAAATTTTTTCAAAAATGAAAAGGTTTTGTTATATAATTGAGAAAATTACAAAATATGTTTTCAGATCTCAAAAGTACACAAAGAGGAAGTTTCATTCTCACATACAACTAAAGAATCAGAAAGAAATTATTGAATAAGAGAGTTAAAGAGTGCATATTTTCATCAACTCCAAAACAAGAGTTATGATCTTATTCAAATAAGTTGGAGACAAAATTTAAATATCACTCTTTATTTTAGCCATGATCAAATGACAGTTGCTCAAAAATAATGATAAAGCAATATACGGGTATGCTCCAACATATCGGGATTGATTTATAAAAGAGGAAGTTGTTTTTCCTAAATATCTTTCATATAAAAGGAAGTACAGTCTTCAAAAGTTACAAATGAAAGTCCAGATTTTAGTTACTAAAGAAAAGTGCACATGAACAAATTCCATTTTTATCATGTATATAGAGGGGTTCAAGTGACAAGCACTCAAGGAGTAGCAAGCTAATCAACACAGTCATACAAGTAGAAGAGGTTGTTCTTGAAAGCTATTAAACATTTTGGATAAAGAATGATCTAAAAGAAAATGGTATTGGGATACTGAATAAATTAAGATTACAAATATCAATTTAGATTGTTTGTTCAAAATTTTCATCAGAACACATGAAATCAAATAAAGAGACTATAGTCCAAGGGAGTATGAAGCACTTATGTCCTATAAAAGAGAGTTCTAAAGTGACTACATAACAAAGTAAGGTAAACTGAACATAATGACTTATGAGTAGTCATACCACAATCATACATGGGTAGTTATTATCTAAATTATCGTCACCTAAGCATGTTAATCACCTTTTCAGGAAGCAAGCAAGAGTCATGTTACAACTTGTGATGTTCAAAAATAAAGGTCATGAAGCCATCCAAAATGACAATACAAATGTATATGCACATAAATAATATCGATTGTTTCACATAATCAGTTTTAATAGATAGAAATTATTATTCTGAAAATATATTTGCGAGGTTTGACCATTAAGGTGCAGAAAATAGTTCAAATTATAGTTTTCATTAGAATACCAACCATCAAAAGTCACAAAAATGACAGACTATTAGGTACATCATCTTTCGAGTAAATAAAGATTTCAAATATATCATTTTTAATAAACAAAATTCCATCTGTAGGAACATCAAGGTTTATGAAATTTATCTACAAGATTGAAAATACGAAACAATCTCCATCAACATGCAAGCTACAGAGTTAGATGAAAAGGATGTAGTTTTCAAATATCAAGTTTTAATGATCTTTAGAGCACACATTATAGCCTACCAGCATAAGAACGAATATCTAGAAAAATCTGACAAAGTACAGTCGAATGAACAAAATAAAGGAAAAATGTTACAATACAAATTTATGACACCTTCTCAAAATGAAGGATTCGATAAAGCTCCATCTAACTTCAAACATATGCATTTTTGAGGAGTAAAGAACTTAGGGAAGTTATTACAGTGCAACAAGGGAATGCCATAACAAACTACAGATTGAGAACGTTTCAGCAGAATACAATAATTTCAGTCATTCTAAAATAAAATACACTAGATAAAATCGAAACATGAAGAATGAGCTATCTTGTTCAAAAATTATCGAATGTGTAAAGTTGTGAATTTAAACAACCATGAAAAAACAACAAACCCTTCAATGTTTAAATCGTTGATACAAAACTCAAAGACTAGTGGTAGTTTCAAGTACATGCAACTCACTTAGACTCTTCACGATCCATCTCAAGTTTCACTCATCAAAAGTAATGAAACCAGAATTGAATTCACAAAGCTAAGGTCAAAGCTCGACATGAGTATTAGCTCAGTAAAAGGTTACAAACAAAGGTATAATAATAAAAAGGGATAGATCTAGAAAAATGCAATACAAAACTAGTTAACAAGGTGGAGGTTTATAGTGCCTACCTTCTTAATGGTGGTAAAGTCTACAACTTAACCATTAGCAGTTCAATTGTGAATATGGATATTAGAGCCCTTTTGCCAAAAACCATCAAATCTAGACGATGAGCACCAATCTTGGATAAATGAAGTATTGATACCAAAAGAATATGGATGGGTAATAGGATTCTAGGATAGGGTAATATAATTAGCCCAAGCAAAGGAAAGGAAAAAAATATTCCAATGCAACAAAGGAGTAATACCCATTTTTGGGTTATACAAAACAAGCATTGTAAATTCACACACTCAGGAAATAATACTTATATGGCCATGAATGCAAAGGATTTAATAAAAAAAGAATAATATCACTAGATTCATAATGATTTTAATTGAAACCCTCAAATCAGGTAGAATGTGGAGAAAATATGCTATTAATAGTACCCATAGATGAGAGAACAATGTTTTATTATGTTGAGCCACGATTTAAAATATACGAGAGAAAGATAAAGGAATAATTCATTTTATTCATGGATGTTATAGATTTACTAATAGTTTAATAGATATTCAAGATGGAGTGAAACTCAAAAAGTTAGACTCAAAGCGAAGAACCATGGAGGAAGTCGGTGAAGAGTAAAAACTAGAATGGTTTACATGCTCATAAGGGTTTCCTATAATAAAATATGAAAATAAAACTATAGGGGTCTTCAAGTTTAAGGATATACCTACAAAGGGATACAAACCTAAGAAGAAAACAAATGTCCATAATGAGTTTTAAACTTGGGATTGTGAGAACCATAGAGAAAGATGGAAAAAGATGTATGAGTGCATGTTAAAGATCAAGTGGAAAAGAAAAAGAAATGTGCTTAGACAAATGTACCTTTTCTTCATGCCATGAAATCAAAAAAGCCATGATTTAAGTAAATAATCTTGAGAAGGGGTAAAAATTTCAACCAAATACTTCCAGGAAAGTCCATCGAAAATGACGAAGAGCCAAAGCTTCGGGAGTTCCATAAACAAGGCAAAGAAGTCAAGAGGCTAAAGAAATCTAGGAAATATAATTTGGAGAGCTCAAAATCTCTTCTCATGACTACAAAACCTTATCATAAACAAAAATCAGAAACAAAACCTCATAAATTTCTTAAAATGTGCCAAATTTCAAACTTGAAATGTAGAAAAATGGCGATGAAAGAAACATTGGTAGGGATTCACCGCTCAAGAGAGAAAATGGAAATGACAAATGATAAGCGTGATGACCCTTTTCACTCAACCTAACTCATCAATAGTTAAGGATCGATGGATGAGATCTAACAATACAACAATTGATGATGTCGATGCTAACCCAATACAAACTACCTTATCTCTGGAGTTAATAGATCAACGATTCGGACCATCAAAGTACTATAATAAAATGGCCAAGAATCAGCCATGGGATCAATTGAGACCATAATCAATAGAAACTCAAATGCTCATAGAATTTATGGTTCATATCCTTTAGGTACTTTAATCGATGATTGATATCAATAAGGAGATTCAATGCAAAATCTATCACATAATGGCTCATAGCTCAACCGAGTCCAACAACATGCACGTTTCAAGCCATAAAAAACATAGCTAACTCAAGGTTAGAAACTTGGTGACATAACCATCGAAAGGGTCGAGCTATCATGAGGAGGGGACAAGCTCATTTTAAGGTTATCATTACATAAACATTGCAAAATATTGCAATATTACCCATTGCTATAGTAACCAATGATTAAATAATATTCTCACTATCAAAAAGTCAAGTATGACCAAAAACCACATATATGCCAAGAAATAAAATCATTAATAAATGATTGATTAATGCCATGGTCAATAGAAACAGAGGATAACCTTAGTGAATATGTATGTACCTTGTGATTCAAAAGGGGTCAACATAATGTTTATCACATGATTATGTTAAGGGTCCCATGACCTATATTTTCACATAAGTGCAAATTTTATTCAAAGGGAGTGACATAGGTAAATAAAACCTTAGTCTATATTTGAATAATCAAGAGGTTGTCATCTTGATTAAAATATATCATATATGCCAAATTCAAAAAGAGAATCACATCATGGAGGACATGTGCACATCAAAGGTGGCCCCACATGGAAATTTAAGATAAAGCAAGGGTATTATACTTATATAAGAATAGTGTGCATGTGTCAAGAAAGGTGACAAATAGATGTGAACATCAGATCTTGTAGGTGGTCCCCACAAAGTGGATGAAATACATGGGTGAATATTTTCAAAGTATTATAAATAAAATAATTATTTTTACTCACACAAGGAGGTTATATTTTGCATATGGATCAAGGGTAAAATTAAAGAGTGTTAAATTTATCATTGCAAGTGGATCGATTTGTATGTCTCACATCAATCACTAGAAGACAGAGATTGCATGTACAATGGAGGAGACTTACACAGCAAGAAAAGTTATTATTAGCCAAATTATTCATCTAACTCTATTAAAAATAGATTGATAAACCGAATTCTACTATAATGTATTTTTGTAACTCAGGTTATTAATGCCTCATTGTAATTAGCATGTATATTTTTATTCCTATATTTATTCAGGATAAATGGGTAAAATTAGCATGCATGGGTGAGTAAAAATTTTAGCCCATTTTTAGGATAGGATGGGTGAATAATCTTTCTATATATTGTGTGCAATTGTAAGGCACATGGAGGACTTTTTGGACATGGGAGTCTTTGAAGAATTTTTTTCAAGTTTTGCCCCTTTAATGAGAACTGATTTCTACCTTTTGCAATTATTTGTAGTGTTTTGTATATCTCATTAATTCTTGTAAATGTCAAATTCCATACTTAATCATCTTATCTTGATGCAAATTTAGTAATTTTTACATAATATTAGTGTACATGTTTATCTTACTATATTGTTGTGACTCATTCTGTCAACACCAATTGTTTTGCCTTAATATTATGCTAAAACTATTGGTTTGTGCATCCAAAATTCATTCTCAAATTGATTGTGCATGTACTCAGTCAAATACCTCAACAATTTTGGTGTATCACCCCATTTTCAATTCAGTTATAGTCATTTTTTACCCTAAAACCCCAAAAAATTAGTTTAGGATACATCAAAAAGGAACCGACCTTCATACCAGAGACTCACCTCAACAATAGGTAAAGCCACAGACTGAGGTGTTTTCTTTGTATCTTCAAAATTTAGAGATCTAGAGAAAGCCTAGAACACATGCAATCATCTCTCAACAGGGTGCACTTTCGAGAGATATCACCAACCATAGATCAGAAGCTCTGGAAATCCTCAAAGGGATGGAGTTGGCTAATAGATTTAGAAGGATTAATCTAATGGTTGAAATTCAGCTATACTATAAGAAATATTATAGTTGATATTCACCATCTGTAATATTTCTATAAAATTATTCAATATCAGCATACCTACAGGGAAGAAAACAAATTCATGGATCAATTAGCTAATTTGAGAGTAACCATTGAAAAAAAATATGTTTGGATTGGGAATTTCCCTAAGCCTCTTCTCGAGATGGTAATAGATGATAGTTCTAAAAACTATTAGCAAGAACTTGCTAAATTTTAACACTCTATTTTTTTCTCTAGTGGGTTTTAGCTCATTTCCTATACCTATCCCACCACCATAGAAACATGCATTAATTTTGATATTATTACGATTTATTGTAATGATGGGATTCATGTATGGGAAGGAGATATCCGAGTAATAATTATCACAAAGGGAATTTCCAATCATGAAAAATACCAGTCATATTTCCATCGGCATGTGAATGGGCTTGAGAGAGGAAATTAGAAGGCCACGCTTAAGTTATAATTTTCTCAACTTAGATTTTCTAAACATTTATTTTTGTGTGTAATGGGTGGCTCTCTAGTTCATGTAGAACTTGTGAACAATGATTAATTGAAAAAGGACCTCGATGTTTGGAATATATTATAGGAGAAAGGAGTAACTCCTTTCATTGAACATATTTTGGTCACAGCTTTGTCATCATTTCTCAAAGCAACATTCGGCATCATGGAAGAAGGGTAAAGTGAAAGTGGGGAAGAACAAGTTTAAAATTTCTAGTAAAACTATCACTCCTACCACATGTATCCTTATTAATGGGGATATTTATTTTAGAACTCCTCAAAGATGAGATGGGTGATTTTCTAAGGAATAAAGAATGGGTAAAAATATTTTTCAAGTTATGAGCGCATCTCTTTCTTGCTACACCAAGGTACAAAGTCTCCAAATAGATAATGTGCTATTTCATACTGAGGAAGAAATAAACTAGTCTATGGCCCCAAGAATTTCCTTTAGGCCCATATTCACAATCGAATCGAGGTAAATTTGGTGAATTTCTTATTTCAATCCCTCGATGTTTCCATCAAACAAGCTCGTGTTGGTTAAGGCCATCTTCTTAATCAAGGGATTCTTTATCTTTTGTTTAAACATGTTATTGATCATGCATCTTTAACTTGCTTTCCTAATGTGCTAAGTTATATCTATCGTTGTTCCCCTTCACCACCACCTATTCACTCATCCTCCCTCCGCCTCTATAGCCATCTCAACCTTCCACTAACCCTCCAACTGAAGGTGGTTGTTACGGGAAACCAGGATGCCACCTCATTCCCCTGTTTCTTCACATCGGCCTCCCCTCCACCCTAATGCTTCTCCCTTGGCAGGCATAAAAAAACTCATCCTATCCTTTCTCCTAATTTTGTTGTTGAAATGGAAGTGTTGAGCCCTAATGGTAATAAAAAAAATTCCCGATGTTCTCTTTTTCCTATCCAATGTTTATTCTAAATCCCATGTTCCTTCTCATTTGAATTTAGTTGTTTATTCTACTACTATTGCTGGTGCAAGATTACTCGGTTGGTGTTTCTGAAGAGGATGATTCAAAAATTGAAAAAACTATTGATGAAGTTGTTAATGATGTTATGGAGTATTCAAGGGATGATGTTGGTGAGGTTGTTTGTGATGTTGTTAGTGATATTGTTGGTGATGCTATTGGAGATGTCGTGATGGAGAAACTGTTGAATCTTTGGATAAAGATGAAGTGGTTGTCTACACTAATGATATTATCCATAACGTGCTTTAGAAAATTAACGAGAACCTTTGTGGTCATAAAAAATGGAAGGATTACAATGAAAAACATGGGAACATCTCCATAATGGTTGTATGCATCTCATTAATTTGGCTAAAGTAATGGCTGAAAAATACCGATATGTTTGGTACTTTTGAAATAGTTAAAGTTCTTTAAAATAGGTTAGATATGTAACCTCTGCACATGTTTCCTCCTTTAAAATTTGGTACTTTTTGAATTTTTCCATCATTTTTATGTTTTTACATTATATATCTGATTTTGTGGGCCTTTTGTAAAAGGATGTGGGTCCTTTCAACATCCTCACCATTTACCAATTTCAAAAAACTAAATACTTGTTAATGGAACCAAATTCACATCGTGAATGAACTTCGTTGCGACATTCCTAAGCCTTTAGGTTAAATTTTTTTCCCTTAGTAGTATTAATGAAATACGTTGGGATTTTCATAAGGTCTTGTGGGTTAAGGATATTGCACTCTAGTTTGATTTGTGGTAGGAAGTAGAACCCTTGGGCATAAATGGAAATATATTAAACCTAAGACCTCTTATGAAGTTTAATTATGGCTAAAACCGTATTTCAATCATAGCTATTGTTACTACATTCTTAATATGATGAATTAGGAATAAAGGTAAATTTTATACTTTTCCCTTTAACTCGATGTAAACCCTTTTTTGCATATCGTAGACATGTAAACGAAATATTTAAATTAAGTAGTTAGTTGTAATTGATATAACAAATATGGAAATTATATGCTAAATCCTAATTGCAGAGTCTCAACAAAATAATATGTAATAAAGCACATATCTGACCTAAGTAATAAGCTAGATAAACTTGAAGGCCTAGGGGAAAGAGAATAGAAAGAATACTTATTTGATTTCATAATTGATCCTGAGTTGTGCAGGATTGGAAAACTGTTGACCATGAGGAGGAATATGTTGTAACCTGACACAAAATTTGAATAATTTTCATAATAAGTTGCACTAGGGCACTTGGGTGCAATAGACATCTGTTGGGCTCCCGTGACTATAAAAAATGGTCAAAAAATATATTTTTCTATTTCTCTTCTATGTCACTTCCCTTCATTATTGATCACGTATGTGTCACACTATGCCTTAAGAGTTCAATTGTTAGATTAATATCTACAAAGAGAAAGAGCATCGGAAAACCTAAAAACACATCAAATCCTAAAAATATAAATATACAAATGGGGAGTTGAACTAACCCTAATGATGGCCGCTCGATAAAGTGAACTTACTATCCAACGTTGCACTACATCTCATAATCCTTGTAGTTTTGTACTGTGTGTGTGTGTGTGTGATGAATCGTTCCCTAGGTTTCTTTTATATTAGATGTAATTGAATAGTGAGTGATAGCTATATGCAGTAATATAGATAGATGTGTGGATGTCAAAATGAAATTCCCCTCCTATAAAGTGCATACAAAGTATGTTGTCCCTTAAATTATAGTTAGATGGATTCTTTTATTATCTTAGAATTCCATTAGATACAACCTTAGGTAATGGTCGTAGATGTTTAATTCTTTGTCCTTTATTATGATCACAAAACATTGTATTTATATGATTCTCGTGTTTGAATTTTGTAATAAACCACTAAAATGTTGAACCATAAGAAAATAAGATGCCCTAATGACTAGAAGAGGAAAAAGAAGTTGAGCAAGATACAAGGAGGTCGGGTTGCCTAGAGGGGATGAGGACACCTATGACCGGCATCCCGACTTGGCATTGGTGTCCAAACTCAAGAGAGATGAAGTATTGAAATTAGATTGGGTAATAGGGTTTGTAAGGCCATGAAGGAAACTAGAAAGAAATCAAATACGCCAAAGAAAATGGTCAATTAGTAATTTTCTCCATTAACAATCCTATGAATGCAAGTACGTGATTAGGACGTGAAATATGCTAAAGTGCATGATTTAATGTCTACATTTCCCCACTTTATGTTGTTAATTGAATACTCAATATGATAAAGTAGATAAGACATGCGTAGCTAATAACCATGTAGATCAATGAAGATAGTGTCTTTGAGGAGACAAGAAAAAGTGTGGAGTGATAAAAATGAAGCATGAAAAAAAAAAATAAGTGACCCTTGGGATGAAAGTGTACATTTATATTCCACATTGTACCTATTTTATTTGTCACTTGATGTGTTTTGTGATGTGACGGGTATGTCCCATAAAGATAGAGCTATAAAAACGAAGAGTAAAAGAGTATTCAAATTTGTGTATCTAATAAATTTGATCCAAATTTCTAACAAGTGTGTAAAAACGTGAAAAATTTAGTAAAAAGAACATGTGCACTTAATCCATGATGAGTGAAAAAGGATAGAAAGGATTCAAAAATACTATAGAAGAACAAGTTTTTGGGTGATCTAACACCAACAATGAGTTTTTTGAGCGATCTCATGTCAAGTAAGAGTTTTTGAGTGATCTCATGCCACGACATAAGAAGTGTAGGGAGAAAGGTCTAGGTTTATTCTTCATCCTTTGAATGCTTATCAAAGATGTATACACCACTGTAGATGGTGTGATCTTTCTTTATTAAAATTCAATCCATTTCGATCAAGTTTGATCTAATGCAAAAAAAGAGAAAAACAAAGAAAGCATGCATGTTGATTGTTGGAGGAATGCACATGTCCGAGAAAACTACTCTCGAGACTTTGTGAACCATGCAAATTTCAAAAAAATGTTTTAGCTTCCCCCTAGTCATAGGTGCACTGATGAAGGGTTAGGGGCACCAAGGATCTCATGTATATGTTTAAGCACTCACCTTTATGTTGTGATGAAGACCCAAATCATATTATAGGTCATTTTGAGATTGTATACTATGTTGATATGAACTATGATCTAAACTACGATTATGTACTCTTGAATGGGGGTCTAAACTATTCCCTGACATTTGGGGTTCATGCAATGACATTAGGATTATGCATCCCAAAGGAGGACTATAGGATGATCTGAAATTGTAGCCCTGTAGGGGGAGAGAATGTGCTCAATAAAAACCAAGGCACATGCAAACAAAGTGGCTGAAAACATGTATTAGTATAAACAAGATAGATATGCATATAGAAAAAAAGTATAATCTAGCAAGAAAGATCACAATGTAGACCATAAATAGTGGGTTTCAAACATGGGAAATTTCTCAAAATGTCACAAAATAACCAGGACCAAAGCTTTCAAAATAATATATTATGCACACTAGAAAAATGGAAAAGCCCCAAAATAATAGAAAACAATTAAAAATAGTTTAAAAACATAACAACCAATGTGTGATATAATCATGGTCGTAAATAATTCCTGTAAATAAAATTCTACACATGATGTACCAATTAGCATGTTAGAAATATAGAAAGTATGTCAAATCATTTATGATCCAATATAGAATGAAACAATATCACCTATGATGTGTACAAAAGTAAATAGCCCTAGGAGCCACTTATGGGACTTGTTGATCCAGAGGATAGAAGATCCATGGATATCCTATGATCACTATAATACGAGAAGATGACTCTGAGAGCTTTCTGATGACTATTTGAACATCGAAAATAGAGTTTGTATGTACATTGGGTGGCTGGTCACAGTTTGGTCAATTGGATAGTCATCCCTAGTCAACAATCCAATCTAGACATGACACGTGGAAAAGGTGGAAACTGGAGAAATTAAAGAAAGAGAGTCATTTTGTTTGGTTTTTGACCTCCCTTCTTCGTTAGGCATAAAAAAATTTGGTTGCAGCAAGAAGCTCAAATTTTGTGATGAAAGGGAGCCCGACCATTGTGAGAGCTAGTAGTGCAACCAACATGGTGGGCTTGTTGTAAATATCTTCCCCCCGGGTAGATATAGACAAGCAGAAGAATATGGAAATCAAAGAAACTCAGAGCCCGATTTTTATTGCATCACCAACAACCGAAGGCGTAGGTAAGAGGCACACAACAGAAGGTGTCGACATGAAAATGGATGCACCCTTGGTATAGGTAAGAGGCACACAATAGAAGTTGTGGACGTGAAAATGGATGCGCCCTTGGCACAGGTAAGAGGCGCACGACAGAAGGTGTTGACAAGAAAATGGATGCGCCCTTGGTACAAGTAAGAGGCGCATGACAGAGGGTGTCGACACAAAAATGGATGCACCCTTGGTGTAGGTAAGAGGCACATGATAGAAGGTGTCGACACAAAAATGGATGTGCCCTTGGTGTAGGTAAGAGGCGCATGACAGAAGGTGTCGACAGGAAAATGGATGTGCCCTTGGTGTAGGTAAGAGGCGCACGACGAGAAGGTGTCAACATGAAAATGGATGTACCCTTGGCGCAAGTAGGAGAGTGTCGACATGATAGAATTTGTGCCTTGGCACATGTAAGGGTATGTTGACATGAATATGGATGCACCTATGGCGCACCTTTAGGAGGCGCAACATTCTGAGCGCTGACAGGAAGCAGACCCTGACCCAGATATTCAGACGGCCATAACTTTTCACAGGGAGCTCGGATTCACACAAGGTTGGACTTTTTGGAAAGCTTACAAGGTCCTCTATCCAACTACAATTCGCCACTTTTTAAGTTTGCTAGGGTTCTCACCTACCACCATAATGAGATAAATTAAATGCAACCTGGAGGTGGTTGGGGTAGATTTGGATTTCCTCTCTCTTCCCTCTCTCATTCTTCCTATAAATTGTAAGGAGGGGCTTCTTTCTAAAGGTTGGAAATTCTTGTTTTTCCCCTCCCTTCTTCTCTTTGGCAGGTGAATTTGTGGAGTTCAAACCTCCCATTAAAAATTGTAATGCAACTTTGCCTCTTGGCATTTTGTAGTGTGTTGTATCAATATTTGGAGAAAATAATGCATGTCTGTGGATGATTCTCAACCCTCTGTGTTCATTCGCATCCTCTTGATCTTTCACTTTGTAAATTTGGTTATCTCAGGCATGATCTTGCATTGCATTTTATAGTTTGTGTTTATTGGCAAGACAGTGTTCTTCATTCCTCGGTGCATCACCTTTGTAGTTTAGGTTTTATTCTATGCATCTTCTTACCCCTGTCTCCTTGGCAAGTTAGTTTAGGTTTTGAGTAAACCCTCTCGCATTTTTATGTGTGCATCGAATAGAGGAATAGGAACCGGAATTCATTCAGGAGAGCTTTTCCATTTTCGCAAGGTCCCACACTTGGGAAAATCTCCATGTTATGTAGTCGCACTTTGAGAGTCTCAACCCATCAAGTTGCAGACATTCGGGGTGCTACGATTCTCCATCAACGGGGCTCTTAAACAACCGTGTCGATGTAGAGTTAGCTCAACAAGCTATTATTCTACCTTGGTGAGGTGATCAACTCCCCATTGAGTTGATCACATTTTGATGCATTTTATTTTATCTTGATTTTCCTATCAAGAATTGACAAACATACAATGTGGTTGAGTTGCACTAATTCTAACTTGGCGAGCTAATTTATTGTTAACATATTTGATCATTTCCATGTGGACCAATGCCACATATTTACAACTTTGGGGATACATATTATCTCCCAAAACACCACGCGTGGATCTCAATACATTTCTCGGCACATCACACGGTGGAGATGGCTCGGTCAACACGGTGGGAGGTGGAAGAACCCAAAACTCACATACCTTGCCACATTGATCGGTGACATCTCCAATGCATAACACGTCACTCTTCACCTACCACACCCAACTAGCACATAACACAACACATAATTCTCAACAAATCAACAACACCCACATGACGCATCCAAAGAACTCAAAATAGTAGAGCTCATCACGTATGTGACCAAACAAAATGGGATAAGGCATGGTCAAGGCCACGAGGGGTATAGGGTACCCAACCAAATAAAAACCGACTCCCTTCATCTACGCTGATCAATGTGGGATTTCCCCACTAAATTCAAAGAAACCCAAGAAAAACTAAAGGCGGTCAAGTTCATGAGGATCGAGATTTTAATACCCGACCTCATCCTTCCAAACATGTGGCCCAACCAACTCGGCCAACGAGTTGGTTAGAATGAGAGTTGGTCGATAAGGTCCTCATACGAAATTTTTGGGTCCCATTTGCACTGTATAAAAGGTACCTCTCCATCATTGTAAACACACCCAAGCTTAAATATTTCTTAATCATTATTGTGGGTGATATAGTATTAAAGTAATTTTAATATAGTTTTGTGCACTATATTAAAATCCTAAAATTACTATCATAAAATATTATTTATTGGCCTATTATTTTTAGGTAAGAGTGGATGAAACATTTATGATTGGGAGGTTTTACACTACCCAATAGGCCTTGAGCCATAATATTTTTCACTTGCATCACCTAGAGTATCGATCGGAGTACTGAATGATGTAGGGAAGTGTTGGGAATGCTGATCGATTTTTGAAAGAGCTTGTGCACAAGAAGGTGGAGACCGTTTTTGATAGATCATCACAAGTTCTTTGAAGGACTGGCATACCACTAGGAAATTGGAAATTATATTAGGTTCTATTATAATAAATAACAATGTACTTTAAAAAATTAATAATAGAACAGTTTGAAAGAACACGAGAGATCAAGGTGATTGCCAAACTCGTAATCAATCATGTTCCATTGTCATTATCCTTGCATTGATTTTAACTTTAAAAGATTAATTTTTTGGAAAATATTAAGAGGTCTACAAGGGTCTAAGATTAGGTAACTAAAAAATTGATCATTTTCAGATCTAGTTGGTATTAGAGATGGGTTTACAGAGTTGGTTTTGTAGAAATGGATCTATAACTCTTCTTCCAATTACCGGTTATGCTTGCATTATTGGGCACCATGGTTTGAGTGATGATGACTCAACACCGAGAACATGATCACAAAATAGTGGAGTTATAAACACTCCTATCAACTTATTGAGAGTGTCAATGCAACAATAATAATGGATTGTAGAGTTGCAATGAAGCCTAGATGCTCCACTTGGGAAGTGGCTGAATCAAGTCAACTTCGGAAGTGCATCTTGGGAGGAAACATTCACCGGATGTGGTCATGTTTTGTTATTGTGGAAAAGGAACGAAAATGAGTAATGCTAGAAATTGTATCCAGATAAGAGGCCTAAGTGGATAGAGAAGAATGGAAATGATATTGTAGTACCAAAGCACCAGTTGGTCAATGCACCATTAGGACGAAGAGCACTAGTGGAATGTCCAGACATTATACTATGACACGTGAGTTCCTTGAGGCAATGGATTCTAGTGGTTGCTCGCCACGATTAGTCACTATTATTTTTATTAGACTATTAAAGTAGGATACATCATTGTCAATTTGATGCCGTCTCCCACTACACTAATTCCTCGTCCCAAGACAATTCGGTTAGTACGAGAGGATGGAATGCTTCATGGAGTGTCTACTAGCTATTGCCCACTCGAGCTTCATAGTTAGGAGATGAGTTTCAACAATATCACTCTCAACATTATCCCTTTGGAGATGGATGAAATGCTATTGGTAAACTTCTACCTAAGCGATTGGTAAGGCTATATGAGTGATTACATGAGTGGAGTAGAGCTTCGCATTGGGCATAGCTAGAGGATTGAGTTTGAGATGGGACATGTTGTTCATCTTGCAAAAGGTGAAGATAATGAGAATTCTGACTCATATGTACTAGGGGATCATGCAGATCCTAATGCAGAGTCAAGCTCATATGTCCTGTAGATCAAACAGATCCCGACATTGAGGTCACATATATCTCCGCACATAAAGTTGACTTTGTTTAGGTATTGTATTGGTTTTTCGACCATTATTTATTGCTCTTATTGTATACATCTAACCGATCAAGAAACACTAGTAAAATACCCAATTCTTAGGTAATGTTTGTACTCTTTTATACTTGTATTAGTAAGACCCCTTAGAGGGAAATTATTATGGTAAATTACTAATACTAGGAGGTGTAGTAAGTTTTGGTCCTTGTTGACTTATTTGTCCACAGAAAGAGACAAACGAGGTCAATTCAGAATACAATGCAAATGGAGAAGACAAAGTACATAAGCCAATGAGTAGGATAAATTTTCACGACAAGTTTATCATGTGAAATTATTTTCCTATAAAATTGGTAACTAAGCTTATTGTACCAAGACTCAAAAAATGGAACTTTTACAACTAATTTGCATGATGTATTAGGATATAATTTCCTTACACTTGTATTTGAAAGTTTTATAAAGACCCTTTTAAGGCACATATCTCCTAATCAAATGTTTGAGTGACCATTACAGTTTGATACTCATATCTATGATTTTGGAGATTTGTCACCATTTGTACCATTCTAATATTAGAAATGACACTTGCGAGATGTAGGTGATTTCCAAACTTCGTAATCAATTGTATGCCATTTTCATTATTTTGGAATTCATTTTAAATTGATTACTTAAAAGGAGTTATTTGTCGAGAAAATATTAAAAGAATTCAAGGGTTCGAGATCGGTGTAGTTAAAAACTTGATCATTTTGATCTTTGGTATGAGGTAGAGTGCAAATAATTTGTGATGGATGTGATGATCTATGTAAATTCTACATTTAAAACAAGAAGGAAAGTGAGCGCACATGTGTATATAAAAATAAAATGACATTCTTGATATCCTATAAAATTGGTAACTAAGCTTATTGTACCAAGACTCCAAAAAGGAGAATTTTTTTACAACTAATTTGCATGATGTATTAGGATATAATTTCCTTACACTTGTATTTAAAATTTGTATAAAGACCCTTTTAAGGGCACATATCTCCTAATCAAATGTTTGAGTGACCATTACGATTTGATACTAATATCTATGATTTTGGAGATTTGTCACCATTTGTACCATTCTAATATTAGAAATGACACTTGCGAGATGTAGGTGATTTCAAACTTCGTAATCAATTGTATGCCATTTTCATTATTTTGGAATTCATTTTAAATTGATTACTTAAAAGGAGTTATTTGTTAGAAAATATTAAAAGATTTCAAGGGTTCGAGATCGGTAGTTAAAAACTTGATCATTTTCAGATCGCTGGTATGAGGTAGAGTGCAAATAATTTGTGATGGATGTGATGATCTATGTAAATTCTACATTTAAAACAAGAAGGAAAGTGAGCGCACATGTGTATATAAAAAATAAAATGACATTCTTGATATCCAACTAATATAGTAAGTAGAGTGTAACATGCAAGTATAATAAAAACAAGAATATGTATAGCCAAGATATGTAATTATTGTGGGTATGAATGGAATGAAATGCATTGTCAATTTTATATGAGCGGTGTGCCACACGACGAATGTGAACAAGAATTCATGAGATAAGGTTCATTTATAAAAGACCCATCATCAATTGATAATGAACCATATAACAAGAGTCTTTGTTTCACCATTTTCTTTAAGAATTTGTGAAATAGATAAGGGCATGGGAAAAGGAGGAATACCTATTGTGATGGTTGATTGAAGGTTGTGCGTGTGTTACGACTTCTTGATCTAATGCTGCTTGTGTGAGCTTCCTTTTGGCTAGGAGGAACTAGCTGAAATACACAACAAGACCACAAAAGAGCATTAAAGAATATATGTCGGAAATTTGGCTGCCTAGTGTGTGCTAGATCTAGGAAGTGTGATACTTCCTTGGTGGTAGTCAACCCATTTTTTAATATAGTTTAATTTAGGAAATAATGTAAATAAATAGAATCCTACTTAGTTGATATGATTTAGGTATATCATACAAATATAATAAGAAAACCTAACATAACAAAGTTAGGCTATGATAAGATCTAGAAAAGAGGTAAATAATCAAGGTGTTGGAATAGGTCAAGATCAGATTCTAGGTCACTTTAGTCACTTGGAAAAGGTTATCGGGATCTAGTATTAGCAAGGCAAGACTAAGTAGATCTGAATGACCGAGCGATGGTTTAGTGAGAACCAAAAATGGTTACTTGGTGGTAATAACTCAATAGTTCATGGGTTTGGTGATTTTCCGAGACTGGATAAGAGATGGTGAGGAATTGGTTTATGATTGGGGAGATGTTGGGAATATTTAGAGGTACTCAGAGTAGAGAGAGATGATTAAAATGGTTGTGAGTGATGGGAATGGTCGTGTTCACGGGAAGGCAATTGTGGTGGGGTAAGAATATAAATGGTGATTAATAAACAAAAGTTAAATAACTCTTACAAACTTAATAAAAACAAAATGGTGCAGAGTTAGAGACACACTTATCGACGTATAGGTTCAATGGCTAGGTGGTGGCAATGTTTGATTGGTGAATTAGTGATTATTAGTAATTAATGCTCTGTAATGTAAATACCTTTCCGATAATGGCTTAGCTATGGTTGCTCTGGATGTGTGAAGAGATATAGCTCTTTCTTTCATGAGATGTCGAAAATACCTAATGTGATTAACCTCTGGTAACCAAAAATGGTTTAGGATTATTGGCGTTAGTTTATGGTTCTCTTAAGGATATCCTAGGTTGCCTAAAATAATGGATCTTGGCTATCCTCCTCCATCTTTTTCTCATTTTGTCTCATGTCTAAATGGAACGTTGTACTTAGGTACATAGGAATTTGGTTAGATGAAGAATAGGCATGTTCTTTTAGGGTTATATTAAGTCTGAGTTCATTAAGGTAAGTAGGTTTAATTCTTAGTTAGTTATGTAAACATACTATGAATAGGTCTATAGTGATGTGTCTAGGTTGTTAGGTTATGGAGAATGTTTTCATGTGTGAAAGTGTTTAATACTATGAACTAAGAGTATTGTACACATTCAAATTTTTGTGTGTACATATTTCCCCCTTTTGTTGTGTAGCTTTGTATTGGTAAGCTATATTGACAAAAACAAGAAATGATTACCCCATGTGTGGGTGAAGTGGATCCCCCTCAAACCAGAAGCGATGAGTGTAACATAGAATCGGTGAGTGGTTTGATAAATGTGTAGGTGGTGAAGATAGGTGTGGAAAGGTTTGAGTATTGATGGAAAGGGTGAAGGTCAACTTGGGTAATAGGTAATAGTCTAGTGTCAAAATCAGGTCATGGGTAATGGTAATCAAATGCACACACACATATAGATTGCAACACGGTACTAGGTTGAAGAGCTTGCAAACTCGACATCGTCTAAGGTCGATAGGCTTATCCAAACAAGGGTGAAGTGATTCAGGTATCCAAGGTATAGGATATGGTCGAGAAACAAAATGTAGGTCAGGTGTAATAACATTTAGGTATGCTCTGGTACACCAAAGGTTTGGTTAGGATAAATGCAACGGAAATAGGCAAGGTATAGTTGTTAGGATAAAACAACATACGTAACAACATTAGAAGGTATAGCAAGCACATAAGGTCAATGGTCACATGAAGCAGGTCAAGTTTAAGAAAATAGGTCATGGAATGATTAAGGCCAAGGTATAGGTAAAATAACAACTCCTAAGATGTAACAAAGGAAATGTAGGGGTAGGTTGAGCTTATAGGTATGTGGCAATGGGTGGCTAGAATGATAATAGGTGTAGGCATGAATGGAGATAGGTGAAAAGGGTGTGGGGTAAGGGAAACTAGTTTGAAGTGTGACTGATGTCGGTTATATGTTGAGTGATGATGGTTGAATAGGGAACAAAAATGACCAACGTCTGTCATAGCAGATTGGGATTAAAAAGGAAAATTCTACTTTTTGCAGAATTATTTGTCATTTTCCAATAGTAGAAAATAATAGAGGAGCATAGTGGAAAAGTGGAAAGTGATGAAAGAAATAGAGAGTTGACTTGACGATCCTTAGAGTGGGTGATCCACCATTTGATAGGTGGGCCCATGAGAGGGGTGTGATCGATTTGATTATTTGGAGGTGAGAAAGGAATTCATTGATGGCAAAGGTAGGAGATGGGTTTGGTGGAGCATCAATGTAGTATCCGACATGCCCCCATGGAGATGACATCACGAAGAGGTAGGATTCAGTTCCATTCTAAGTTTGTTAGAGGATTTTTTTGTATAAATTGGGTTTGGGTAAAAATGGGTTTGGGGGAATCAAATTTGAATTTAGAAGGATAATTGAAGACATAGGACTTGTAGGAAGTAGTATGTAGTTTTAAAAGGGGTGGGGATGGGTTGGGGTGAGATTTGGGTAGGGAATGGTAGGTCATTCGGTAGAATGTGGAATATTTATAGAAAAAGGAAAGGGTTTCATGGATTTGATGTCACAATGACCGACATCGGTGGGAGTTAGTTGGCATCCATTAATGGTGACATGACCGAGGCTAGTTTTTGGGAGACTATTTTTGATCGGTAAGAACCGATGATGGTCAGCACTTAGGGAAAAATGGGCAAAGAAAATGAGAGGGGTGGGTGGGAGAAATAGGTCTTGAGATAGGAAGGTAGTTTCGATCGCTAATAGGGATGGTAATAGATATAAATAGGTATAATTCGAGGATGGGATGAGGGAGATAGGTCATGAGTAGGAAGGATCTTGGGAATGGGTGGGAAGGTTTAGGTTAAAGTTGAGTATGGTCAAGGTTTAATGATGTTAGGGTTTGTTGGATACAAGTGTGGGATCAGTTACGGATGCGAGATACGATACCACCCCGGTTAGTATTGGTACGAGGGAGCGCAACATTTTGAGCCTAATGGATTCCCTCATCGAAAGATGGGATTTGGTGACTAAAACATTTCATCTACCGATGGGTAAGATTATCAGTCACCTTGGAGGATGTGTATAGGATCCTCTAATTACCCATAGTGGGGATGCATGTTTATTCTATTACCTTAGAGGCATATGAGGAGTTGATGCTGACATTGTTTAGTGAGGGGTTGGTGAAGTTATGGTTCCATAGCACCAACCTGAGTTATGGAGACATGTACATGGCCCATCCCAAGGAGATGAGGTTAGTGATGTTGATTATGGAGGTAGTTTGTTGTTTCACACTACTAGATGCGGAGTGTGGGAGATTCCCACATGCATTGATGGGGGTTATTCATGACATGATGGAAGATAGGACCCATTTTTCATGGGCACCAACATTCTTGGTGTATTTATATAGAGAGTTTTGTGCCTATGGGAGGTTACGATGGTTCAACCTATGCTACATGTTTTGACTACACTGCTAGGCATACAAGTAAATCATGTGTGTGAGTCCAGTTGGTATGCCCCATCGGATGAATTTGAGGTCGCTTGAGTGCAGAGTAGGCTAGGTGATGGGAACCAGTTGTTAGAGAGTGTTTGGCTATCAAGGATACACATGATGTAGCATATTAAGGTGCGTGCTTGAGGGTTGTCTTGCATGGACATCATTTTGGAGGTTGTGTGTGGGCTTCCCATTATATATGTAGATGGCATGGATATCGATGAGATAAAATTGTTAAGATGGATAAGGGGATGCCATACAAATGGGAGTAGGAGATGATACGTGTAGATAGGGTCAGATAGATGACAGTTTGGTTTTCCACAGAATGTTCCTCCACCCTTCCCACAAAAAGTATAAGAGGGATGAAGTGGAGAGGCATGTGCCTCTACCACAACCGACGGTGATGATAGGGAAGGAGGAATAGGTAGTATACTAATGAATTGATGAGGCGAGAATGATAGATAGATATAGATAGCGGTTGGCGGCATAACTATCGGAAGTACCACCAAGGCCAAGGAAGCCTAACTTAGCCACTATCATAGTTCAGAGGGATGCCATACAAGGGTAGCTGAATACCCTAGTGACTTAGTTAGGGGGATAGTGTAGGGGTATATGCCAAGGTCGAGGCACGGAGTTGCTACTCTACTGAGGCTGGTGGTAGTCCTTCAGACCATGTTACATAGTGATAGGCACCCACACAGGTGGAGAAGGAGATGAGGTGTAGGTGGACACCCTATAGGAAAATATTTTAGGTTGCAAGGCCATTTGGCCACTACACAGGTGTAGATTGTGACCCTTTAGGCCCAAGTACAAGGCAAATGCACCCACACATGCTTAGGGATAGAGTCCCATGGTACCACCGTAGACAATACCGATGGCTAGTTCAAGGATTCCTAGGCAAGTTGAGGTACTATCAGGATCACCTAATGGTTGAATGGATAGGTGTCCCTAGCTATATAGAGTATAGAGAAGAACAAGCCTTGAGTGAGAGGACTAGGTTGCACACTCATAGTGTGGAAAGTATAGGGGGAGATGATCCCGAGACAGATTTGGGCCGATGATTCTCAAGGCCACTAGTTCACGGAGGCCTACTCTAGGTGAGGTACCCATAGAGGTAAAACTAATGCCCATTGAGGGTGATGAGATGCTGGTGGGATGGAAGATAGGTAGAGAAGAAGAGGCGGGTGAGACTACCCCAAAGGATATCAAGTGAGGTGATGATTAGTCACTGGATATTATCATTGTATTTATTTTTGATATCTATATTGGCCTACATGTTGAAGATAGTGAGGATGTATATGTGAGTTTTGTGACATATATTTTCATATCGACTTGTGTACCAGAGAGAGTGAGGTTGTATTTGAGTGATTTGAGATATTTATATTTATTTTTAGTGTACATATACTTTCTCATTTATATAGATGATGATAATTATGGTATGGATGGTGTACTTGTTTAATTTCAATTATTATTTGTGTACATTAATATTTATATTTATTTTTATGTGTACATATACTTTCTCATTTATATAGATGATGATAATTATGGTATGGATGGTGTACTTGTTTAATTTCAATTATTATTTGTGTACATTATGGAAACTAGGTGAATTAGGCATGATTGAGTCGAGGTATTGTAGACATGGTTGAGTTAGGTAACTAGGCATGATGGAGTTGGGTTATAGGCATGATGGATTTAGGTCATAGGCATGATGGATTTAGGTTATAGGCATGATGTAGATAAATGACAATGTATATGCATGTTATGGTTTAAGTTTCCAAATATTTGCTATAGTGGAAATGTGAAAATGATAAATGACTAATGCGATGATGTGGTAAAAATTTTTATTAATTATTTATTGTTTGGTTTCATTTCCAATTGTTGATATAAAATGGAAATGAACTAAGAGTAGGATGTTCATAGGAAAATGAAGGGGAAAATACGTTAGTGTGAAGAGTGGCCAAGCTAACCTTTAAGGACCCCATGCCTCGAAGTCCTACCTATATAGCCCCTGAAGAAAATGGGCCTCAAAGCCGATGTAGTTCTCCCATAAGCTAGGGAAGAATATAATGAATTAGGGGATGGGTTGGTATATTTTATGCATGATTGAATGTATTTCATAGGCATGATTGTGTTAGGTCATAGGCATGATTGAGTTTAGTTCAATTAGGCATGGTTAAGTCTAGGTCATTTTAGGTATGGTTGGGTTGGTGAAAGAGGAATTCTTAAAGTGTAGATGTAGTGGTCATGGTCCTATATAGGATAATCAATAAGGAAGAATAAAAGGTGAATGGTAAGGGAGACAACAAGTTCTCCCTAATTGATAAGGACCATAACGAGTCTATCATACCAAAGATTGGATTATGAATGTAAAACTTTGAAGGCGTTGTATAATTGACTATTCTAAGGATGAAGAAAGTCACATGATCACGAAATGTTGCATTTGTGGTACATCCCTTGAGCAGGTACAAAATTAGGGTGAAAATGTGATGAGATGAAAATAGGTTGGTTTGAGTGTAACCTAGTGTGAGACAACATGCCTATTTGGTAGGAGACCCAAGATCAACATAGGCAAGTCCATGATGAAAAATTTAATCTTCTGTTTTTACTTTTACTTTTGTTTTTTTTAATAGACTTGTCGATGTGATAATTCTATGTGGGATCGGTAGATTATATCCTTAAGGTCTTCACAAAGTTGATCGATATGGGAATCTTCTAGATATATTTTATTGTATGTTTGCAATGACTTTATATAGTTGTCCTTCAAGGAGCAATCTATGTATAATAGCAAAATAGAGAGAAGAGATGTCGCTTTTTCAAGGAGTCATCTTTTGCTAGAGGTTTGACTTAAGAAATTGAATCCCTTTTTGTTTTTGCACATTTAAGTCATGGACAAGACTATATAGGAAGATTAGGTTCTTGTTTAGAAGACAAGACCATAGCACATAGAGGTTAATTATGAAAGAGGTGGTTCGAGTGATGAATGACCATTAGATTCCATCATTAAAAAGATGAAAATTATCCATGAGAATCATGATATGAGTAGAGTTGTGGTACTCATATTGAAGATAAGTCTGAAAGGTGATGTGTAACCACATAATTCTTGTTTATTTGTGGATCCTGAAAAATGGGTAATATGGAAGGTGAACAACACTCAAGGGACGAGTGATCAACTGACATAAAGTGAATTAGGACTTGATGTCAACAATAAAATGGTTGAAGATGCAAGGCATTGATGGTCTCATGTTTGTGTTTACCTTCGAATGAAGACAAATGATAAGCACCTCATCCATATCCATGGTTAACAATATAGGGTTCAAGCCAATTAGGAGGAAATTTACCCCGTTTACTTTTCTCTTCTTTGGTTAGATGTATATTTTCCTTCAGAATGAGGTCACTGACTTGAAATATTCATTCGTGAACATGTTTTTGTAGGCATGTTTGATACATTTTTGTTAGATTTGGAGATGGTCAAGAGCATTGAGACAACGTTCATCTAATTAATCAAGTTTCACTAAATGATTTTGGTGAAAGTCATCGTCATTGAGCATGTCTTGTAGTGAGATGCGAAGAGATGGATTCAGGAATTTGAGAGGTAAGAAAACCTTGGTACCATAGACTAGAGAAAAGGGTGTGGCAGTAGTCGAAGTGTGAATACTAGTATGATAAGCCTACGAATCAAAAGGGATGTGTGAATTCCAATTTTTTCCAATATCATCAATTACTTTCATAAGAATTTTGTTCAAGGTTTTATTGGTCGATTCTTCTTAGCCATTGGTTTTGGCTAATAAGGTGAGGAGAAATTGAGTTATATGCCCAAAGCATCACAAAACTTATGAGAGGGTTTTATTTTTGAATTGCTTTTCATTATCGGTGATGAGACAATGAGGAAACCCAAAGCAAAAATGATGTGATGGTTGATGAATTCACATATTTTCTTGTCATTTTTTAGAAATGAGGAGAATGACTTCTACCCATTTAGTATAATATTCCATAGTAGTTATAATCCATTGATGGAATTGTGAAGAATGGGGATTGATCTCACCTACAAGATCTAAGCCCTATTGAGAAAAAGGCCAAAGTCTCGTGTGACCTATAAGGCGTGACTAGGTGTGTGATGAAGATTGGTACATTGTTGACATTTCACACAACATTTGACATAATCACAATAGTCACAGTTTAGGGTTGGACAATAATAGCTAAAGAAAAGAATGTTTTTAGTGACAACTAAACCACTAAAGTGGCCGCCAAAAATTCCATCATGAACTTCCTTGATGGTGTATGGAATTTAAGAAATTGTAAGGAATCATAAGAGAATCTTTTGTGAAGACATGCTTATAAAGGAGACCACCCATGATGACATAGTGAGAGACACTTTTAAGAAAGGCACATTGTCCATTACGAGTGAGATCAGCAGGTAGAATGGAAAGTGAAATATAGTATGCAAGATGCTTATACAAAAGACATGTGGGTTAGGTGTAACTGTTCGATGGAGTAGACCTCACAAGGTAAGTAAGAGGGTGATTATGTAACCTTTGGTATTGTGACAAGGATTTTTAGAGTCGATAGGAAAAGTGGTATTAGAGAAGCCAAGCAGGCCATGGTATCTATAAATTTATTGGTAGAATGTGGGGTGGTTTGAAGTTCGTAACAGTCAAAGGTAGTCAAAAGTATGTCAAATGATGTTTATACTTTGAAGTATTTCATTATGGCATTGTGATCACTAAAATGGTACTTAATTTTTCTCAGTACTTAGAAAATTCTCAAATTTAAAAATTTGACAACTGATTAAGAGTTTAAGCCAATTTTGGGAGTTCTTGAAACCCAAATCCTTAAATTCTTTTGAATAAATCAATTATCCTTAATTTTTTCAACTTAAGTGAATGTATTGAATCTATTACAAATCCATTTTAAAATTCACAATTGATTTCAAATCATACACTCAAACTGAAATTTGAATCCAAGTTGATAAGTGTATTCAGATCTTGTTGTGGGTTATGGATACTAAAATTTCCATTCAATCCATTTACTCTAGTTTTGTGCTTGCTTTAATAATTAATCAAATAAACTAAATCTTATAAAAACTAAAATCAAATACAAAACAAAAGAGCTTGATAATGAAGTTCACCTGAAGAATACGTCTTTGGATTCATAGAAAGTGAATCGACCTATTATTACACAATGCAGTACAATATCCCTTCATTATTGACTTAACATAACTTTATACCTGAAAAATGATCTTATTTAGACCTCTTGGAACTCGTAATTTACTGTAGAAACATTCCCAAGTCCATCCGTGGCCCATATAATATTTTCACTGATAGTTTCCTATGCAATTACATTTAAAAATGTCTACAAATTGAAATATAAAACACCTAATAAAAAAGTTTACATTTTTGGAAACTAGAGGAAATTATGAAAACTTCCCTTTTACTCCCTTCACATTTGGTGGGAAAGGGATAAGATAAGCCTTTAAATTCCTTTTGGCCACAAAATCCACAAAATCCTCCTTATCCCATGGGATTTAGGCTTATTCACATGGAATGGATTAAATAGATTATTATTATTATTTTAAAATTAAAATAACCACTACAAAAACAAGCCAAGTGTCACAATTTGGGCCCATAATATGCCATTTTTCCACATCGAGTGTGCCACATCATCATTTGACCACACAATACATTTGACTATACATATCTTTCACATACGAACCGCTTAAGGATTTGGTCCATTCAAAATGCGTCGGAAACCTATGGGCAAAACGATAGGAGAAAAGATCTATACCATGGAACTGATTTAAAAAAATTAAAAGACCATAATTTTTTCATTCTTTTCAATTTCCACGTGTTACCTAGCCATTGGTCTACTTGTTGACACTGTTGACACATGAAAATAGGTTGACCCATGTATGACCTTAATTTTGATCAAAATCCATAGAATTTGCATCATGAAATCCAATTCCTAAAGTTTGGCATATTTAATTGGAAAGGTCCCATATAATCCGTTCAAGCATGGTCTAGTTTTAAGGAAGTTTAGGGAATATTTTCATAGTGACAAATCCTTCGTGAATCATTTTTGACATGTTGGTATATACCATTGACTTGGTTTATGATCCCAAGTGGAAATCACCAATGATATTGATTGACTTAACATCTAAGGCATAACCATTGAGACCATAGAGCCCTAATACAAGTGCTTCATATTTAGCAATATTGTTTTTACAACTAAAATCCAATTTGAAAGATAAAGGCATAGGTTCACCATCAAGATGAATGAGGATAACACCAGCCACACCTCATGCTAAAACTTGGAGACATCGAAGAAGAGTTTCATTTGGTATGTTGTTTTATCTAAGGAGAGGGTAGCTATGGATTCATTTGGGAAATTGAAGTTAGAGGGTTGATTCCTAGAAAGAGGTGTGTCTACTAGTTGGTCAGTGATGGTTTGGAATTTGATGGATTTTTTGATGGATGAATTCAAGGTCAAGGTCTATGAGAATTATGAGCCAACGTATAAAGCACGTTGATTTTGGTAGGGTTTGGTGTGCATATAGTGTATTGGCTCAAGTATTGGTAACAATGAAGGTTTTGTGGTTGAGTAGATAATGGCGGAGTTTGGTGGTGATATAAACTAAGGCTAGAAGAGTTTTTAGGCATGGGTGTATCTATTTTCATATTCTAGAAGGGTAAAAATTATGTAATAAACCACTTTCTCTCTATGTTGCTCATCGTGAAGAGCGGCATGGTACCTAAAGAATGGTTAGTAGCAGAAATGTATAGGTAAAAGTGTTGGTCATCCTTATGAAGAATGAGCACTAGTGGTTGAAGAAGGTATTGTTTTAAGTGATCAAAGGTTTTATGGAATTCATTATCCCATTTAAATGAAACTTCCTTCTTGAGAAGATGATGAAATGGTTGACAAAGTGGTCAAAGCGTTGTGAGATAAAATGATGAATGAATTGTAACTCACCTTGCATGCTTCAAGTTGATAGAGATTAGTAGGCGAAGGCATTTATAGAATATAATTTACGTTAACATGATCAAATTCTATGCCACGTAAAGAAATGATGAAACTAAGGAGTTTTCTGAAAGTACCATAAAGATGAACTTCTTTGGTTGAAGATGAACACAATACTTGATGAGGTGGTAAAATATGACCTTAAGGATGGTCGGTGTTTGGATCAATGTTTTGATTTGGACGAGAATATCATCTACATAATCTTCCTATATGCGATGCATGATGTCATGGAATGTGTAAGTCATGGATCGCTGATATGTAGCACCAACATTTTTAAGCCAAAAGGCATGACTCGATAGCAAAAGTTCCCCAAAGGAGTGATGAAGGAAGTCTTTTTTGATCTTCTAGAGCAAGTAATATTTGATTATAACACGAGAAATTTCCATGAGTGATAACATTTCATGGCCATCGGTGAGATCAATTAGTTTGTCAATGTGTGGTAGGGAAAGTCATCTTTGGGACAAGCTAGGTTGAGTTCACGGAAGTCCGTGAAAATGCAAAGTCCCCTATCACCTTTCTAATAGGAATGATGTTAGAAATCCATTGGGGATAGTCAATGGGTATGATGAAGGAAAATAAGAGAAGGCATTGAAGTTATTCTTTGACTAGAAGAGCATGCAAGGATGCATTTTCCGTAACTTTTTTTAATGGGTTTGGCATCATGAATGGTTACTGATATTTTGGACAATTATTTTGGGTTAATTAGGTATATCGGCATAAGACCAAGAAAAAGAGTTGTTATTATCCCAAAAGAAAGAGGTAAAAGCTTCTTGTTCAGTAGCATCTAAATATTGGCCTATCTTTAGAATGTGTGGGTCATCTTGAGTGTTAATGTTGATTTCAATGGTCAATTCATTCAACATGGTTTACATCTTAAAAGGTAATGACTAGTGAACATAAGAATCTTCCACACCAAGTTAGGTGAGGATGGACTAATTTTCCTAACATTGAATGACATTAATAGAAGGTGTATCATCATCGATCATGTTAGGATATAGGAATGGGAGAGAAGAGAGAGCCTCACCATCATGTTGATAGTTCAAAGGTCCCAAGGAAATTGTGTTTATGAAAAAAAAAAGTTAGTAGGAATAGATTTTGGGTCTATGGACTCCATGGGTGAAGACAGTGGCATGGGTGGATGAGATGGAAAAGGTTTATCTTCCTCAATGAGGTCGTGTGAGCCTTCTTAGGAGGTGGTGTGGAAAATCCAATGCCACTATGGTCATTGTGTTTACGAGTAGTGTAGGAAATGACAGTATGGAAGCCATGTTCATAAAAACCGAAGCCAAAGCCTTTCCATGTGCAACGGTGGAGGAAATTATGGGAAAAGTGGTGGTTGGTTAGAAATTATAGGTTTAATGAAAATGGTCATGTTTGGGATGGAGGTTCAGGTGAATAAGTGGCCATATCAAGTCCCCCATATGTTATATTAGTGTGAAGGTGAGGAGGACCATAAGGAAAAACCTCACCTACGTGGTAGTCATAACTAGGGTGCTGGCACAGGTTCCCATACTCTTGTGGGTGAGGAATGTGTCGATATTATAGAGGTGATACTCCCTCGGAGTGAGGTGTTGAAAAACATATTCTAAGGGATCATTATTGATACGTGTGTAGTGGGGATAGATGACTCACCGAGATGATTGGGAAAATAGGTGAGTCTATTTGTAGAGGTTGCGGTGATGGTAGTATGGATAAGCGAGGTTAGGTGTGGGACAGGTAGCGGAAGCATTGGTATATGGGCTTGTGGGTGAAGGTGAAGTGGGGTTAGAGGCAGATGCCTATACTAGTACAAGTACATCCTTGGGCTGGTATAACATGTTACAAGTCTTGAATGGAGATGGGTGGGGATAATGTAGTTATCTCCCCATTATGCTCAAATTTTACCCATAGTGGTGTAAAGTTGAAAGGACTCAAATTCATAAGACGAATCGTTTTGGGATAAGGAGGCGAACATGAAGAATAATGGCATCGGTGAAGGAGCATAACATAATTTGGTTATTAATATAGTTAGAAGTAATACACATTTGATTGTATGTGTGGTGGGAGGATATTATGTTAATGTTAACACCACCATCAATCATGATGTGTCGTATGCATATGTTATCGATATAGATATAAATGAATAGGGAAGGATTAGGGTTACCTCTCGACTAGGGAGGTACAATCTCCTCTTCAAAGAAACTAAAGGTGGAGACTTGTGGAGGTCATGGGGGTAGAAGGAGGATCTGATTTGGTTAGCGAGGCCTCATGGTGAGGGGTGATAATCGAAGCCCTTTGGTGTGGGGTCATTGGGTAGAACTTTAATAGATGTAAAACCATCGATAAGTGCTATGTCATAAGATTAGAAGTTTGAAAGAGATCATATAAAGACATATTTAGAGGAGACTTATGTAATTTTTTATCATTGCACATGATGTGTGACCCCATCAAAGATAGGGTATATAGGTTCGTAGATGGTATAAAGGGTATAGGGTTAGTTGATGGACTAGTTACTTTTTCTTTGACTTTGTCTTTCTCATCATGGGTAATAACGTGAACCATGTTAATATCGAGGGAGGTTGATGGAGAGGTTGTGTTATGAGAGATAATAGGTAGGTGAGGTAGAATTCTCTCTCAATGGAGGAGAAGGTGATGATGATTCTCTTATGGATGGGAGAATAACAAGTGTTGATGGTTCAAAAGGTTGGGAAGCAGACGATGACACAACATCGGTAGAAAGTGTGGGTTCCTCTGTGAGAGAAAGGGGAGATGAGGGGGACTCCTCTGTGGGTGGAGGATTAGAAGAGGTATGCTCCTCTGTGGGTGGGGAACTTGTGCCAAGATTTCCTCAATAGATGAAGTAGGTAGGTTTTGAGGAACAATTGGCATGATATCAAAAACTACGTGAACCTCATGGACATTGTTGTCACTAGATGAAGGTTTGCTATTTTGATTAGATGATGGTTTATGATTAGGGAATTTTTTTATAGATGTGCAAATTTTATTCGCTAGAGTGTTTGGTTTTTCTACAAAAAGGTCTCCATTGTCTATCATCTCTTGAACAATGTTTTTAAAAGTTATGCAGTTACCATCATTATATCGTTTAATGCGATGATAATTACAATATTCATGTTCTTTATACCTTGTCGGCATGGGACGAGAAGGATAAAATTGTATGAGGTTTTATGGGAGGAATTTTAATGGATCCAGCTTTATGAAGTTTTTCAAGATGGATGAAGAGGGCTCTCTAATCAAATTTTATTTTTGATGTTCCCACCAGAGCTGAAAGGCTTGGACAAGAGAAATATTGGAAGAAGGTTGGGCCTGATTAGAAGGATGAGGTGGACTTGCCTTGAGGACTACTTGTGTTGGTAGATCCTTTGGGATTTGAATAGTTACTTTGGGGTTTTGAAGATGAAGAAAAATTGTTTGATTTGAATAAGGTGTTCTTGTTCCATAATTGGATTGTCTTCTCTTCAACGGCAGAAATTTCTAGTTTTTGGGCCATGGTGAATCCTTCATTAAAGGTTTAGAAGGTTTGGTCTTCTAGAATTGGTGAGATGTGTTTGGAACAAGCTCTAGTGAGTAACTCAATAAGTTAAGTTTGAGGTAGTTGGAATGTCAATTGGTTAATGAGACTCCATGGCAAGTGGGAACAAAAATATAATAGATTTGTCTTCATACTACTAGGTTGAATAGAGATTGGTCATGGTGACTTTCTTAGTAACATGGATTGAAAAACTATCTAGGAAGACTTGGGTTACTTGATTAAAGGAATAAATAGAATGTCGAGGTAGTCCATTGTACTAGTCAATGTGGGTCCTTCGAGGACATTGGGAAAATTCGTAGGAGTAAAGCATCATCGTGGGTGATTAGATAACACCTATGTTTGAATGACCACAAGTGTTGTTATGGGTCTTCTTTACTATTGAAGTGATTGAATTTAGGCATTTACCAATGCACTGGGTAAGGAAAAATGGGAATAGATGGATGGATAGGCTCATTACATATTTTTCATATGTTAAATAAATACAAGAGCTAGAAAAGATACTTCTAAAGTCTACATCTTCTCCATCATCATTTTAATGAGGTCATTAGTAGGTTGGGATGAATGGGTGCACCATATAGAAAAGGGGGTTGATGCTAAATGTACAAGGTAGGTGGTATACTAGTGTATGGTAGCGATGAGTACGAGAACCACACAGAGGAATATATGTGGGTGACACATAGCCAACACAAGGATAGATGAGGATGAAGGTTATTGGTAGCATGTGTATGGAGGTGGGCTAGTCACAACAACTCTAGTGGAAATTTGGGGTAAGAATTGTGGGAGAGAAAGGATGAGGTTTTGGAAAGGGGTGTAAGTTGTCAACACTTGTAGGTGATGGCAATGCAATGGGAAAATCGAGTAGGGTTTATCATATGGTTTGTTAGAGGGACAATCGATGTCCCGGGGCATGATCGATGATGTAGATGGTTCCATTATAGTGGCTATGGGATTTATTTGAGACACCGCAGGTGATAAAGTTGATGATAGACGGTAGCACCCGAACTATTACTAGTTGACTCGAAGTGGGGGCTAGAGTTGGAGGGATAGATACATGGCATACCATATATTAACTATCTTGAGGAATCTCCTAGGTGGAGGAATGAGAAAGGTACTACTTGGAGGAAGGCGGGATTCTGGTCAAGGAGTCTCATGAACTCCTTGTTACTAGTAGCGATGGGGATAAGGTGCATCAGATCCATAGGTGACAGAATGGATGGCGGTGATGGAATAGGTGGGAGGGCTAGTAGTTGGTGTGAAATACGAGGGCATTAGTTTGGCTATGATTCAACACAATGTGAATCAATGTATATTAGGTGAACTGTACTCTGTAAATGACATAGTGAACAATAAAGATGGGACAAAATAGATTCGAGAGGGAAAGTTTGTAAATGTTTTGATTAAAATCCAAAAATAGTGACCGACGCCGGTCTAAGCCCGACTAATGATAGTTAAGGGATGATTGATGTCTATTCCCAATATCCCGGTTACTATGAGAAAATGAAAATTTCAGCGAATGAGGTAGAAAATGGTGAATGTTAGATAGGAAATGTGTAGTTGATGATTATTATCAGAGTACAGAGATTAAAATGATACACAGAGACTCAAAAAAAAATAGAAGATGAGATAAGTGTCTTTTGGGTAAATTAACCAAAAGAACAAGGAACTGATGTTGGTTAGGTAAACTAATGGCACTCAGATGTAAACTAGTGGTGGTTGTTGGACCGATGTTGGTTACTATGAAATATGAAGAATAAAGAAAAATGATTTTTGTGAATTTAGATTAAATGAATAATCAATCCGAGAACTATGGGGATGATAAGATTAGGTCCTAACACACTTGAAAAGTCATAATACTCCAACTATGATGGTGGAGTGTGAAAGGAAAAAAAAAAATGAAGAATCATATCCTCACACCTCAAAACACAAGTCAAGCACAAAGCTAAGAAAAATACATAACCCAAAAAGTGATTTTAATGTGTTTAGCTTATGCTATTTAAAAGACTCGACTCATGGATTTAGAGTAGATTTTTTGGTTGGGAAGGCTTCCTATAAAGAAGGAAATTATAAAGGTGAGGTTTCAGGTTATGTTATGGAGGGGGGCGGGCTGTTCTTTGAGGTAATGATTAGACAGAGATAACTAGTTGGGTGCCCACTATCAATCCTCTGATCGTGTGATTGTTGACAACTTCTTCTAGGTGGGATGTTGTTTAAGAAGATGTATATATTTCAATTTGTGTAGTTTGGAAAAGAGAGAGAAGAAAGAATGTGCTTTTCTATGATTCAGTTATGTCAACCATCAGCTAGGCATGACTTCTAGCATATAGGTTTCCCTCATTTTAATGTGAGCTAAAATGCAACAAATCAAAATGTTATGCAAGTGTTTTAAGCCCAAATCAAAGTGTGATATTTGATGTAGCAAGTAGTGAACAAGAAGAGGGATGCTCTTTCACTAATGCAATACGAATGAAAGAAAAGAAGTATTCTTTTTATAGCACCAAAAACATGATTGCTTTTAGACAATAGAAAGAGAGGAAGATTCCAAAGAGGAAAATTAATGTGTAAGCTTTTCAGAAGGGAAAAAAACACACAACGTTTACCTAGGAATGAATAAATGTAAGGAATCCTCGGATGGGTCCCACTATATGTTTCAAAATATTACACCATTTTCTTTAAGGATTTGTGAAATAGGTAAGGGTGTGGACCAAGGAGGAATTCTAGTTGTGATGGTCAATTGAAGGTTGTGTGTGCATTCTCGACTTTTGATCCAATCGACTATGAGAACTTCCTTTTAGCTAGGATGAACTACTTGAAAAACACTTGAAGACCACAAATGAGGATTACATAATATATGTCACATGCCTACCTAGCATGTGCTAGATCCAATAAGTGTTATACTTCCTCGATGGCAATCAACCCACTGTTTAATATAATTTAATGTAGGAAATAACATAAATAAATAGAATCCTATTGTAGTTCATATGATTTAGGTGTCTCATCCAAATACAATAAGTAAATCGACATAACACGCTAGGCTATGATCAGATCTGGAAATGAGGTAAATAATCAAGGTGTTAGAACAGGTAAGGGTCGATTATCGAGGTCACTTGAGTCACTTGGAAAAGGTAATTAGGATATGGTATTAGAATGACTGCTAGATACTGAGACTACATGAGTGCGGTATGAACGATGACATGGGTTTAGTGAGAATGGATGATGGTTCTTGTGGGCTAGTAATAAATCAATAGTTCATGCTTTTGGTGATTTTTTTGGGTCTAGATCGAGAGATGGTGAGGAGTTAGTTTAGGACTAGGAAGATGTTGGAAATATTCAAAGGTACTCAAGAGTAGAAAGAGGTGATTAAAATGGTTGTCGGTGATGGGAATGGTCAGGTTCATAAGAAGTCATTAGTGGTGGGGTACATATATAAATGGTGGTTGATAAACAAAAGGTAAAGAAATCTTACAAACTTAATAGAAATGAAATGGTACATGTTAGAGACACAACTTTACTGCTATACAGGTTCAATGGCTAGGTGGTGGTGATGGTTGATTAATGAAATGGTGATTAGTGTCATGGTAGTGCTTCCCGGAATGCTCCTGTGAATGCAAATACCTTTTGATCAATGCTTGTGTTGGCTAGGGATGTCTGGATGTGCGAAGGATATCTAGACCTCTTGCTTGCATGAAGATCTCATTTATTCCAAAAACTCAAGAATGTGTCTAACCTATCTAACAAGGTTACCCAAATGGTTATATGGTAATCGACAAAGATTTAGGGTTACCGATGTCGGTTTTGGGTTGATCGGCGTCGGTTAAGGTGGGATATCCTAGCTTGCCTAAAATAGCAGATCTTTGCTATCCTCCTCCATATTTTTCTCATTTTGTTCCAGGTCTAAATGGAACGTTGCGCTTAGGTACGTAGGAATATGGTTAGAGGGAGATTAGGCATGTGCTTTTAGGTTTATACTAAGTCTTAGTTCATTAAGGCAAGTAGGGATAAGTCTTAGTTAGTTGTGGAAACATGCTATAAATAGGTCTATGGTATGGTGAGGTGGTGGGGTGAGGTGGAAATTTGTTTTAATTGAGGTAATTAAATAATGAATGAAGTGAGGATATATTAATTTAATTGTAAATAATTAAATTAATATTAATTTGGGGTATAAGGGTCATGGTTAGGTGAATGTGCTTAAGTTGGTTATTCTAAAGGGGACCAAGGGGTGTGTGACCCAATTTTAGTGTCTACTGAGTGTGTCATTGGGAAATTGTTCTAATTGTGCGATAGTAAGATAGATCAATCAAACATATACCATAAAGAGTATGAATGTGGTGAGGTTCATTTCCAAGTTATACCCTCAACAGTTGAGTATGAACCATGGAATTAGAGTGTGTCATAGGGTAGGTGTAATGTGAAAGAATGTGCTACTAGAAAGATGTGTCGTGAATGTGCGAGTGTAAAATGTGTAGCATGTGAGTTTCATGGATGTAGTATGCCCTCAATAGTCAAGTGTGAACCTTAGCATAGGAGTGTGTCATATGGTATTAATGATATAAGTGTATCAATATGTGTAAGATGAGTGCGAAAGACTAGATTCGTAGTGCAGAGTGAAATGGTAGAAATGTGAGACATCTAAAAATGCTAGAAGGGGGAAAGTAAGCTTGATGCCCCCAAGTTTATGATGATGAGTGAGGTATTTGATGAAAGAAAAGGGAAAGGGTCCTCCACCCAATGCTTGGGGAGATAAATTTGTGTGACCGTACTCTAAGATAGGTGGTGTATGAGACCGTTGTTGTAGCAGTTAGTGAGATCTATGTGCATGAGACTTATGACATGATAGACACCTATATATGAAGGATACCAAGCAGGTGATGAAAACCTATGTGAAGGAGAATGTGAAGGTTATATTTAACTATGTGAGGAAAAGCGAAGAGGGGATGTATACCTATGTTACGAGACCCTTCCAAGTGGTAGACCTAGAATGATGAGATAGACTAGTACACCGATGAGACTGAATAGGTCGTGTACGAATAGGTGAGTTAGGATATATTTGTGCTTTATATTTGAAAGGTCTTGGGGACCTAGATGCTCTATCAATGGTAATGTAAATTTTAAGAGGAGGTTACGACCATGGTGTACATGGTGGAACATTGTTTATAGTAATGATATGTATGTTGTGAATGAACTTTAGACATAAGTGATTAATATAAATGATAGGTTGAGTAACATGGAGCTAGTGAATATCAAACAACATGGTACATCCTTTGATTAAAGGTATAATAATAAATAGGACAAGCATGGTAAGAAGACCAATTGTGACATCAAGCTCGACATAAGCTGTAAGATTTAAGTGTTGGATATGAAATTTGTGACAACAGATAATCAATAGTATCGAGGGGCACAATGGAACACACACAAAGAGAAGATAATCTACGATCTTGGTATTGTTAATAAAATAAGATATGATAGAATCATTGATATATAATGCATCAAACGATAATTTAGCCTGATATTTGTGATCATAAAACACAATGATTAATGGAGCTACATCAACGTGAGAAACTAGAAAATAAATAGCTTTCATGAAGGAGTCGAGCTACACGATATATATGATAAGTGAAGAGTTAGCTGCTTTCTTTTCATAATTAGGAAATGATTATTGAATATATTGAGCTTATGAGTTTCATTAAACAAATGTAGATGCCACAAGTTTAGGGAGCTTAATTGCATTGTTTTCGATGAGATCTTGAATAAGATTGTGTAGTTTGAAGCATCGTTCTATAGAATTCCCAAAGAATTGATGATAGTCACATCTAAAATTTTGATTGCAATTGCAACCTTTAGGATGAGATGGGTCTAGATTGAGTGGAGGAGGAAGTGTAATAAGATTGATGTCGATATTTTTGGCAATAAAATACGCAGAACATAAGTCACTTTAGTAAACATATTCTTAGGAGATTTCCATTGAATCTTTGTAGGAGTAGTAAGAGAGTTGAAAATTTATTTGTATTCAATGGTCTTAGCAGATGAGTTGAAACTTAATTTACTTTGAAAGCATATAACGGATGAAGTCTTCTCTTGATATTTAATATTTTTCAGAGATAATAGTTTACTTTCACGTAGCTTAAGAGTATGACTTAAATGATCAACTGATGGAGATGTCTCAAAGATGACACTCTCTGCAGAGGTGATAATAGATTTTGAAAAATAGATATTGAAGTTCTTAATCTGAAAGTAAATTATAAATATTAGCTAATTTATTCTTATATTACAAGACATAATCCTCTAGATTATCGTTATGTCCTTGTTTAATTTACACTTGTTGATTATAAGAGATCTTAAATCCAATATTAATTAAGAAATGTGTGAGAAAATCGTAACCTAAATGCGTGAAAAATGTTACCAAGTGGACAGGTAGATCATAGAACCATTGTATTGCATAGTATTGGAGACTTCTAGGAAAGAGCTTTGCTTATAATGTGTGATCATTTTCATAGTCTAGACATGCCACATAAAATGCTCGGAGATGATCTTGAGGTTCACCATGGCCTTTGAAGATGGGCAACTTAGGGGTGACGAAATTTGGTGGGAGTCTATAAGTGGAAATGGCAGATGAAAAAGGAGCGTGAAGGAGTGAAGTGGAATTCAAATATGGACATGCATGAGAGGTATCGGTTGTAGTTCATGAATTTGAGTTTTCAATTCCTAATATAAAGAAGTTAAGGAGCATTTTAAGGAGATACAGTTGTGCATTGGAAGAATTAGGTTTGACGACAGGTGAGCGATAGGAGTGGGAATGGAGGTTGAAATATGAAGGGGTGAGTAGAGGCCATGGAAGCCAAGGAAGAACTAACAACGGTGTATTAGCAGCATGTCAACATTTTTGGCGATAATCAAAGCATGATTAATATGCGAGAAGATGAGCGGGCTTGTCACGAAAATCTTGACAATAAATTTTAAGATTTTCTAATTGCTCTTTATCAACATTGGTGTTCTCATCATATTGTTTCTCAACGTAAGATGTTTCAATATTGTTTAGAGGAACTTGTTAAGAGATAATGAAGGGATTATCAGATTTAGCCATAGATTTACTAACTCTATAGGAAGATGGAGGGAGCTATATATTCTCAAAAGACCCATAACGACCACCACGGGTGATAGGTGTAAGAAGAAATACCTAGTAAGAAGGTTGGGATCAAGTGATGGATTCACAAAATGATTTAACAAATATGTAAATTATATCATAAATACTAATTTATCAGTCCACAACGACATAATAAGCAACAAAGTACAAACCTAATCTAAGCAATAAGCTAGATAAAATTGAAACCCTAGGTGTATGATAAGAGTAAGAATACTTATCGATTTTACAATTGATCTTCATTGTGTTGGACTCAATAATTGTTGGATAGGAGGAGGATATGTCATAACAACACAAAACAAAATTGAAGAAATATTGGAATAAGTTGGACTAGTGCTCTGGAGTGGGCTACATGATCCTTGGTGTAGTAGACCTCGGTTGGGCACTCATGATTGTGAAAATGGATAGAAATTTATTTATTCTATGTCACTTTTATGTCACTTCCCTTATTTTTTTATCTCTATGTGTCGCACTATGCACACATAATTTATTTGTAATTTGCAAAGAGAAAAAAACCTACAAAACCCCAAAACACGTCAAATGGGGATTCATATTGGACGTAGAATTCACTTGAGCAGAGTGAACTTAGAACCGAGTGATTCACTACATCTCAAAATCCATGTACTTCTACATGTGCGCGCGCGCGTGTGTGTGTCTAATTGTTCCATAGGTGGATCTTGTGCCTAATACACTTGAAGAAAGAGTAATCACAAGATGTAGCAATGTAGATAGATGTGTGGATGTCAAAATGAAATTCCCCTCCTATTAGTTTTATGCGAGTAAGAATAGATTTTAGTTTCCTTGAATGATATCTATATGGATTTTTAATTCTCTTAGAATTCCTTTGATACAACCTTAGGTGATGATAGTAGGTGCTTAGTGTTTGGTTCTTTATTTCAAAGGCTCGAAAGAAATGATATGTTTATGAAGTTTTAATTTACGGGAATAACATTGTATTTATATGATTACCTTGTTTGAATTTTATAATTAACCACTAAAAGTATCACCCATAAGAAAACAATATTCCCAATGCATAGAAAAGGCCCAATTAAGGCGAGGAAGATACAAAGAGGTCGAGGAAGCATATAGGTGGCAAGGGCACCTCGATGCTAACATCTTTACTTGGCACTAGTGTCCATTCTCATAAAATCTGAATTAGGTGGGTAAGGCCAAGAAGGAAACTAGAAAGAAATCAAAGAGGCCAAAGATAGTTTTCAATTAGTAATTTTCTCACTTAGGAATCATATGAATGAAAGTATGTGATTAGGACATATAAATGTACCCAAAGTGCATGATTTAGTGTCTATAGTAATAATTTGAAAGTGAAAAGAGGGTATAAATAGTGTTTAGGTGCTATAAAGATAAAGGAACATGAAATTTTCCTAACTTTAGATCTAATAGACTTATTTTTCTGTTCATATGAATTTCCCTTTTGGAAATAAAGGTAAAATACAAAACTGAGTAAATATGCTCTTGAGAAACGAATTATCAAGATAATTACTAGTATCCCTCATGTGCGCTAAAATGTTCCTTTTAAAAATCAGGCTATATAAATTAATTACGATAACAGAAATGAACAAAATCAATGGAAAAATTATATGTAACATGTTAAGTGAGATAAAAAAATACAATCTATTTTGTAAGAAGAATGAAGGTTTACATGTTAAGTGCTCTTAAAATAATTAATGGAAAATAATGAAAAACAATTGTGACAAATATGTAACCACGAAAAATGTTGTGTTCGGAAGGTTCTTTTTAAAGTTTATATTGTATTTGGGTCATTGTTTTATACCTTACCATTAGGCAATATGTGGTTTTGGCATTCGTCATGTATTTTCATGTGCTTATGTTTCTTTTTCTGGGTGAGGTTTCATCATTTACTATTAGAGGAATAAGGTAAAGGTAGTGAATGGAGGAATAAGGAGAAGTGTGTGTTTTGTGTTGGAGGAAGCAAAGTAATTTGTGGCTAGTCTTAATAGATGGATAATCACATGTTATAATGGAGGGATAAGCGGCCTATTGAAGTTGATGTGGTGCTATAATTTGTAGGAACCAAAGGAAAAAAATTATACATCAAACTACATGGCAGGCCAATGATAACTTCTTCAATAAATCTACTTTGTTAAAACCATTCTGCTTGTATGTGCTCCTCAAATTCCAACATGTACCTCTTCTAGTTTTTGGAGTACTTTTTATTAATTGAGACATCATAATAGAGTCACATTATAGCCTTTTCGATGAAGAGTGTTGCCAAGTATGGTATAACATGAAGCACATTATGCTAAGGCTTATTTATTGTGGGAGTTAATGTTTTCAAGATAATTGTGGTCACTAACGAAATTATAAATGTAATTATACTAAGAAATGTCAGGATAAACTATTTCACAGACAATGGAATACTTAGGAAAATAATATGTCGAAGAAGAAGAATATGTTCAATGAGAAACTCAGTCTGGCTTTGATGGGAGACAAAATCATGAAGATATTTGATAATTCCGTTACATCTGTTGATTTATTTTGAAGGTAAGAAACTTGTTCAATTATGATCAACTAAAATTAAACTATAAATATAACCACCATAAGTTTCTAAGGAATGATATTTTAATATTTTACCTGGTATTCACTTATGACTTGATTGATGATGAAAAGTGAATCACCAAACACTGTCAACTCTTTGAGATTCCATAATATATCATATAACCAATTTCAAACCAGCTATGAGGACTTTGTATTCTGCAATATTATTTATACAGGGGAAGGCCAAGCAGAAATTTTTTTGGATAACATTTCCATCTAGTTTGATTAATAAAATACCATCTCCAAATCCATGAATGTTACAACATCCATCAAATAATAACGTCCAATATGGTGTGATATCAATGTACAATACTTCATCTATAAATTTTAAATGAAGAGGTTTTGATCCTTGTGGAGGTATTGTAACAAGTTGATATACAAGATCTTGTCCTTTTATTACTTTTTGACCAGTAAAATCGATATCCAAATCACTAATTAGAACAACCAAACTTAACATTCTACAAGTAAGAATGGGTATATATAGTAGATATTTGAGGTGATCTACTATTGCAATGATTTTAGTTGTGTAATTGAGAAATTAGTGGCATAGTTTTTGAAATGTGAAATCTACTACTAAACACACTTTCTCAACATGTGAATACTTTATCTCTTGATCAATACATGTTCTACTTTAAGATAATTGACTTCTTTCTGTCATCCTTAATTGTTATTTTGTGTTATTAATGCTCTTATTGTATATTATGTAGCAGATGTGTAGAGAAGCATTTTTTTATCTGATATGGGTGGCATGAGAACTAGTGCAATTGATATATATTGTTTTAGTTTGGAAAAATAATCTTTACATTCTTGGTTCCACCGAAATTGGACATGTTTTTTTAGTAATTTATTGAAGTGATGACATTTATCTTCTAGTTTCAAAATGAACCTAATAATTGATTGGATATTCCCTTGAAGACCCCATAATTTCCTAATAGTTTTAGGAGGAGGCATCTCCATGATAACCTTGACCTTTATTGGGGTCTAGTTTTATGCCTCTCTATGATTGAGTTGATCGTGACTTATGACGGTAGCATAGAAAAGATAGATGTTAATGGTATTTATCGAAAGGTTTTCAATAAAAAGGTTTCTTTTGGCAAGGTTATCAAATAGGCTATGTGTGGAAACTATCTCATTATCAGATTCAGTGTCCTCACCACTAGTCGAGACATCAAGTAGTACCGGTGAATTTTAAAAGCCATGGAAGCTAAGACCATATCAATAAGGATTTTCTATGCAATAGATCGAATCAATATATCCTTGTTCATTTTTCCCAAGTCCTTTACCTTTCAACTGCATATTTTTAATATGTGTATTTAAATGATTTGTAGAAGGAAGAATATACATCATCATATAACAAAGATCCTGAAGAACTAAGAATGTGTTCTTCATCTAGATATCCAAACCTTTTCCACAAAGAGTTTACCGAGATTATATGTAGGATCATTTTTAATATGGGAAGCATTAGATTGACTATAAATATGTGGGGATAACGGTGAGGTTACCTATGCGAAGAAAATTTTGGAGTTCATACTCCCCAAGACCTTTGTCTATGATTTTCAATTTAGGTTGAGTGGAGGAAATGGATGGTTGATGTTTTATCAATACCTTAGGGCCTATGCAGGTTTCCTAAGTAAATGGAATAAGATGTGGAGCCAAGGATATATGTACAAAAAGAAAATAGTTCCCATGCGTATTTCACCCTTCTATAATTTTACAATACTCAAAGGGTTTAACATCTTGTTACTATAAAACAAGTAGGATTGTCAAATTTGATAATGGATAAGATGTCCAATATATGATCTACTAATAAAATAATAAAATCAAACTCGACATTGTTTGATGTTTGACCTTTTTATTTTGAAGTATTATTTTTCCCATGCTCGTGTGGGAATGGGTCCTTAAAGACCTATAATTTCTCATTTGTTGTCTTGTGTTTAGATTGACCTTCATTATGAATTAAATCATGTATATAGTGGCATAGTCTTACATAGTAATCCATAGGATGTCCATGTATATGATGGTAGTTACAATATTTTTTTTCTTTATATCATGTGGGCTTAGCTTTTCCTTCTTCAAGAGGACATGTAAATGGGTATGTCACAATTTTAGCACTTGCTAGATTTGACGGAGGACACTTGAAATTCTTTTCTTAAAGAGGTGTACATTTTTGTGATTATTATTGTAAGTATGATTTATCCTAGTTTTTATTGTTGTGATTATTAGGTAGTTGTTTTGAAGGTGTCCTTATTATGACCTTAGTGATGAGATCCCTCTCAATTTATTTATTTTCAATAAATTTTTCTAAGTCTTTCAAACAATGCATTTTTCATTTTAAAATATAGATATGAGTTTAGATTGGGGATGAATATGCTAACTAATTTTTTGTTAGGCATAGAGCAAGGAAATCAACTTTCAATTCCTGTCAATTATTAAGGAAAGGACATGAAAGTTTCATAATTCATTTTCATCTTGTTACAAAGGCCCATCATTGTGATTTCCAAGTCTAGATTGGATAAGATGTATTTGAAAAACTTCTCTAAAAGGTATGTGAATGTTGTGATCGATCTGTTTGGAAGGCACAAGAACCAATCCAAATCATGCACTCCAAAATGTTTTAGAAATAAGCACAAGAAAAAAACATGTCATTGTGATGCAACTTCTTAGAATTTTATGAAAAATTGTTAATATGCTCTCTTCGATTATGTATTCTGTTGTATTTATTAGATTTGGGTGTTTCAAATGATTTAGGAAAAGGTACACACATCATGTCACTATCAAATGGGTAAGGACAAAGTTTTAAAAATTAAATTCTTTTATACACTTTTGAAGTCACATCTTGAGGTTTCTTTCATGCTCATCCATTCTTGTGCGAATTGTGAGTTTGCTTGAGGAATTTTTACGCATTTATTTGTAGTCTTCCTATTTTATAGCATTTTCATTATTTGTTAGTTGGTGTTGTCTTAAATTTTAGCTGTCAAGTATTCCTTTGATGAATCAGATGTAGTGGTTCCTTTTTCATTTATCCTACTAGACTCGGGTTTTCAATTAAGTCATTTAAGTGTTCTTGTCTGAAATCTAAGGGTATATTTTCCCCCATTTCTAAGTGACGAAAAAGATATTGATTTTTTTACATCATGAGATTATCAATTGCTTTGTTTTTTTCTGTTAATTTGAGTTGTTTTCCAATGTCTTCATTGTCAAGAGTGTGGTGACCAAATAGGTTGAATATTTCGAGACTCCTCCGGGCAAGTAGTGATTTTACAATGTCTAACACCATTGTTTTATAGCTAAATACCTAAGTGAGTAGTTATTTTTAGATTTTTTAGAATTTGACAAAGTTTGAGCTGAAAATTAATAAGAGTGATTCTTTAAGATTTGTTTGATAGGATCAAAATGTAACTTTGAGATTGAATTTTTTTTTTTCTAAAATTAAATTTAGTTTTAGTTAATATGTGAACAAAGTGAATGTTCAACGTATAAAGTTTGGATTTTGGTTTGATTTCATTAATACATGAATAAAGTGAATGTTCAACATATAAGGTTTTGAATTTGATTCATGATTCGATTTCTTATTATTTTGTCTAAAATTGAATAAAGTGAATATTAAACATAAAAGGGTTTTGTTTCATTTAGATGTACTTAAAAAAATTGGATAGAATGAATATCCGGTGAAAAGACTTTAATCATGATTTGATTGTGTTTTTGTAAGTCCATTATTTTTGGTGAAATCAAAGAGTAAGGATAAGAATGATTAGATTTGATTTTGATACATTTGTGGAAGAATATTAAATTAGTTGGCCTGATTTGGTATGTTTCCTAGGGGTTAGGAACATTCTCTCACCAATGTTGTTAAAATGAGTACACACACTAGAAAATTTCTAGTTATGGACTTTACCTCTCAATGAATTAAGAATGGGGCCATTACTACTGAAGGCGTTTCAATCAAAGGTGCTATGTATATTGCTATTTCAAATGATACAGAGCTCACGCCTTTATATAGGCCGAGAGGGAGGCAGCCGTGAGAGAAACGGTTATACAACTGTTCTTTAACAAGCAATAACACACAAATGTATTAATTTGCTAACATTCCCCCCCTTAATACATTGCTCTTACAAATGTACCCCCTAAAAAATCAAACTTCACCTTCTTTGAGAGGCTTGGTGAGAATATCTCGCAACCCTGAAAATCGGTAGAGGGCGATCTTTGGAGCTGAATTTGGTGGTTCAAGACTGTTCACGAATGTAGTGACATTCGATCTCAATATGCTTTGTTCGTTCATGGAAAACAAGATTCTTCACAAGCTTCAACACACCTTGATTGTCACAATGAATGATGGTAGGTTTCTCTTTAGGAATCCCTATATCTGCAAGAATGCGACGTAACCAATTTGCTTCGCAAACAACTCCTCGTGCAGCGCGGTCTTCAGCCTCAGTGGATGAGAGAGCAACAACAGTTTGCTTCTTGTTGATCCACGAGATAGGTCCAGATCCGAGATGAAAAACATATCCTGAAGTGGATTTCCTGTCATCAACGGATCCTGCATACTCCGAGTCTGTATATCCCTGTAAGAAGAACTGAGTGTTCTTCTGATACTCCAGACCAAAGTCAACTGTACCTCAGACATATCTCAACACATGCTTTGCTGCTATCCAATGACATTTCTTCGGCTCTGCATAAATATGGTGAGATAGCTCACAGCAAAGCAAAGATCTAGTTTGTTATAATTCAAGTAAATGAGACTCCCCACAAGCTACCCTGTAGTGAGTGCCATCTACCCATGGTGAATCCACGGAATCTAGATAGTTGCAAACCTTTTTCCATAGGTGTGGACATTGGTTTATAATCGACATCCCATACTTTTCTAGGAGTGTCTTGGCATATTTCATCTGGGAGACGAAGATATGATTCTTCTTCTGCCATATCTCTAAGCCAAGACAATAGTGAAGTAGCCCCAAATCAGTCATGTCAAAGGATTTCTTCAGATCATTCTTTACATCATCTACAAGATTGTCAGAACTTCCTGTGATCACAAGATCATCTACGTACAAAACCAGAATGACAATCTCTGTTCCTACCTTCTTGATATACAAATTTGTATCTGAGGGGCTACGAGTGAATCCATGCTGCAATAGGTGATCATCAATTTTTATATACCATGCCCTAGGTGCTTGTTTGAGTCCATAAAGAGACTTTATCAGATGACATACCTTGTGTGGTTGATGCTCATCTACAAACCCTTCAGGTTGGGCCATGTACACTTCTTCTTGTAGATCACCATTTAGAAAAGCACTCTTGACATCCATCTGCTGAAGTTTCCATCCATTTTGTGCTGCCAGTGCACATACAACTCTGATGGTTTTGATCTTCGCAGTGGGTGCAAAGGTCTCGTCATAGTCAATTCCTTCTTGCTGAGCATAACCCTTTGTAACAAGTCGTGCTTTGTGTTTGTCGATTGAACCATCTGCCTTATATTTTGTTTTGAAAATCCATTTGTAGCCAATGGATTTCTTACCTGGAGGCAGATCGACAAGTTCCCACGTCCGATTCTAAATAGGGAATCATATTCAACATCCATAGCCTATTTCCACTGTGGTTGGTCTAATGCCTCACGAACAGTGTCAGGTTCGGTGCTCTCAACAACTGAACTCATGAGTGCAAAATTTACCTCATGTCTAGCTTGACTTCGTGTTCTAACTCCCGTAGAAGTACCAGGAAGTGAGTTCAGGTGTGCATCCTTGATAGTACTCTGGACCCATTTCGGACGTTGGTGCTGCTGATGTGAAGATGTGTTTTCCAGTGTGCCAAGATCAACGAACAAGTCTCCACTCAGCTCTTCTTCTCTTTGAGAAGAATCATCTTGCTCATCATCTGGATGTGTGAGCAATCTATGTGACGAGGTCGGTACTGGATCTCCATTATGTGGTAGGGAGTCAAAGGATGACTCATCACATACCACATCTCGACTCTCATAGATCTTCTTCGTCTTAGGATCCATGAGACGATATGCCTTTGAGGTAGTACTATACCCCAAGAAAAGACATGGCAGTGTCTTTGGATCGATCTTCTTCCTTCTCTTATCTGGAACATGCATATATGCAGTACAACCAAAAACTCTCAAATGATGAATAGAAGGTTTACGACCAGTCCATACCTCTTCCGGTGTCTTGTTCTGCAAGATCTTCGTGGGTGCCCGGTTGAGTAGATACACTACTTTCTGGACTGCTTCTGCCCAAAACTGATCCTCCAACTTGGCGGTCGAGAGCATACAATGAGCCATCTCCATGACAGTCCTGTTGTGGTGCTCGGAAATCCCATTCTGTTGGGGTGTATAGGGTGCAGTCAAATGTTGCTGAATGCCATGCTGCTTCAGGTATGCTAAGAAATTCTTTGACACAAATTCCCCCCCTCGATCTGAGCAGAGGAGAAGAAGAGGCTTCCCAGACTACCTGGTGGCTTGCTGGTAGAAGGTTTGGAAATTTGCAAGTGCCTCACTCTTCTTCCGAAGGAAATATACCCACATTTTCCGTGAGTAATCATCAATGATGAGCTGAAAGTACATAAAACCTTGGAAGCTAGCTGGCAGGGGTCCACACAGATCGGTGTGAACGACCTGAAGATGCTCTGTAGAATGATAAGAGCTCTGTTTGAATGGACCTCGATGTTGTTTTCCGCAAGACATCCCGAGAAAACAGGTAAGGAATGGGAGAGTGGAGGAAGCCCTCTTACCATTTCCTTCGCATTGAGTTGATGTAGAGCCCCGGCAGAAAGATGACCATATCAAAAGTGCCAAAGTGCAGTGGACTCTGCCGTTGATGTAGAGAGAGCAACGCTAGATGAAGTGACCGCATCCAGTGCAAATAGACGGCCCTTCAGAAATGCTTGAGCAATGACTGACTCTCCCTGGGAAATGATGCAGGACTTGACCCCTTTTTCAACAAAGAATTCAACCTGCATTCTATGGTTAAGAAGTTGACTTACAGAAAAAAGATTTGAAGTCAAACCTGGAACATAGAGCACCTTTGTGAGTGTACATCTTCATGTTCCAAGAGGAATGATGACATCACCAATCCCTGCTGCAATATACTCTTGATTGTCTGCAATGGTGATCCGATCTCTAGTGGGCCGGTCACTCAGAGTATGGAACAACTTCTTGTTGCCAGTCATGTGTTTGCTGGCACCTGAATCAATCAACCAGACATCTTCTGATGGCTGTGAAGTCTGTGAGACTAGAACAATGTCAGAATGAGTCGTATCTGGTACCTCTTCATCGGAGGTGGCATCCTGCTGAGCAGCAATGTGGCCCTTACGCTCTGATTACGAGCATGCCATCGGGATTTCTTGGAATATCCTCGGCCAGAAGTGCTCTCTTCACCAAAATTTCCATACTTGCGACCATTGTAATAATAGTTCGCAGTCGTGTGCGTATCCGTGGAGCAAATGTGGCACCACCGATCCGCCTTGTGATTATCTTTTATGCAGGGTGGCCACTTTGTGGTGGCGTATGAAGATGGTTGAGCATACCGCTTCTGATTTTGGGGGCTGATTGCCCTTTCCGAGGCTTATGTTTTTGCCTCGTGATGAGAGCCTTGTCTTCAAAGGCTTCTTGTACATTTTGCATGGCTTCTTCCTGCTGGAGATAATTCACCAGGGTTGTAAAACTCACCTCCTGTTGAGTGATTGTCAATTTGGTGATCAGTGTCTGAAACCTGGAAGGAAGAGCTCGCAGGGTGAGCGGGACTAGCAACTTGTCGTCCACTGGTTCACCGAGTGCAGAGAGTTCTGCATGTAACTCAGCTACACGCCGCAAGAAGGCTTCTACTGAATCGCCATCACACATACTCATCGTATGAAGCTTTGTCTGAAGTTGCAACTTTGTCATCAGATTCTTAGCTTCGTAGATGGTACACAATGCGCTCCATGCCTGAGAAGAAGTAGTTGCTTCCCGAATGTATGGCTGCACCTCATCAGAAAGACTCAGGGTGATGAGCATTAGCGCTTTCGCATCAGCCTTTTCATATTTTTCCAACAGATCATCGTTTGTGGGAGGGGCGTCTTTGCCAGAGACAATCCCCCAAAGATCTTCGAATTGAAGAATCGTCCGCATTTTGGTTTTCCATGCGGTGAAATTTGGCCCTTTCAAGAGTTGGGCATCGGATAGCAATATTTTTGGAGCAGACACTTTCAAAACTTAAAAAATGTATTTTATTTATTTTTATTTTTTTCAAAAATGGCTACAATGCTTACTGAAGGAATCTGTCCCGAAGATGGGCTCTATAGGCTCATGCAGTGAGATGCCGACGCTCCTGTGGGCATTCTATTTCGTGTTCGTCATCTGCATCATAACCACGTTCAAGTTCTACACGAATCCGTGCTTGACATCGAACGTCAAACCAAAAATATTCCAACAGTCCTCGGCGCACAATCTCGTCAAAGAGAATGTTCCCAGTGTTGTGTAGCTCATTGACCAAGGCAAAGAACAGCCCAGTGGTGTCTTCGTTGTCATTCAATGCCCAAATATTTGGTGCATTGCTTGCGGTGCTTTGTGCATCGGAAAACTGAGACATACACCCACACAGTTTTGTAATTTCCCGGCTTTGCATACACATACAGGGGTTTCACGTTGGGTTCACCTCCACGCCAGCAAGTACACGAGTCTCCCTTGCACATCAAATGCTCCCCACGTTTCTCTGAAGCAGACAGAGGACAACAAACAAATGTTTTGCTCCCCACGTTTCTTAACCAGCAAAGAACAACAAACACGTTTGGGGCACAGCAGGTTGAGTCTCCTCACGTTCCAGTCTCCTCCACGCATAGGTTCAGCACTCCTTCACGCACGCACAGCAAAAAAATGGGACAGGCACAGGTTCAGCACTCCTTCACGCACCAGTCTCCTCCACGCACTGCAAAAATGGGACAGTTTCGCACCAGCAAAGAACTCTCCACGCACTGCAAAAATGGGACAGTTTCGCACCAGCAAAGAACTCTCCACGCACTAAAAAAATGGGACGGTTTTGCACCAAGAAAGAACTCTCCACGCATTGCAAAAACACCGGGATGAGCACTCAAACTTTTCTCTTCACGAACTCCATGCGCAGACCTGTTGCTCTTCTCCACGCATAGCACGAACTTTCTCTGATACCAATGAAGGCATTTCAATCAAAGGTGCCGCATGACGGCATGAAATTTCTCGATACCAATGAAGGTGTTTCAATCAAAGGTGCTATGTATATTGCTATTTCAAATGATACAGAGCTCATGCCTTTATATAGGCCGAGAGGGAGGCAGCCATGAGAGAAATGGTTATACAACTATTCTTTAACAAGCAATAACACACAAATGTATTAATTCGCTAACAACTACAAACAAGGAATGAGAAACTACTACTCAATCAAGGAATGAGAAACTACCCATTTTGTTGGCCAATCCTATCAATGTGTCTATGGGTTATACTACTCAATCAAGGAATGAGAAACTACCCATTTTGTTGGCCAATCCTCTCAATGTGTCAAATAATTTGGGGTTCCTTTGGTACTCCTCATAATGATTTGTAAGGCTTATGCCCAAGTACTTCCAACAATTAAGCGAATGAGTTTTACCCTTTTCCAAACTTGTAATTATAATGTGTTTTTAGATTATTTTAACAAGTTTTAATAATTTTTAAATGTATTTAGCTCGGAAAAATATCCAAGTACAATGTTAGAAGTTTTTCCTAATATTGTTGATGAATTTTTCTAATTTCAAAATCATCCTACAAAGAAATTATTAGTAATTTTCCTGTAAAAAGCATGATTTAAGAAAAATTGAAGAAAATCACCATTTCTAATTGTCAAGATCACCAAAGAAGGTTTGAGACAAGATCATGGGTAATTTGCTAAATTTGATTAGATAATACAAATGGTAAAATCAAAACAAGCATTAGACGTTGTTTTTAATGAAACTCTCTAGAAAATTGTTAGAAAAGCACTTTGCTTAGAAAATATACAAAAGTGAGCTAACATGCTAGAAATTTATTAAAATAATTGTTAAATAAAAACACAGAACATTAGCATGTGAAAAAAAGTGCACTAGTATGAGTTTAAATCCAATTACATGGAAAACAATGTGTTAGCGTGAGTTTGAATGCTAGCACAGCAACAACAAAGTACACTACTAAGACAAATCCTTTTATGGATCAGAACTGATTATAGTAGCGTAATTCGGGTTATGGAAGTGCACTTTACAAGCTATGTGGATGTAGGTTTTAAAATGGTAATGCGGGGAACCTGTAGATGCACAAAAATTAATAAAAATAGTTGAGTGACTTTTTTTTTGGTCCTAGAAATCTTGCATCAAGGGTCCTCAAACTTTTTCAATATGCTTCAAATAAGACTAAAAACACGAAAATAGATTTATATTAAAAAAATGAGTTAGAAATGATAAAATATGTGTGGGCGTCACATCGGGTGTGCTAGAATGTGTAAAACGAAAAATTGAAACTATGGAGGAATGAAGCAATATTAAGAAACAAGGCAAATCTTTCTTCAAATTCTCTTAAAACCTCAGATGAGATGGTTGAATTTAGGAATGGAGTACCACATTTTTTTAATCTCTATTGATTATTTGGTTTTGGATGCTACAAAATTGGTTCCAAAAAGAAGAAGGATGTGCTACGAGCAATGGATAACTTTGTTTATGAAATGTGAAGCCGAATGGCATCTAAATTTCAATGGAAAATTGACAGAATAATATTACAAATGCCTTAAGCTTCCAAGAGATGATTTGTGAAAGATTAATACTTTCATTTATAGTTGAAGGAGAGGCCATGGATTGTGGATCAAGCTTTGAATGAGTTGCAGGTAAATGAATGCATTTTCGTGAATTAACAAGTTTATTTGATTTGTGCAATTAGCTGGTTTGAATAAGAATTAAAGGGGTAATGAATTTGATTAGTTTGCTCCCAAATTCTTCAATTGTACACAGAATTTTACTTCCTCTTTTGTAGGGTTCTAAAACTTTAGTTAAGTGAGCTAGTTCAATTTGAGTGAGTTGGATAGTGAAGTGTAGATGAGTGGATAATTAGTTTTTGTTTTTTTAAATAAGTAATTATTAAATGAGGTAAGAGAGTGTAAGTGTATGCTTTATGTGTAATACAATTAATTAAATTTATTCTAAAGTGATGTTTGAGGATAGAGATATAAAATGTGTTCTAAAACTAATTTTGCACATTGTCAAGATGATATAAACGATTAGGAATAGGTATGTTTTTTGACGGTGTTTATGTCTACTTCATTCACACAATTCGATAATTGTAGTGTCTAGAGTAATTTAGAAACTAAGAAAATATTTAAGTTTGAAAAAATAAGATTCTTCTCGGCTTTAGGTTATGAGAAATAATATATTCAGAGTCAAATCTGAGAATTTAAGATGCATTAATTTAAGATATGAAGTAACGAAGGATTCAATATGTTATGTCCATATGCAACACTCTTTTGGATGTGGATAAAGTCTTGTAGGATTATGCTGGAATCTTCAATTTGGTACTTACAACCACGACTCACTCACCACTTCACGACAAAAAAAAAAAACAGGGATTCTTTGAAGTCAAACAAGTTTTTTGATGTTACAATTTTCGGTTAAAGACCTAAAAATGTAAAGAGTTTCCATTGCTATGTGCGATTGAAGTGGACCACGTGAGTTTGCAGTGCTTTCAAAGTTTTCTTATTTATCTCTCCGTAACTCATCTCGTGCGAGGTGAGCTTAAAGAGAATTATGAATGCGACTGCACAGATGTAAATGTTTTTTCTGCGCTATGGACTATTGAGAAGTCTCCGCTTCTAAATTATTAAAGTCTACTATTTAATATAATTATTTAGACTTACTCGCGCGTTTTGACTGGATCTATATGGTTGGAATTCCTGGTATGGACCTCTTCCACGCGGCAAACCTGTTTACAGATTTAAGAACAGTTATTTGTTTTTGATGTGAATGCCCTATATATTCTCCTATGCATCCAATGTGTATATCACTGTTCTCCCTCCCATTACAAGTTTTGTTTTTAAGCTCCCAAATTTAGACCACCATAAAAGTCTCTTATTGCTATTGCAATGGCTTCAAAATCTCTATTATCATCATTCCCGATTCTATTTTTTAGCCTGTTGTGTTCTCACTGTAATCTGGCCGCTGCCAGGGAAAAGCATTTTGTGTTTTACGCGCACGCAATCACTGGCGGACCAAATGCTAATGCAGTTATAATTGCTGGATTGAATGGAACCTCTTCAAATCTGTTAGCCTTTGGAACTGTAAACGTGTTAGACCACCCAATCACAATAGGGCCTGATCCCTCATCCAAGTTTCTGGGAAGAATTCAAGGAATAGAAGCCAGTTCAGACATTAATCAGAACACTTTTCTTCATCTTACCACTGTTATATTTGAGACAGGGAGATACAATGGCAGCACCATCGAGATGCGGGGAGCAAATCGATTTCGTCAAGAGAAAAGGGATGTGTCTGTGGTTGGAGGAACTGGACGATTGAAATATGCTCGTGGGTTGGCCACCCTCCAAGTTGTAACATTCTCGGGATTCGATATCACTTTTAAGTTTAATGCCACCGTTCGATTTTATTAGATTGCATTACATCCTATCCACAAAATTACATAGTTAGGAATAAAGATGGTGAATTTTCTCGCAAAGAATTCCGTCTTTGTTGAGGTTCTTTAGATTATGCTAACGCAGTTGTAATTGCCGGGGAGAATGGAACGTCTTCAAGTCTGTTTCCCATCACAATATTTAGAAAAATTATTGGTAATGAATTATTGATGTGGTGAACAAAGATTTACGAATTCTCTAAATTGAGTTCATTCTGATTTGGGAAAAGAAAGCGTATCGGAATGCCGTACATTTAATTTGATGATATACAAGCCATGTTTGTATATAACGATGACTGTGATGTAATAGATTGAATAAAGTCACAAGATCAAAATATAAATTCCAAAACAACAAATGAAGTCCAAGGGAGGGGCATTTGTTAATAAACCTACCTAATCAAATTCGAAAATAAGTTAATAATGTTTATCACAATTTTTATATATTTTATTAAGTAATAGTAAAAAGCTAAAATAGGGTCGGCCGGTTGAAAGAATTATAGAGCGCACTTTGAAAACAATGGCCGCATTTTTGTAGGGTTGGTGTTTATGTTTTTGTGGGGGAGGGCACTATAACGCCCACTATTACAAACACAAATGCAACATAGAGAAACTTGAAATTTTTATTTTTATTTTTTGACTACTTGGAGTTTACACGACACAAAAAAAGATCACAATGGATACCACCAACTCTCTATAGACTTGACGCAACATTGACCACCAAGGTACAAGGGAATCTACGACACCCATCATGAAACTGTTCACTTCCCATTTCAACAAGTTGTTGGTGCTCAAAATTGTCTCGCCCCATTTTGCCTTCAAAATATGTCCTTTTATGGTTTCTGTCATATTTTATCCCCCTGCATTGTGCCTAAGAAGTCTCCACTTTCCTTTTATTGCCATAATTAGTCTTTCCTTGAGTCGATGATCACATATGGGTCGATATTTGTCTCCTTGTTTCTCCGTTCCTCTGATCGTGGTCTATAGATTGGGTGTCCCATTCTCTGTTCATTCAAAAAACTCAAGCTTTCCTGTTCCTTCCATTTTCCACAGTCAGGATTTGCTACCCTTGTCATTTTTTCCCCACATACTTGATGAGAAATGAATGGATGTAACAATAAAGAGCGTATTTGAGCCTTGTAACATTTTCGAAATTTTCTATCCTTAGAGAAAATTTCATCTAGGCTCAAATGGTCGTTTTTCTACATTTTACGGTTTGATGGGTGTTTCTCTCGGGTCAAATTTGCATCCTTGACCGACAAAAACGTGGCCTCTTTTGGTTGGACATGGCTAGGTTGGATACTTCAAAATTTCAATGAATCGCCTCAACTTAAAGATTTGTCCACATGGAGGAACGATGCTCATTTGAAGGTTTGCTTTTGGTTTGGCCTTGGAGTTGCGCCAAGAGGGACATGTGGAGTTTTCTGTTGCTTTTCCTGGACTTAGACACATTTTTATGTAGCTCATATAGTTTGCCAAAATAGGAATACGTGGCGAGCCCGCGCTCATTCAAGGTATCAAGTTTTTGAGACCATCTCAAGGTGTGCCATGGTGACACATGGCGGTTTGAAAATTCAAAGGGGGGAAAGTGGACCATCAGAGGCAACTTGGATTTTTTGCCTCTTGTCCTCAAATTAAGAATTAAAATCTCAAAATGACCCACAAGCCCAACAAAGGATCATTCAAAGGTTTCTTTCAAGTCAAAGGGATGGGGAGGCAAACCATTAGGGGCAATTTGGATTTTTTTCCCCTTGATATGCAAATGACTCAAAACATCAAAATGGTTCGTAGGCCCGATAGGGAAAAGTGAAAGCTTTCTCCAGTCAACAATGGAGGTGCAGACTCTTGGAGGAAATTTGAAAAAATTCCCTTTGGGAGAAAAGAGTTAAAAGTGAAAAAGGAAGCACTTGTTCCAATGGGACCCACATTGAGACAAGTGTCAGGCCCATTTTCAAGGGCACAAATGCGGGGAATACTTGGAAAATTTTCCTTGTTCCAAAAGTGAAGTGAAATGGCTGAATTTGGCCATGGTTCCACTGGGGCCCACCTTAGGACACATGTTAGGCTCATTTCCCAAGGGCAGAGGTGTGGAGAAAAATGGAATTTTTTTCCATTTTTTCAAAAAGTTGTAAAAAGTCAAAGGAAGCCCCGGGCCTGTTTTAAAGTTGAATCTTCCATGTGGATGGCCAAAATTCAAAGTAAATATCAACGCTAGTTGTGAGTCTAAATATGATTTCCCCCATTTTTACTAAAACATGCTTGGAAGTACAATTCTTCATAATTTCTTGGTATTTCCTACATGCCAAACAGAGAGGGGAGTTAATTTTGATATCTAAGTTTTGTGGGAGAGATCTGGAGACATCTTTCACCATTAAAATGGTCTGACTATCGGGCTCGATCTGATTTTTCATTTTTCTTCTCCTAAGTACGCAAGGAACCAGATTTAACAAATTAGGGGCAGAAGTGGTTGGGAGTTGAAGGAAGAGTTTTCTACTAGATGAAGGAGTTGAATGCTGAGATTTTTGAAGAGATTTTCCCCATGAGCACCTAACAACTTTTACATATCTGATTTTGGGAATCGCGACCGAGATTATGGCGAGTGTTCTTGCATTAAGTGTTTTTGCTTTTGGGGAGAAATGGATTTTGTTGTAAATGTTATAAATGGCACAAATTTTTGTGTAAAAGGTTGGAGTGTTAGAGGTCAAAGAAAATTCCCAAGAGGAAAAATTTGGCAAAGCGTATCATTGAGATGCATGTATATCTCTTTCAGTATTAAGTTTGATCGTGTCAAGTGGTTGCAAGTGTACAACCATTAACAAGCTCGATATTGTTCTAGAAACTTTCCCCTCTTGATAAATTTAATCAAACTTGAGTCATTAATGTGGATCTTATGTAAAATATGTTTTTTTAATTCGAATGTCTGCAAATAGTTTTCCTTGTTTCTTGTTACAATCTTGTATCAAAATCTATCTTAATCACATAGGTCTCAATCCTTGTGATAGTTTAGTGGCATCTGCAATCTCATTTCTCATAAGAGCTTTCATCTGGGGGTGAAATAAATGATTTAAAATCACTTTTCTTTCATTTGTTGATAGAGATTGTCTGTAAGCCTCTGGGTGTACCTCAGGCATGATTAATCTTAGGTGTTGATGTTTTATTGGGCCTTCTAACTTGAGCCTTCATGTTAGAATCTCATAGATTGTGTGAAAAAGTGTTAATTTGGGCCTCCATTGAAGTACATATTCTAGTTAAAGGAACATTTTAGCTATTCTAAAGTATTCTATTGTCTAGACTTTCCATTTTGTAAGAGTTCTTAGAGATTTGGAAAATCAAGTTCATTCTACCTCACCTCCCACCAAAATTTATTTAAAAATAACTAATCCTACCCATACTACCCCTGTTTGTCATGTGTGTATACAAATGCATAAATTTTATTACCAAAACATGCAAAAACAATTAGGATTCCAAATGTCTTTAGTAGCCTGAACCTTGCCTAGAGAATATCTCCACTATCTAGAGTGACAACTCGTGAGAGTTAGATTTTTTTGCATTGATCATATTCTCTCCAAGGTCTCCTTAACAACTTCATTAGGAAGGATATCTCCATCTCCTCCATAAACAACAAGCTATAAAAGGGTTCTCTTACCTTGGTTGAAAGGCACAACCTAAAATAGTGAGGATAGATCAAATCCTCTTGAGGGTGTTATCCATTTCTCCACATCTGAGTGACTAAGGGCCAGTTAGATCCCATCCCTAGCTACAAAATGACTCATCATGATCTATCTATCTCTAAGCTTCTTGATAAACTTGTGATGCTTCTCAGACTTTGAAGGAGAATCAATTTGGGTACCAACACCTGAGTGGCACCATTACCAAGGAGATAGTGATTGCATTTCATATTTAGACCCTGGTAAAACACTTCTTATACACTCCAAGTTCTTTGTACAATTATTTGATTTTCTACACCTACTACATTGGCTTTCATTGATAAATCTGGGTAAAGGAAAGTCTTAGTCTCTCCATTTCTAGTTACTAGTGTTGAAAACATTTGACAGATCATATTTTAGTGCATTTGCATAACTAAGGTGTAAATCCTTAGTGGTGACTCCCTATGATTTGATTCTTGATGAGTACCAGTGTCTTAACCTCTGTCAAGTGAGTTTTGTTACTAACTCTTGTAAAGCTGGAAGGAAGAAGGTATTTCTTTTCTAGGGATCCTACTAGGACATTATTTCTAGAGCTAGGAAAAGAAAAGTCAGAAGGAAGAAAATCCTGGAGAGTTATGGGAAATCAAGTATACAAGAAAGGGGATCTCCATTGATGAAAGTGACTGGCCTATTATTGAAGATTGCAATTCAAGTGCTTCTGAATCAGGTAGCCTCTTTGTGGAATTAAATTCTCCAACTAGAGAGGGGCCTTCATTTGATTTTTAAAAGTTTTCTTCTCATTCTATCCCTATCTTTTAGAAGTTGATAGGGATTTCCAAGAAACTAAGCCTTTATGGGATATCATGTTTGAAAGTTATACCCCTGTGTTTCAAAGACCTTCTTCCCCTCATCAATTTGTCACCCCTCTAGGGTCACCTCCTCAAAACAACATGGCCTTTCCCCCACCTAGACCTCCATTTGTTGTAAATACCTTTGGACCTATAAATTTTGTAGGGATGGTTGGTTATCCAAATGTAGTTCCTCAAGAAGTAAGGAACATACTACCAAAGTTCCAAGGAAACAATGTTATAATTGGTGATCAACATTTAAATTTTTTATCAATATGATAGAAGACTTTGAGATTGAACATGAACATGTGTATATCAAGTTGTTTATCCATATTGTGGAAGAGGATGCAAGGGACTGGCATAAAGCTTTTCTGGAAAATTCTATTGATTCTTGGACAAAGATGAGCAATGCATTTGGATTGCAGTATGTTGATAGAACTGACCCTAGGTTTCTCTTGATAGAATTTGAAAATATCAAAAAGAATCATAATGATTCAGTACATGATTTAAACAAAAGGTTTAATAATACCTTGAGGATATTTCCTGTTAGGATAATGCCATGTGATGAATCATGTTTAATCAAATATTCAGATGCATTTGATAAAAAGGCTACTTACTACTTGAGGGACAAAAACCCTGCTAATTTGAGGAAGACCTTCACTATGGCCCTGCAGATTGAGAATAAAATCAAGGCAATTGGAAAGCCTCCAAAGAGGGAGGGTGTAAAGCTAGTTAACCAAGAAAAACCCAAACAAGCAAGGCTGTAGATTTGGAAGAAATTGTGAAGACTTTGGCAGGGGCTATCAAAGAAATATCATACAAACTAGCCCGGGTAGAAAAGGGGATTGGGCAAAGCTCACAAGGTCAACACAAGCAACAAGGCCAAGATAGGTTCACAAATCACCAAATATCTGATGAAAGAGGCAAGGGACCTATTAGATTTGGAAATAGGTAGTCCTAAGGTAGGGAAAATAGAATGGTGCCTCATCCTTTGGCTACCAAAGTTACTGTTGTGGAGGAGATAGATGTCATTGATTAGTGTAATAGATTTTTATGCCCCTTGCTCCTTGTGAAGAAGATCAGAAAGAAGAAGAAGATGATGATGATGACAATGATGATGATGTATGCATGATGGGTTGTTCCACGATCTCACAACAAGGGGTAACTTCAACTGAGGTGATAAGTGCCCAGACTGCTGCCACTTTTTTGGGACTACACTCATAGGTTACCTATTATTCCTCCCTATCATACTTTAGAAGTAGATATTGTATAAGATTTTGAATTTCCCAATAATGACTTTGAATACTTAAGGGCTTTAATGATAAAGAAGTATGATGGAGGAATCCCCTCTGAGGAAGATAGACAGTTACTGATGAATGTTGTGGTTGCTCAAGAGAAGGAATATAACACAAGAAGTAAGGCTGTCAAAGGGGTAGGGCCTCAAGCCAAGCCAAAATCTCCCTTACTTTCAAACATTCCTAAAGAGGCTCCTAAGAAAGATGCACCTGCTAAAATCCCTGCAGTTCCAAACAAAAATCATACCCCTCTTCATGCCCAAGCTATCAAAAATCTTGTACCACCTAGTGAGTGTGTCAACTTTCCTTCCAATGTCACCTTGCCAAAGTCTATCCCTTATGATATTGCCCAAGTCTTGAGTCAGATCAAGATCTCAGTTCTAATTAATGAGTTTCTTAGGATCCCGAGCACAAGAAGAGGGCATTGAAGTATTTTTGACTTGAAAGAGGAGAGACTTCCTAGACAAAAACATAAACATTGTGGAGAGCCCTCTAGTCATTGAAGAACCAAAAGCACCACCAACATAGAAGACCTAGATGAACCACCTAGGGTCTATTTAGGGACATCCTTGGTGGACTCTCGACTAAATGTGGATCCATTCTTCACCACTCTAATCATTAAGGACATATTGTTACACAACCGCATGTTTAACTCATGGGCATCATGCAATGTTATGCCCCTAAAGTCATGAATGATCTGGATATCAAGGTAAACACAACATATGGGAAGTGTAATGCTATGGATTCTAGAGATGTGCCAATGGTGCAATGTGTGAAGGATTTGGTGGTGCAACTTACATAGCCTATCCAAGTAGGAATTTAAAACTTGATGTTGTCATTTTGACTACCCAACAAAGTGGGGCATGTTATTGTCTATAAAATGGGTTACAAGTGTTGGTGGGTGTGTCCAAATGGACATGTCCTATGCTACCATCCCAATTGATGGTAGCCTTGTCAAGTTATATGGGGAAAAGAAGATGTTATACCTTATTGAGGATCCCAAAAATGTGTCCTATGAGGTATTGTACACAAGTATTGATGCAAATAACTTTGTACGATTTGCTAATGGAAGGAGCACAATATTGAAGGATGCAAGAACCTTGAACCGACGGGTTCCCCTTGGACTCTATTTTTTGATGGAGCTTACTCCAAGTTTGGGAATAGTGTTGGTGTTGATCTACTTTTTCAGTCAAGAAAATTTGTTTCTTCCTTCAAACTCAACTTTTAGTGCACTAACAACATTGTTGAGTATGAGACACTATTGTTGGATTTAAGAATTACTTAGAAATATGATGTCAAGGACATCATTTTCAAAGAAGAATTAGAATTAATAGTAAAACAAGTTAAAAAATTGTATGCCACAAAGAATCAGTGAATGAAATAGTACAAGCATGCAGTTTGGGATTTCATTGAGATGTTTTATTCATTCAACATTGTGCATTATGATAGGAAGTTCAATGACTTGACAGAAAAACAAGCAGTGTTGGGGTCTCGTTTTGACAATTGTGTTGTGTCCCCATATTTTGAATATGATGTGGAAGTGTTGAAAAGACCCTCTGTCCCTAACAACATTAAACACTGGAAGGTATTTGATAATGATGCTAGATCAAAAGATTTATGTAGAACAAGGGAGAATTTGCTGATCAAAGTATTGATCGGGGACAATGGTATGTGCCACAGAGGGGAAGGAAACCTTGTTTGGAAAGGGCATCATCCAGCTAAAGATTAATACCATTCCTAGAGGGCTTGTTTCTCTTGAGTCCAATTTTGATAATGTTGATCACATTATTAATAGATGTATGGCAGCCTCGAGGGATATTGAGGAGCATGACCTTAGCACAAAGGAGCATCCAAGGAAAATTTGGTTAGGCAGCAATCTTAGGAAGGAGGAGAAGCAGTCATACATCCAATTGTTGAAAAAGTATCACAATTGCATGATCTAGACCTATCTCGAACTAAAATCATATAGAGAGGACATGTTTAAACATGAGATTCCCTTAGAGTCTAATGTAAATCCATTAAGCAAAAACAATGGCCCTTCAATCAAATATTATCCCTCAAAATGCAAGAATAACTAAAGAAGCTAAGGGATGGAGGGATTATTCAGCCCACATGATATTCTTCTTAGATTGCAAACGTAGTACCATCGAAAGTAAAAAAATGGTGATATCAGGTTGTGTGTAGATTTTAGGAATCTAAACAGAGCATCTATGAAGGATAATTGTCCTTTACCAAATATGGAAAACATGATGCGGTTAGTGTCTAGTTCTAAATTACTCTCCACCCTATAAGGTTTCTCTGGTTATAATCAAGTTGTGGTGAAGGAATCATAAAGGATCAAAATAGCCTTTACTACTCCTTGGGGAACCTATGTATATGTCAGGATGCCCTTTGGTTTGATGAATGTTGGTGCTACCTTTCAAAGAGAAATGGATGTTGCTTTTTCTAGTTACATCAATGATTTTATTGTTTTCTACCAAGATGATGTAACTGTGTTCTCTAGAAAGAGAAGTGATCACCCACTGCACTTGGAGAAGATGTTGATAAGATGTAGGGAATATGGCATCTCGCTCAATCCAAAGAAGTGCCATTTTGGAGTGCAAAAGGAAAAATTTCTTGGTCACATTGTGTCACAAGAAGGGGTGATGATTGATCCAGAAAGGGTAGAGGCCATAAGCAAGGTTCCAATCCCAAGAACCAAGAAAGGAATTCAGTCCTTTTTGGGCAGATAAACTTCATCAGAAGATTTATATCAAACTTTGTTGAGTTGACCATTCCAATCACTTCCATGTTAAAGAACGACTAGGTCATCAAAATGGAGGAGGCTATCATCCAAGCTTTCAATGGGATTAAAGAGGTACTAAAGTATGCACCTATTCTAGCAGCCCCAGATTATAAGAAGCCCTTTCAAATGTTCTCTTTTGCTTTAGAGAACACTATTGTTTTTTTCTCTATTGCAGAAGGATGGTGAGGAAATTTGAGAGGCCAATTGCATTTTTAGTAAGGCATTGTAAGGGGTTGAGATGAAGTACACTATTATGGAGAAAAAAGCATTTGCCTTGGTAAAATCAATAAAGGTTTTAGGACTTATATTCTAAGTTCTAAAATTGTTGCTTATGTTCCCACACCATGGTCATGGACATATTTTTAGAAATGGAAGTCTTAAGCAAGAGGTGCAAGTGGGTGAATAAGTTGTAAGAATATGACATGGATATCCAAATCATGAAGTTGGTGAGAGGTTTGGGCTTGGGTAAGCTTATGGCTCGGAGAAACTTGCAAACTATTGAGGGAAATGAGGTAAAGAAGGTGGGGAATATGTTTTTGAAAGGTTGATGAGTTATGAGTGGTACAAGGATGTGATTTTTTATCTCAGACACTTATACTACCCTGAGTATTTAAGTAAGAACTAGAAAACAACCTTTAAGTTGGCTTTCCCGAAATATGTCATTACTTGATTATGGGTTAGCTTGGAAGAACCCAAGGGAGTCATCTTAAGGTGAATTATCTGAAGAAGAATCCCCAAGATAATTTTTGATCTCTGTGGAGGTGTTTGTGGAGGGAATTTTGCTGTAAGAGTCAAAACACACAAGATCTTGAGGGCTGGTTATTGGTGTCCATCTCTCTTTAAGGATACAACCTTGTTGGTTAGGAGACGTGAGAGTTGCCAGAACTTCTCTTGAAGACTGAAAGCTTAAAGCTCCCTTCCTTTGCAGCCTATATCAATTAAAGCCCCATTTAGGAAATGAGGGATGGATTTCAGTGGTGAGATTTCAGACCCTTAAAGTGTTGGCCATTAGTGGATTCTTGTAGCCACTGATTACTTTACAAAATGGGTGGATGAAATACCTACTAAGAAGGTAACACACCAATTTTTCATAGACTTTGTGCTAAACAACATCATCTGTAATTTTGGGGTGTCAGTCAAGATTGTAGTTGATAATACCATGAGCTTCAGAGCTAAACCTTTAGTGGTAATGTGCAAAGAATATGGGATCAACTTGACATATGCATCTAATTACAACCCCAAGGAAATGGAAAAGCTGAGTCCAATAATAAAAACCCACTGAAGATTATCAGAAGAACCTTGGAGCTGAACAAGAGAAAATGGGGTGAACAGTTGAAGTTTGTTGTCTAGGATGATAGAATCACTATTAAAAGAGCCACTAGAAAGAGTCCATTTGAGTTGGTGAATGGAACTCGTGCCTTACTACCTCTACGTATGTAAGGATATTACTTGTATAAATCAGACATATACAACATAATAGCATGAGAGAACACCAAAATATAGATAAATGATGACAATATGCTCATATAATATTTTTTCCACTTCGAGGGGCAACCTCCAATACCACTTCGAGGGGGTAACCTCCAAACCATACAATAACACTCCAATACTCAATACCATCCTTAACTACAACCTTCTAACCCCGTACATACCATTCTAACCTATGGCCAATACCGAGGCCGACCTCCTAAGCATAATAAATCATAAATGAATGATATAATAAGATAAGGGGATGTGTGCCACATGTTGGCATCTCCATCAATACATATACATCATAACATTATATCCCATGTGAACCCATACATATAACTAAGGGGATGTGTGCCACATGTCGACATCTCCATCAACCCATATACATTATAATATTATATCCCAAGGTACATAGCATTGCCTTCCTCTTTGACATGTTTCATCACAGAAAGATAAGAAGAAGCCATATAATGAGTGTGCTTTAAATTATTGCACACTTGTCGCCAAGCTCGATCATCCAACCACCCATATGAAATCCTATCCTGTGTAGCAGCTTCATCATCAACATCTTCTTCTTCTTCTTCTTCTTCTTTTGATGTTGCTTCTACTTCTGATTCTTCTTCTTCTACTTCTTCTTTTTTTTTTTTTCTTCTTCTTCTGCTTCATCTTCTTCTTCTTTTGTTGCCCATCTGTCCATGAAAACTTGTTCCAGTTCCTGCAAAGACCAATTAGACTTTTCCTTTTCTAACTTAGAAAAGAAAATCTGTGTAGGGCCACTAATCCACAACTTGAATAACCAAATATCTGATGGTTTAGATAATTTATCCCTAAATTTGTTCCACCATTCTCTAGCATCAATCCTGCCATCTCTAAAAAAGCTACCATCCCCATGATCCACAAAACTAGGGTTTTAGGAATTCTGAAAATATTTCGGCAGATGGATAAAAACACAAAGAACAAACCCTAACTGAAATTTCAAGATCTTTCCGAAAATATAAATTTTGCTAAAAAATACCGCAATTTACTTCCTAAAAAGTGAATTTATGAAATAACCTAAAACACCAATAACATCCGCAAAATAGATCTAATGGATCTTATTTTTCAGATATTCTGACTTAGAGTGTTTCCAAATTATGATGCAAAAATTGGAAAAAAATTGATACCCTCTTCAAGATATACTCGAAACAAAAAATTAGGGTTTTTGCCCTAATTTTGGCCAAAATCGCTGCTCTGATACCACTTGTAAGGATATTACTTGTATAAATCAGAACATATACAACAGAATAACATGAGAGAACACACAATTATAGATAAATTAAGACAATATGCTCATGTAATAGCTTTTCCACTTCGAGGGGCAGCCTCCAATACCACTTCGAGGGGTAACCTCCAAAACCATACAATAACACTCCAATACTCAATACCATCCTTAACTACAACCTTCTAACCCCTATATATACCATTATAACCTATGGCCAATACCGAGGCCGACCTCCTAGCATAATAAATCATAAATGAATGATATAATAATATAAGGGGATGTGTGCCACATGTTAGCATCTCCATCAATACATATACATCATAACATTATATCCCATGTGAACCCATACATATAACTAAGGGGATGTGTGCCACATGTCGGCATCTCCATCAACCCATATACATTATAATATTATATCCCAAGGTACATAGCAGTGTATGCAATTATCCTCATATTAGTTCATTCAACAAGTAGAGGATCATTAAGAAGTAAGTCTTTATGATGCTCGCATTAACCAGATTGTTGAACTTGATGAAGAAAGGAGGGCATCCCACTAGAGGCATGTAAATTTTAGAGAAAAGATGAAGAAGTTAATTAACTAGAAGGTCACTCCTAAAGCTTTCAATGTTCGAGATCTTGTGCTGCTATGGGATAGTAGGCATGAAGATAAGGGAAACCATTGCAAGTTTGACTCATTATGGATGGGCCCTTATTCCATTGATATTAGGATTGGTGAACACACCTTCTTCTTGAAGGATTTGGATGGTGAATTTCTTGAGCTGCCTATTAATGGCAGGAATTTGAAGCATTTCTTGGATTGATCCCCTAGGATCAAGGTAAAAAATCTTTGTACAGTGTATAGTTTGTTGTTTGTTTCCTATTTTTGTGTTTTTTGCTCATTCTGGTCCTTGGTGACCTATTTTTGATAGTTTTTATGTTCATTTTTGGAAGATGGCTCAGTTTTCTACTACTATGCAACATGACTCCTTTACCCAATGAATGTTTTTGGCACTTGGTCTACCATTGTTCTTGTGGTACTCACAGGAGTGCCCATCCACGATTTAGAGCCGGTGTTGGTGCTCAAAATTGTCTCACCCCATTTTACCTTCAAAATATGTACTTTTATGGTTTTTGTCATATTTTATCACCCCATATTGTGCTGAGAAGTCTCTACTTTCCTTTTGTTTCCATAATTAGTCTTTCCTTGAGCCGATGATCACGTATGGGTCCATATTTTTCTCTCCTTATTTCTCTATTTTCTCGATGGTGGTCTGTAATTTGGGTGTCTCGTTCCCTTTTCATTCAAAAAAACTCGAGGATTTCCCATTCCTTTCATTTTCCACAATTAGGATTTGCTAATCTTGTCATTTTTGACCCACATACTTGATGAAAAATGAATGTATGTAGCTCTGAAGAGTGTATTTGAGCCTTGTAACATTTCTTAATTTTCTATCCTTAGATAAATTTCATCTTCGGGCTCAAATGGTCGTTTTCCTACATTTTATGGTTTCACAAGCATTTCTCCTAGTCAAATTTGCATCCTTGCACTGACAAGGAATGTGGCCTCTTTTTGTTAGATGCGATGCAGTCACCTAGATACTTAAAAAATTCTATCAATCGCCTCAACTTAAATATTTGTCCACATGGAGGAATGGCACTCATTTGAAGGTTTACTTTTGGTTTCACCTTGGAGTTGTCTTTGGGAGGACACATGGAGGTTTCCACTTTTTTCTAAGACTTAAAATTTTTTTATGCAGTTCGTATAGTTTGGTGGAACAGAACACATGGCGAGCCCATGCTCATTCAAGGTATCAATTTTTGGGACCATCTCAACGTGTGCCATGGTGACACATGGTGGTTTGAAAAGTCAAAGGTTAGGAAGAAAACCATCGGATGCAACTTATATTTTTTGCCTCTTATCCTCAAAAGGATTAAAATCTCAAAATGGCCCGCAAGCCTAACAAAGGATCAGTCAAAGTTTGTTTCAAGTCAAAGGGGTGGGGAGGTGGACCATCGGGGGCAATTTGGATTTTTTCCCCTTGATATGCAAATGACTAAAAACATCAAAATCACTCGCAAGTCCAATAGGGAAAAGCCAAAGCTTGCTCCAGTCAACGGTGGAGGTGCGGACTCTTGGAGGAAATTTGGAAAAATTTCCTTTTGGGAGAAAAGAGTTAAAAATGAAAAAGGAAGCACAGTTCCATTGGGACCCACATTGGGACACATGTCAAGCCCATTTTCAAGGGCGATACTAGGGGAAAACATGGGAAATTTTCCCTTTTCCAAAAGGGAAGTGAAATGGCTAAATTTGGGCACGATTCCATTTGGGGCTCACCTTAGGACATGTGTCAGGCTCATTTCCCAAGGGTGAAGGTGCGAGAGAAAATGTAATTTTTTTCCATTTATTAAGAAGTTGTAAAAAATCAAAGGAATCCCTAGGCCTGTTTTAAATTTGAATCTTCATGTGGACGACCCAAACTCAAAGTAAAGATCAACGATTGCTCGATTCTAAATCTGATTCCCCCCCTTTTACTAAAACATGTTGTGAAGTACAAGTCTTCATGATTTCTTGGTATTTCCTACATGCCAAACAGAGAGGGGGTTAATTTTGATATCTAATTTTGGTGGGAGAGATCTAGAGACATCTTTTCCATTAAAATGGTCTCACTATTGGGTTTGATTTGATTTTTCAGTTTTTTTTTGTCTAAGCACGTAAGCAACCTTATTTGACTGATTAGGAGTGGAAGTGGATGGCGATGTTTAAGGAAGAGTGTTCTACTAGATGAAGGATTTGAATGCTTAAACTTGAAGAGATTTGACCCATCAGCACCCGACAACTTTTACAAATCTAATTATGGGAATCACGATCGAGATCATGGCAAGTGCTGGTGCGTTAAGTGTTTTTGTATTTTGGGGGAAAGAACTCTATTTTAACACTTATAAATGGCACAATTTTTTTGTGTAAAGGTTGAGGTTGGAGTTTTATAGGTCGAAGAAAATTCTCGAAGAGGAAAAATTTCACAAAGCCTGTCTTTTTAGAATCCGTCTCGAGAAGCTTGTATATCTCTTTTGTATTAAGTTTGATCGTGTCAAGTTGGTTACAAGTGTACACCCATTTAAAAGATGTGAGATTGTTCTAGAAGCTTTCCAATGCTGATAAATTTAATCAAACTCAAGTTATTCAATGTGGATCTTATGTAAAATGTGTTTGTTTTACTTTTGAATGTCTGCAAATAGTTTTCCCTATTTCCTGTTACAATCTTGTATAAAAATTTGTCTTAATCACATAGGTCTCAATCCTCATGATAGTTAAGTGGCATCTACAATCTCATTTCTTAGAAGAGCTTTCATCTGGGGGTGAAATAAATGATTTAAAATCACTTTTCTCTCATTTGTTGACATAGATTGTCTGTAAGCCTCTAGGTGTACCTCAGGTGTGATTAATCTCAGGTGTTTATGTTTTATTGGGTCTTCTAACTCAAGCCTTCATGCTATAATCTCTGATTTTGTGAAAAGGTGCTAATTTGGGCCTCCATTGAAGTACATATTCTAGGTAAAGGAACATTTTAGCTATTCTGAAGTATTATGTTGTCTAGACTTTCCATTTTATAAGAGTTCGCATAGATTTGGAAAATTAAATTCATTCTGCCTCACCTCCCACCAAAATTTACTTCAAAAAACTAATCCTACCCATACTACCCTTGTTTGTCTCATGTGTATACAAATGTATAGATTTCATTACCAAGACATGAAGAAAAAATTAGGATTCCAAATGTCTTTAGTAGCCTGAACCTTGCCTAGGGAATATCTCCACTATCTAGAGTGACAACTCGTGAGAGTTAGATTTTTTTGCATTGGTCATATTCTCCCCAAGGTCTCCTTAACAACTTCATTAGGAGGGATATCTCAATCTCCTCCATAAACAATAGGCTACAAAAGGGTTCTCTTACCTTGGTTAAAAGACACAACCTAAAATAGTGAGGATAGATCAAATCCTCTTGAGGGTGCTATCCATTTCTCCACATCTAAGTGACTAAGGGCCAGTTAGATCCCATCCCTTACTACAAAATAACTCATCATTATCTATGTGTCTGTAAGCTTCCTGGTAAACTTGTGATGTTGCTCAAACTTTGAAGGAGAATCAATTTGGGTACCAACACAAGGCATCACATACTAGTCCAACCACATAAGACACTTATGGTTAGAGGCATCCCATGATGAAGTATTTTAAGGTTTCTTATTTACTAAAATGTCTTTTAATTCTTAACATATACGTTCTAGAAGATTCATGTAATGATTCGCACAATTCTTCTTATGAAGCTAGATTTCTTCCTTTTATACTAAATGGGTAATTAGCTTAAGATCAAATTTCCGGAAAGAGGGTCATCTCTAAAATGTCAACAACTTACTTAATTCATTTGATTAATAAAGGAGGTTTTCCATTTAACACAAGGTTATTTATCCATACCAAAGCTACTAAATCTTGTTTCACAATTCCATTGCACCAGGTGACAAGCTCAAGCTCCAAATGAGGGAAAGTATAGTTTAGTTTCAAGGCTACCACCTCCTTGTGCAAGGATCAAACATTTAACAACAAAAAGAGAATATTACAAGTACCTTAGATGGAGTTAGAGGAAGAAGGTCAAATTGGATTAATCATTAAGATCTCATTAGTTGTAGAACCATGGTTTTAATGGGTAGAGAATCTACCCGAAATATTAAAGGTTTCACTTAGGCTTCACTTGATGGGATTGGCATAAATACAAATTACGTTTTTAAAAAGGTGTGAGATAGATTGAATGGTTGCTAATCAAAGTCTCCTTCTACTTATTATGACCTTACTATCTTCTGAAATTTAATCATTGATTTCACCTTAAGATCATTTAAGAATTCACCATAAGAGGATAATGCTCATTAGTGTAACTAGGGGTGGTAAGGTATATATATATATATATATATACACAAAGATAGCTTCCTCTTTGATCACTTAACGACTCAAATGTTATCATGTAGATCACAACGATAATAATTTATTCATATATATATATATATATATATATATATAAACCTTTATAAGGATCATCCAACCATTCATTATGCTTAGAATTGCATTCTTACTATGTCCTGAAGGGTTTTCAACACAACATTTTATCTCAAGAACAAATTTTACTAGTACTCTCTTGTGAAAACTATACATTCTTACATCAACTACTTCTAGCATGATGCACAACCCAAAGGAACAAAAAATTCTATGAAACTATGACTAGGGAACAAGAGAGTAAAAAATTGGTCAAACCATGCTATACTATTCTTAAAATCTCTATAGTACAATAAAATCACTCATAACAATATGGTAATCATTTTTGTTTAAATATTTTCCACAATAGCAACACTATCCAAGGATTCTATAGTTACATCACCAATACTCCACAATACATTATACTAAGGCACCGACCCTTCTTCTAAAAATTCCCGAGACCTTTTCCGAGTTTCACAACATAATAAGTATCTTAACAAAGGAACTTCATAATCAAGATTGCTTCAATAATCTACAAGTCTTTCCCTCATCTAATCACATAATCCATTTGTAAAAATTAATAACTGAGTCGCCGTGAGAACCGAGAAAGATAAACTACACATAGCAAAAATAAGCTACTATCTAACAATATCATGAAAGGAAACATTCTATTTCAAGAAAAGGATCGAAGCTCTAACCTCTAACCAACTTCTGAAAACAAGAGAGAATTTTCACCATACCAACTAAGAAGGGAGCCATATGTTTTAGTTATGAAATAATATCTCGAAAAAAACAAAAATTTGACAACCAAATACACAAGACTATGGAATTTATAAGATTAGAAACAAAGATTTGAGAGTATTAGGATTTCAATCATGTAATCCAGTAGATTACGTGATTGAAATCTAATGTTCAACCCATCAATCAAAATTCTCAAGGTGAATTCAAAAGATAAATACCAGTCACGATCTTAGTCACCAAATAACAATAATTCAACAAACATTCTAGAAGGCCATAGGTCTACTAGGTTAGAAATGAACAATGAGAGTAAGAAGAGAGTTCCATCATGTAATCATATAGGTTAAATGGCTGAAAATATGATATTCAAACTCACAAACATTATCTCTTATCTAATAAGTGACTTCATAGCTAATAAAGATGAGTGGAAAAGATGACAATCAATTTCTAGAATAGGCATTACCTAAAGAGCCTACCCCACGAACATATCCAAGACTGGAATAGCGACAAGCCTCATGACTACACAAGTCCATTAAGAAAGCTAGCATTCTAAACACATCCATCCAAGTTTTATAACACTTTAGATTTATAACCCTCCCATTCTAGAGGAACATAACCATGAATCTAGACTTGGTTGAAATTTCTGAAGTCAACTCACTTTCTAATATCATAAACATTATAAAAAACATTCTCACAACTCTCCTTAGCTTACATTTCATCACTAAACTTATGCTAACCTATGCAGTGATTAAGCTCATAATACACCACTGAAGATAGATATCCTCCCACAATGATCTTCTATAACGATGTAATTACTATCATTAGGTTCGATACATAAACAAACTATTTCATATTTTCTTTTCCTTTTTTAAACAACAAAATATATTCATGACCTTCCATCATAATCATTCTAAATTTGTAATGAAAATTCACTCATCAAGAAAGAAGTACAAAAGAAATTTTGACCAAATTAAGGAACTTCATGTTATCTTAATCAGCTTTATGAATACCTTCACAAACCGTAAAATATATTACCTTAACCCCATCAAGGATTATCTTTATATTTGATTAAATCGTCCGCACATGGAATCATCAACATACCACAACATAACACCATAAAGACCATTAACATTATCAAATTTTAATCTTAAGAAGAGTAGAATCAAATGGGGGTGCTGTCAATAAATCATGCCCTTTTTAAATAATAATAAAAGTCTAAGCTTCCGCATGATTCAAAACCTAATAATGAAATCAAAAAACAAGTTGTTTAAACCAAAAATAATTGACACCAAGGTTCTCTATTTGGGTTCATACCGCACAATAAATTTTTTTCCAATTTCTATACTCATAACAAATTCAAACATGCACATCAACTCGGCTTAGCCCATAAAAAAAAAATGATACATAGATGCCCGATTAACGACATTTAAAACGTTAGGGCTCAATTGAGTGAAGGCTGACCTACCAAATACAATAAATATGAAACCGTATAACCCATAAGGGTTTATATATTTATAGCAAGATCAAAGAAATTCCTTCTATCAACCCAGAATATATTATCGGCCCAAACTTCCTTTTTAACAAGTATATTTACTGAAATTCCAATTTCCCAAACCACTTACAAATTTGTACAATCCACAAAGTGCATAATCAAGCTTATCATAAATTAGACCCAAATTGTAAAAACTAGAAGTGTAGCATTCCATTAATATGGACTATCAACCCCACCTATTTTTATAACGGATAATTAAACCAGAATCAATCAATGGTTTTACCTATATGAATAATAATAGGACCATATGTTACAAGACATCCCATCTATTATAATTCATTAAAACCATAAAATTATTTAAATATTTTCATCCAGAGTAGTAGCATAGAAAATCCCAATTATTTTAAATGTTGCAACTTCCAAGGGGGCAATTACATACTCAGATTCACACAAACACACACACACATACACACACACACACACACACACATAATCCAACAAGCTGTTAAAACAAACATACCCAGAAGAATAATTTTCCAACACAGACTTTTTTATCCCTATAGTACCATTATACTTATTATTTTCCTTTTTAAAAAGAATCAATCAAAACATAAACCGACAACATTTTTCAAAAATGGGTTTGATCACATTAGCAAAGTAACACCCAATAGAGGAAAATCTAGAGGTAACCAACTATTAATCAAAGATGAAGACAATCTGTAATACAATCTAATACCAATTTAAAGAAGTAAAAAATGTTTCATTTCAAGAGTTTGTTATATTTTAGTGTATTATGGAGATGGTGAGTTTATCTTTCCTGTTTAAAGCTTCTACAAAGCACGCCTTGTTGACAGGACAACAATAGTAACCCCATGTCGAATTCCTTTTCCTCGTGCTTGTTGGGCATGTCATCACCAATCCGGCACTATGATAATTCTTTACCGGGAACTCCTCGTGCTATGATTATTTACTAATGCATAGCTTTTAGTTTGGTGGATGGAATCTGGAAACACAACAACAAACATAACACAAGAATACCATAGACTATGATAAGAAGGAATGATGATAAATCTAAAATATAAGTGTAAATTATAATATCAACATGAAATTGTTACAATCTCACCCATGAGGTACTTCAAGTGTTCTGACTTCACTTGCCTTCCAAAAATCACTATGGGAGAAACTTCACAATTGCACCTCTTAATGGCTTCTTTAAAACACCTTCAAAATGATGGCTTCCTTTACACACTTACTCATACAATATTTCTCGCTACTTCGTTTCTATGCTAAATGAGGGGGGTGGCCTCTCTATTTATAGAACTTCTAGGCTTATCCATCTTATCTCTAAGATAGGATAAGAAATCTACTCTGACGAATCATATTCCATACCTTAACTCTTATTTGTACATGTAAGCTTATCTTTTAAGATAAGATAAACCTTATCATTTCACATGGGTTCCACATTTTTAGAATTTTTACAAATAAAATACACAAAATATTTATGACCTCACTCCTTGTCCTTATTACCAATATAATATTTCTAATTCCTAATCATGTAGACCCTACTTCTCTACTTACCCCAACTTTGACATTTTAACATTACTAGACCACTTACGAAAAATATTTACTTTTTACCACAACATTCCTATAGTACTTTTTACTATTACCATACTATACATTATTGGCGGCGTCGTGTTGGCGTGTACCATTATCTTCTATCGAACCCTACTACTAATTATACTTAAAAACATTCTATTCCTAATACATACTAATGAAATAGAAATTACGGAGGAAAAATTTAGTGTCGACATCTTCCCCCTTCCTAGCTTCTACTTCGTCTTCGGAGTAGACTATTCTAGTGCTTGGAAAATATTTAACTTGTTGTGGTTGACCCATTTCATAATGGGAGTGCCATCCAATTCTCCCGGTCGGTATGTACCATTTTCATGCACAACTGCTATTCTATAGGCCCCATCCATTTTGGAAGAATTTTTCATTGTCTTCTTTTTTTGTATCTAGAATCATATACTAGAACCAAGTCACACATGAAATGGATACCAATGGATCTTTTGATCAAAGTACCTTCTGCTTCATTTTCTTCTTATAGCTTGTATCCTTCACTATTTCCCTCATTTCCTCTAGCAAATGAAGATGCACTAACCTTTCTTTTCTTGAATCACTTCCATCCATCCTTTAATTTTTCATAACTCTCATAGTGGGAATATCAAACTCAATAGGAAGAACTGGATCAATGTCATAAGCCAACTAAAATGGGGAGTATCATGTTGCTAACTTTGATGTTGCCCTATATGCCTACAATGCTGCATGAATCCTTTTATTCCACTTATGTACCTGCAAGGCTGCATCTTTTGCTAGAATTTGACATAACAAAAATTTGTTCATTCCACATGTCCATTTGTGCTTGGCTTGTATGTTTTTCCTTCTTGTGCTTAATAGAAAACTTATTGACTAGGGCTTCTACCACCTCATTAATGAATTGGATTCCTTGATTTGTTACAATTTCTAATGGACAACAAAACATGGTGACAATGGGTTCATATATGAACCTTGCCACTTCATCCATGGAAGTTGTTTTCAATGGCCTAGCTTCAACCCACTTGGTTAAATAATTTGTGGCAACTACAATATACTTATTTTGGCATGGGTTAGTTGAAGTGGACCTACAATTCCTATTACCCCATTTTTCAAAGGGACCAAGTGGAAGAATAGGGCATAATGGAGCTGATGAAGTGTTACGGTTACTATGTGTTTGACAAATATCACATGTCTTACAATAACTATAATAATCTCTAAAAAGATTGGGTTAGTGATAACCTGGATCCAAGATCCTTCTTGTTGTAAGTTGTCGGAGAAGTTTCCTCCACATGTACCATTGTGGAATTCTTCTATCAGCTCCTTCCCTTGATCACATCCAACTTCCCTCTTGTACTGTTTATAGTAGGTCCTATTCGAAATAATACTCCATGCATAATAGAATATGGATGACTGGCTTGAGTAATCTTCCTCTTTGTCTTTGCATTGGCACCATTAGGAAACTTGAATTCATTCAGATAATTCCAAATACCTATTTATTCACTAGGGATTGTGTCAAGGGATAACAATGTTGCATCTAGGAAATCATCATCATCACAACATGAACCTAAACCATCATAGGCTCGAGAGAGTGCATCTACATTGACATGCTTCTTTCTGGCCTATCTATAATATCAAATTCAAATTCTTATAGAAAAATTATCCATCTTGCTATCCTCCCTGATGAGTTAGGCTTATTTACAATATATTTTAGAGTATGATGATCTGTTACAACTATAAATTTCTACCATAACAAGTAATTTCTAAACTTCTTTACAGCAAAAATGATAGCTAGAGCCTCTTTTTCAATTACAGTATAATTTACCTCAACACTGCTCATTTGTCTACTCCCAAAGTAAACTAGATGATCATTCCCATTGTCATCCTTTTGGCTCAAAGTACTTCCTAGTGCTGCATCTAAGGAATCAGTATACACAATGAATGGCTTGCTCTAATCTAGATTCTTTGAAATAGGTGAAGACACCAAGGCTTCCTTCAGTTGTTCAAAAGTTTCATGCACCTTATTTCCTAGTTCATAAGTAACATCCTTCTTCAAGAACTGGTTTAGTGGCTATGCAATATTTGAGAAATTCTTGATAAACCTTCTATAGTAACCCACATGGCCTAAAAATGATCTCAACTTACTTCTATTCATAGGAAATGGTAACTCTTTGATTTTTAAACTTTATCAGGATTAGTATCAATACCATCTCTGGATACAACATGTCCTAAAAAACACCTTTAGAACATCCAAAGACACACTTTGTAGGGTTTAGTGAGGCTTGTGCTTCATCTAACCTTTGAAATGTTGTCTCCATCTAGTGCAGGTGGTCCATATTGCTCCCATAGATGTAAAAATCATCCAGAAATACTTTGATGAAGTTCCCAATGTAGGGTTCAAACACCCTATTCATCAAACACTAGAATGTTTCCAGAGCATTACACAACCCAAAAGGCATAACTCTATAAGAAAACATTCCCCAAGGAGTGGTGAACATGGTCTTTAGCTGATCTTTCTCCGCTATATGAACTTGGTTGTATCCGCTATATCCATTAGCAAAACTATAACACTCCTGGCCAGCTACTTCATCCAAGATCTAATATGAGAATGGAAGAGGGTAATGATCCTTCTTTGTTGCCTTATTGAGCTTCCTATAATCAACACAAATGTGTAGCTTCCCATTCTTTTTTATTGAGATCACAATGGGAGAAACTTATTCTGAATTCTCCACGACAAATATGAATCCTGCATCAAGCAACTTATCTATTTCTTCTTTCACAGTTTTGGAAAAATTAGGATTCATTCTATATGGCATTTGCTTTATGGGCTTCACCATCTACCAGCTTAATAGAATGTTCTACCCAACTTACTTGACGGAGTTCCTTGTAATCAAAATTGAATAAGTGTATGTACCTTCGAAAGAGCTGGAGGTAGGATTCCTTCTCACTCTCCATCACAACATCACTAATCTTTATTTGTTGGAGACGATCATCAATTTCTTCTTCAGATAATTTTATGGGTTCATGAGTCGGTGTGATTGGAAGGATATCCATGACCGAAACATCAACCTCAATTTCTTCATCTTCTATGTCCACTTCACTGGTACTAGAGTAATTAGAGGATTTCCAATCATGAGTTTCTTCACTTGAATCCACGGGTTACGTCTTATGATGCTGAGGGATCACTTTTATCTTCACCCTCTCTCTACCACGTCCAAGTGTCATGAAGCCTTCATTCCAGTAGTTTCTTGCATGAAATATCCTTATCCATGGTCTTCCCAACAACATTGGGTATGCAACAATACCATTTTTCATCACTGAAATTCTACCACACATACAACACCCATAATGAGATATTACCACATTTGAAACAACACCTAGTTTAGTTTTCCCTTATTTAATGACCTTAACGTAAGTGTTGAGGGGAAATAAATTTTTAACCCCAACATATTCATTACAGACTTCATCATTACATTAACTGCAACACCTCCATCAACTAAGACATCATGAATTGAAATACCATTACATAATACCTTAGCTTGTGGAGCGTAGGGATCCGCCTCTACCTCCAAAATAGGGACCTCAACCTCCTTCCTTCGTCGAGCATTGAGTCCACTTCGCATCTCCCGCCTCTTCTCAGAAGACATAGTCAAGAGTTGACCATATGTAATATTTGTAGGCCTTTTGGACAAATCTTCTAAGATGGAGTATGGTCCTTGCTCTGTGAAATTAAAAATTCTGCACACCCAACTTTCTTCTCCTATGTTTCTTACTAGTTTCTCCTTTCATCTTCTTAGGATCATTTCCATCTTGGTTATCTTTTTATTTCTTTCTTTTTGTTACAAACACATCTACTTAATTATTTATGCTCTTATCTACTACATCAAAAGAATTCACAGGTGATTTTCCTTTATCATTATCTCTTGTACGGATGTAGAAGCTCTATCTTGACAATTATACTTATAATGAACCTTTTATAATAACCATAACATACAACTTCAGAAATATTTCTTTTTGGACCTCTATCTCCTCCCTGAGAACTAAATTTCTTTCCTTGAAGAATATTAATAGTTAATCGACCCATCTTCTGAGCGAGATCTTCATACTCGGTAGATGTACTAGGAGAAATATTTGTGCTCACCGAGAGTGGTTGTGGATTTGGACCAAAGTCTTTGGTGTAGGCTCTTCTTTAGCAACAATTTCTTTTGGCTCCTCTTCCATGCTTTCTTCTTTCCTTCTTGCAATATCCTTTGCTTGTTCAATGGTAGTTGGGCGGTCATACTTCACTCGTTTTCTGATCTATGGCTTCATCCCAAGAATGAAGTGCTTACAGAGGAGATTATCCATGCCATTCATCAAACCATCCGCTAATCTTTCCTTCCGGATCTGGGCATGGAGCTTCCTCCTTAGCTCTAGAACATGAGCATGATAATCCCTTATCTTCTCCTTCTCTCCTTGGGATAGCTTTGTGATATCGATCATGAGATCTGCATATTTCTATTGTTCACCAAATTCTTCAAGAAAACTTTCAGTTAATAAATCCCATGAATTTTTCATATTATCACCTAGTGTTTCAAACCACCTAAGGGCTGAACCATCCAAAAAGGTAAGAAAAAATTCAGTCCATTGTTCCCTTCTTATAAGGCCATTACAAATGTAAGATCGTTTAAACTCTTGAATGAAAGAGGAAGCATATTCATTAGATTGGGCTGAAAAAATAGGAATCTTCCCCATTTTCAAAAGTAACCACAGTGAAATACCAACCCATAAGTACAATCAACAAGACTTATGTGCACAAATAATTGGAATCACTATAATAGAAAATAGAAATGACCACGGTAACTATGGTAAAACTTGACTTACTGTCGTAAAAATTGACTTTACACGGTAAAAGTGTGAAGTTATCATGGTAAATACTATTCATGGTAAAAGTGAAGTTCTTTATGTACATACTATTCATAGTAAAAAGTGACTTTACTATGGTAAATACTATTCATGGAAAAAAGTGACTTTACCATGGTAACTACTATGCACAGTAAAAACAAGGTTACCCTCCAAATGTTTTTTGACTAAGTGGGAATATCTCTCAAGAAAATCCACCAACGAGGAATGGTCCTAGCAACGGAACCAAAATGTTATCACCAATCCAACACTATGATAATTTTTCTGGCAACTCCTCGTGCTATGATTATTTACTAATGCACACCTTTTTTCGTGTAGATGGAATCTGGAAACACAACAACAAACATAACACAAGAATACCATAGACTATGATAAGAAGGAATGATGATAAATCTAAAATATAAGTGTAAATTATAATATCAACATAAAATTGTTACAATCTCACCCATGAGGTACTTCAAGTGTTCTTGACTTCACTTGCCTTCCAAAATAATAACTATGGGAGAAACTTCACAATTACACCTCTTAATGGCTTCTTTAATAGACCTTCAAAATGATGGCTTCTTTTTACACACTTACTCATACAATATTTCTCGCTACTTCCTTCTATGCTAAATGAGGGGGTGGCCTCTCTATTTATAGAACTTCTAGGCTTATCCATCTTATCTCTAAGACAGATAAGAAATCTACTCTGACGAATCATATTCCATACCTTAACTCTTATCGTACATGTAAGCTTATCTTTTAACATAAGATAAACCTTACCATTTCACATGGGCTCCACATTTTTAGATTTTTACAAATAAAATACACAAAATATTTATGACCTCACTCCTTGTCCTTTATTACCAATATAATATTTCTAATTCCTAATCATGTAGACACTCTACTTCTCTACTTACCCCAACTTTGACATTTTAACATTTACGGACCACTTACGACAAATATTTACTTTTTACCACAACATTTCTATTGTACTTTTGACTATTATGGTACTATACATTATTGGCGGTGGCGTACCGGTAGTGCCATTATCTTCTATTGGACGCTACTTCTAATTATACTTAACAAAATCTTATTCCTAATACATACATTAATGAAATAGAAATTACGAAGGAAAATTTTAGTGTCGAAAGGTGCTAAAACATTCATTCACTTCCTCATTAGCCAAAGGGGGGAGAATGCAATAAGGATAGGAGGCTCTTCATGGCCAATTGCATTAGCAATGGAGTCTGATGATTTTACCTAAATTCACATGCTAACTCTCCCACCAAACCCATGCGACCACCAACATAGGTGAGAGTAGAACAATAAAAAAAAGAACAGCAGATCAGATTAATCTACTGAAACACATTTACAAAGTAAGCGCCCCCAAAATTTGCGTGAGAAGGTCAAGAAAATACCAGGACAGAGATAATTAATAATAATTAATTTGTAGAGCAGATGACCAACTTTTCGTTAAAGCCTAAACCGATAAAAAGAAGGACAAGAGGTTTCATTAATGGCCAATAAAGGCTGGCACGGGTGGTGGAGGATTAAAAGCAAAATCACCAAAAAAAAAGTTATAACCAAAAATCCGACATGGAGGCTTGGTTGACCAAGGGAAAAAATGGTTTTTGGGGCCATTAATAAAACAAATAACGTGAACAATACTTTCCACGCAAGCTAAAACCAGCCAAAAATTACTTAACTTAGTTAAAATTTAGTTACCTAAAGAAACAAAAACCACATACCTTTGAAAGGGTTTTAAAATAATTCCCTTAGAACCTTTAATAAGATGTCAATTTGCAACCCGATAATCGAGAATACAATTAGCCAAAATGAGGATGCTTGAAGACGACGCTACGGAGTTCCCTCGACAATGAAAAAGCACCCAACAACACCAAGAGGTACGATGGAAATAAGGGACTCAAAACTAACTTTGAAAACATGTCATAATCACTTAACGACAAAAAGTGAACTCAAATAATCAATCGACGTTTAGCAATAGGGTAAGGAGAAGAGGCGGAAGTCGATGCCAAACAGGGCATTACATTCTCCTCCACTTAAGAAAGCATCATCCTCGATGCGACATAATGATGAAGAAATAGAAAAAGGTAATAAACACACAAGATGGATAAGGAAAAAGATTCTTCCTATGGTTAAAATCTCTATCGTGTAAGCACAACCACCGGGTGGACTTAGAGAATTTAATAGATTATATAACTTTCAATGTTCTGTGAAGATTGGCAGTTTTCTCTTAATTCATTATTTAATTCATCTCTTTTCCTTTTCATTATTACTATTTTAAGTTCTTTGAAATTTCATTGTTGTAGAGATTTATTTTATTCATTTTTGTGGGTGCCCAAAGCATGAACTCTGCTAACACAACACCCTACCAAGGTCATACACAACACTAATGATTCACAAGCATAATTTTACATACTTTCACGATGGTACCACACCACAAGGGCTTAACCAATTTATAGAAAAGGAAAGGCACGGACCACATAACATAGTACTTGTCACACATCTATGACTGACATATAGTACTTGAACAAGAGTGTACTAAAACAACCAAAAATTTCAACAATTCTAGAGATTGAATATTTCACATAACTCAGAACAATAACTACATGTATATAGTATCAAAATGGCATCAACACCCTATCCATAACATCACAAAATGTATCCAAATAACATGAGTAACACATGGTACATCAAAACACCACAACCAAAACATCATAACAACTCTACATAGCACACACACACACACACACATCACACACACACACACACACACACAAATATCTTATGCCTCCCTCAATCTCTTATGCATCCCTTAATCTCTTATGCCTCCCTTAATCTCTTATTCCACCCTCAAGAAGTAATAAATAAAATAAATTTCCTTTTCGCTCCCAAAAGAGGCTAGTTTCCATATGGCCCTAGGCACATAGAGTCTAGGAACCCCTAACCCAAGGGAGATAATAATTCATGGTTCAGAAACCCACTAGTTATCTATAACTCTAGTGCCCACTTCCCTTTAACACCTTTTTTTATACTAATCATGATACTGCTGATTATATTATGGACATGATTATGGACTTTATTATAGTATGATGTTAGATGTTAGATCATGGATTATTGTTGACTTGATTCAGTTATGATGCATGATGATTATTAGAGGTATTTTGGATATTGATGTTGATATACTATTTGACATGGTTATACTATGGATGTTGTTCAGACATGTGATATTTGGATATTGTGAGTAGACCTAGAAATGGAAATTATTTGATGATGATATAGTTGTTGAGTAAAATTGCAAATGATCTTATTGATTGCTTGGATGTTGTTGTGATCCATATATCTAGATGATTTTAGAATTTTAATTATATTATTTTGGATTTTCTGATATGGCCACGAGGCCGAAGGAGGTATTTGTGTTTTACAGGTTAAAATATCACAACAAACATCGGGGATTGGAGACCAACCACATTGGAATTCTAGATGAATTCAACAAGGTCACCATGGCAACTAGTATTTTTTTGTGTGTGTTTGTGTGTGTTAGGGATTCCCATGGGGGGGGGGAATCACCTTTAAATGTGACCAAGGGGTTATGTGTATTTATTTATTTGTTCCTTTGTTTATGTTTTCATGTGTTTATTTTGGTGCATTGACCCTTTCATTATTCATTAAATGGTGTGTAATATTGTGAGTAATCATGTTGTTAAATTAATTAATTAAAATATGTAATAAGAAAGTAATTAATAGAGTTGTTGGACTTGAATTAAAGTGTTGTAAGAGATGTGTAAGTGATGTGTAAGTTAACTTTTGAGTGTGTAACACTCCACCTTCTTGGAAATTTGAAATTATCCTTAGAGGCTGATTTTGGAGGCTTGTGGGACAAGTTAACTTGTCCCATGCCTCTTAAATTTAATTACCAACCATACCTATGGTTGGAGAGTTAAAATTAGACTTTTATAATGCTTTTTGAGAAGGAAAATTGTAGGTTTTAATTGCACTTTTCTTACATGGTTTAATTTCAGTCCTTTGGGGTGTGGGTTGGATTTGAGTATGTAAGTAAATTGTCATATTATTCACCCACCTATTTATTATGCATTGGAGAATGAAGTTGAATTTTGGGTTAGGGTTGAGGATGTGTGATTTGAATCCTACATTGATCCACCTTATCCTCTTCTCTACCCTCTTATGTTAAATTTGAACTCTTGCCTTGTTTTGGGTTGTTTCACTTTTGGAATTTCACTTTTGGGGGTGAATTCTTTTGCTATTTTGGATCTCTTACTTTGAAGAAAAAAAAGTTTTTTTTTCAAGATTTTTGCATGCTTATCTTGGTTGATTTGGATTTTTGCATTGGGATAAAGCTTGTTGTTTTGGAACTTGGAACAACTCCATCATGGAGAGGTAGGAGCTTGGCTCTTGAAATGCTTTTTTTTGTTTATGAAATTGTTACTATTGTGAATGTTTTGGCATGTTTGTGGGATGTTGGGTAGATGGCCTAGGAATGGTGTAGGAGAAGACTATGGGGTTTATTTTGTGGGATGCACAAGTGTTTAAGGGAGGTATAAGTGTGGAGGGAGTTGGGATTTGGGTTCCACCTTACAAATAAATAGCTTGCATTTATTTACTCATTATGGGGTGCCAAAAGAGGTTGGGGAGGCATAAAGAAATGTGAGGAATAAGGGGTACTTGGGGGAGGCATAAGGGTGTGTCAGGGATTTGATATACTATATTTTGGCGGTTTGAAATCGGGTGGTGACACCCATTTTCCCTTTGGGAGGCACAAGTAGCATCCCCGATAGTTTCTTTCTCCTGTGGGTTTCTTGATAAAGCCTTAGTTTTGTTTTTGACGCTTTTAGTGTAGTTGCAAACTACATTCTATTTTGGACTATGTTTTATATGTGAAACAAATTGCCACTTGTGTGTGTTATGGAAGCCTTTGTTGCCATGAGTTGAATCACATCTTTTATTGCACTATGGTTAGGGCTCGGGGCCAATGAAGAAGGATGGATTCTCCTCTTCATTGATGTCTTGGTTGGGTGGAGAGCATCTCCTTTCCCTTACTCTTATTGTGATCATAATTTGGAAGAATGAGAAATATACGTGTTTATGTTCGGAGCCGAGATAAAGACAGTTTGATAGTCCTTGTGAAATGAAATTTTATTGTAACCTTTCCCACTTGAAGTGGATGAAACTTTATATGTTTTGTAATGGAAAGATGTTGTATTGGATATGAAAGTGTACATTGAAATGTGAAAGAGACATACTCTATTTTATTCTTTTGAAAGCAAGAAATAATGTTCTGTATGATGAAATTGAAGAATGAAAGAAGGAAGTTGTAAATTTGTCTTTTGGAATCAATAAAGGATTGCATAACCTTCCTCAAATTGCATCATTGTATTGAATTTGATCACCTAAATGTGAGTTGTAATCTCTTTTGAAAGAAAGAAATGCATATGAAGGAAATGTAATACTTTTTTGTGAAGTGCATGATTTTAAAGAAATAAAAGTTGCATTATTTTCTTTATCATTTGATTGAAAAAATGAAAACTATTTGAAACTATCATGAAATGAATTCATTTGTAAGGAATGTAAAATAAGAACCATTGAGTTAATTTTTTGTTTCCATTTTGGCTTCACGTTAAACTCTGCAACCTTTACAAGAAATGAACCGACCAAACCTGCAATCAAGAAATAACAATGAAACATTAAAATTGAATATGCTAGGTTATAAATGAATGCAATTAGACAAAAACACTTAAGGAAAAGGAAAATTCCTTCATCAAGAGAAAAAATCAAATCAATGAAAAAAAATCTTTAAATACTTATTAAATCCATCTAAGAACAATTCTCCATGTCCGTTTGACATGTTGAGAGAGAAATAAGATCAAATTGAACAAACTTGAGAAGTTAAAATTTACTTGTTTGCACGGTAAAACCTTGTAGAACGTTTTTACAAAATTGAAACATTAAACTTCATCAAAATTAAAAATTAATGATTTTTGTGCAAAGAGGACTTAAAGAGATTTCAAAAGTGCTTGTTTTCCCAAAACTGAGTTCTTTATCAAACATTATGGCCTTTTGAAGTTTTTTCTTCATTTGGCGTCAAAAATAATTCTAAGCGTCAAAAAAATTGAGAAAATTTTCTAAAGTTTCCTGCAGCCTCGTCGCCCGCCCAATCAAGAGCTACCATGTGGCATCATGAGGCATCAGAGGAGGAGCAGGTTCCTTTTTCCTTTCATGTTTTTGGAAAAATTTGGAAAATTTTTTACATTTTCCCCCCCCTTGCCACCCATAGCCAATCGGGAGATGCCACATGCCATTGCGAGGTGTTGATGAGCCATTGTGAAGTTTACCCTTTTCACCCTTCTTACATTAAAATTATTTTATCCCTACCACCCCGCCCCACTTTCCTTTGGCTTGGGAGGCGCCACATGTCCCTTGCGGACTTACAGACTCATGGGAGCATGGGCGCAAAGGTGGATTTTCGCCCACATGGGAAATTTTTGAAACGTTCTCTGCGTTCCCACCGGCCGACTCCTTCTCCCGCGAAAAATTTCTCCCCATGGCCCGCAGACCTGCCCTTGGCCCTGGGAAAAATTTCTCCCGATGGCCCGTAGACCCGCCCTTGGGGAAAGTTTTTCTCCCGGGCCCATAAGCCCACTCTTGGGAAAATTTTCCTCCCAAGGTCCACCGGCCCATAACTTGAGAAATATGAGGAGTTAGGAGGACTTCTTTATATCATTGGAAAGGTGAGGAAATTTCATATCCAATGGAAATGTTTTAGGGAAGTTTTGAGAGCATTAATTCTAAGAAAAATAAAGTTGAAGCTTTTAAGCTAGTTAGAGAGTGGTGTAGTGTGAAATTACCCTCTTAACCTAATTGAACTTTCTAACCCTAAATTTGACCTTGTGACCTTTAATAATTGTTAATGAAAATATAATGTAGTAAATTAGTATTGATCTAGAACCTTGTTTGTGACAATTGTTGTCTTGTAACTTGGTTGAAGACACTTTTAAACAAAAAAGAAAATTATTCCATAATTTTCCTATCTAATTCTAGGTTGTTTCTTGGGTCTCAAGTGGTTGTTTTTAGTGAGTGTTACAATAACTCCTTGGGCATACCCCCATACAACGAAGTAGTCCATAAGTCCAACCACTCCATGGTATATCCCATGACCCTATTCCACACATCACAACAATAGAACCAACATAGTAATCCGATTCAAATGCCAAGTGGCAAAGTATAAGACTTGGGAAAGACAATAAAATTTTTAAAATTTTAAATGAAGATGAAAATCCAAGAAAAATAATTGGCCAAATAGCCAAATTTAGTGCAAAAATCTGCATGATAGTACCAAAAACCAAGGAAATGCCCAAAATATAAAACATGGCAATCAAGAAAACTACTGGTCCTTGCAGAAATAAAATAAAAGTTCAATTTACAAATAAAATACATATATAAGAATAACACATTACAATGACTATGTGGCCTTATCTAGCCACTAAGGGGGTACTCAATGAGTTGCTGACACTCAGAACATCGAGCCTTAGCTCATAAAATAACATATCAATGCTAAAATTGTCATCATCTCTATCTAAATCATCCCACCACCACTTTGACAAGGCTAAACACAATCATAGCTACACTTAGGTTGCATCCATACAAAAACCACATAGGGAGAGAGGAAAGAAGCACATGTCGTCATCTATGGAACCGAAGGTTGGCTCGAGTTATTAGCCCATGGTACACAATTCCTCACTCCAAACATACACTTTTACCGATTTCCCTTAGGATTGGTTAGCATAAGGTTCACAACATAACATGCAACTACATCACTAACACAATGGTGGTTCACGCACCTTACCATAGCATCTTACACATGGCACCAATATAGGGTATATCACATACATTACATTCATGATTTACCACACACCAAATCACCACATGTTGCACCCCAAGTGCAATCACTATATTATAGGGATCATATACCCACCATATGTCCCTAAATCATGACATGGATTGCTACATATCACATGAATTACAATTATGATGAGAACAATTAATACATACAATCAACTGCCATTATAATATGGGGACAAGCACATTTCTATATAGATGATAATGACATCATTAAGAAATCTAGTTCACTACAAACCAACCTTTTGTACAACATATCAACACACCCACACATCACAAATGCCAAAAGGATCCAACACTCTGGAATCAACAATCACATTTTTTTTTTATTTTAATTTTTTTTATTTACACACACACAACAAGACAAGTGTTTCACACTCAAATTCTCATAGAATTCGAAAAGGAGAAAGAATACTCTCATCTCCAACACATCAACATGCCAACAATTACACACTAAATGACATACACAACATGTGCGCTAAATAGTGTAATCTATATAATAAAATATATCAAAGATTATATTTGATGTTTTTTTATTAGGTAAATAGGTTGGTTATGAAGGGGACCCAAAACCCACAATACAATGGAGAAAAAGATATAGAAATGAGGATAAAAAGGAGATGCCTCTACCAATAACCAAGAGAGATACAAACAACAATCACACAACAACCATAAACCATCTTATCCCTAAGACACCAAACCCCGAGATCTCAACTTCATTTTGAGGGGATTTTTAATAGTTTTCCCTTTCTTCTAATTCCCCATGAAATTTATCTTTCATCAGGATTAGGATTTATATTTTATTTAGAGCGAATCGAGATGATAATTTCTAGATTCTCCAAATGCTTGTGAGATTGAGACACAAGAGGAAAGGAGTATTCTACTATAGCATGTGGTTTAGCCTTCACCAATAGGAGTGGGTAAAGGAATGACCTTCTCAAACTTTGAATCATGAACCTCTTCATTCAATGAGTCCATCTCGAGTCATTATCTAGTTAAATCTTAACAACCGGATGACTAGGATCAAATTTTTTTCCATCATGAGGATCTACCTTTACTTTTTTTTTTTGCTAATTTGACATTCACCAACAAAGTGAACTATGGAGAAAAAGTGCTACACCTAAAAGCAAATTCATCATAATCCAAAGTTTGGATCCAAGTACGATCCTCAACAATGATATTGATGGTAGTCGGAAATCATCCGTGGAATCATATCAATTAGAAAAAGGGCATATGTGGTAAAATTGAATAGAGATGTCTTAGAATCAATGGTGAGACATTTACATAAGGCATCCCCTATTGACACTAACTAATTTTCACTCCAGAATTTGATACACAAATAAGGAAAACCGACCCAAATCAATTTAACATTAAAGGTTTTAATCATTGGGTTGAACAATGGGAACCACAATTTCATAAGAAGGAAATGAGACTTAAAATCTCAATCTTTGCCAATTGTTGGTAAATGTCGAGTTTACCTTCCATAAGATGCTTCCAATGAGTTAATATCCAATCATGAAGAGCACAGAGGACTGGGAATAGTTTTTGAACCTACAAATAATCTCATTACTCTTTAAAAATCTTCTTGAGTGACGAACATCAGCCCCAAATGAAACATATGGAGATATTTTAGTAGGAACCATTGGATTTGAGGTAGGTCTCGAAGGAAGATTTGGCCGCATTTCAAAAATTTCTAGGTGGACCTAAAGGCGCCCCCACCATCTCCCTTGTTATATAACTATTCCCAAAATGCACTTCGCTCACAACAACCAACTTCACAAGCTCAACCACCACAGTAAGCGGAAAAATGCCCCCACTGGACCTGCAACACCTAACCCCAAAGGGCCACTTGCACACGGAGCCAACATTACACTATTCGTCGACTTGAGGAAGCCATCCCCATCACCGTCGATTTTGATCCTGCTACGAACATTAGAGTTCGAAGGGAAGGATCGAGTAACCATGGCGAGATCTAAACTCATAGCAAAGACAGCCCCACAAGGGAAGAAACACCCCGAGGGAAAAATCCTCCACCAAACCCCGACGCATATCCACCATTCTCGAAGCCTAAAGATGTATACAAAGCATTAGCACGTGAAGCCACCAAGGAAAAGAAAGCACCTACCCCAAGGCTAACAAGGAGAGCTACCGGAGATGCCAAGCGCACAAAATTGTCGCCATTCTATGTATATTTAAGTAATTTCAATATATATTACTATAATATTTATAATTTTAATTAATCTATATGAAAATAATGGTTATACTTTAAATATACAAGTTACATTACGGTTAAAATCATAAAAAAAAATTTAAACCATCAAATTTAACTCCTAAAATCTCCATAGACTCTTTCAAACAAATTATGAAGTCAACCTCAACACAACTCTATTTTAACGTTTAAAAGAAAATAGAATTTTAAAAAAATTATTATTATTATTATTATTATTGAACATTAGAATAATGATTTTTTGTGGAGGTCATTCAAATAATGAAGACTTCCCATCTCCAATAGTCGTCGATAAGAACCACCTTTTAACATATTCTCGAAAGTCATCCACCGAACTCCTTGACCCAATCTTTTACGTAACAAAGTCAGAAAAATGATACTTTTCCTGCGATGATTGTTATCTGCCCTTTCTATAAAGAGATAAAAAGAGCACTTGGTCATTACAATATTATTAAAATATCAGCGTGCCGGATTCGGATTCTGCAGCGTATTGACCTGGTTGTTTGTATAAATTTGTTAAAGATGGATATTTGTCTCCGCTTCTCAATACAAAAAGTCTCCTATTTAATATGTTTGTTAGACATGGTAACGCGTTTTGACTGGAACGATACGACATGAATGAACCTGTGTTATGGACCTCTTCAACAAGCCAAAATCAATTATTATATATCCAATTCACTGAATGCATCTGCCTGCGTTACAAGTTTCTTTTTACGTGCCCTAATTTAGCTGTTTTTCTTCAGTGTTGTGGCAATGGCTTCAAATTCTTTATTAAGATCATTCCTTATGTTGTTTATTTCCCTCTTATGTTCTCACTGTAATTTCGCTGCTGCAAGGATGAAGAATTTTGTGTTTTACACGCACGAAATCTCGGGAGGACCCAATGCTACTGCGGTTATAATTGCTGGAGTGAATGGAACGTCTTCGAATCTGTTAGCATTTGGAACTGTAAACGTGTTGGACCACCCAATCACACGGGGACCCGATCCCTCCTCCAAGTTTATCGGAAGAATTCAAGGAACGGAAGCCAGTTCGGATATTAATCAGAACAATTTTCTTCATCTCACCACTGTTATATTTGAGACAGGAGATTCAATGGCAGCACCATCGAAATGCAGGGAGCAAATAGATTTCGTGAGGAGAAAAGGGATGTGGCTGTGATCGGGGGAACTGGACGATTGAAATATGCGCGTCGCAGCGCGTGGATATGCCACCCTCGAAGTTGTAACACTGGTCGGAGTGAATATTATTAAGATTAATGCTACCGTTAGGTATTAATATATTACGACACCTTACACAAAATTATAAAATAATTAGCAATCAAGATTAGGTCAAGAATTTAAGTTTTAATGATCTAGAAAGAAGGTATGGGAAAATAATGAAAATTTGAATATATTGAGTTGATTTATTTTGTGAAAAAGATAATTCAAAAAAATGTGATATGTTAAGTTGATAGTTTGCATGAATAGCATGATTCATTATTGTATTATTTGAGTAGTATATGGATTGATATTTTCAATAATTATTATAAAGAAAGATTGTCTATTTTAACACATAAATACCTTAAATATTTGTCAATAAAGAACAAAAAAATTATTATAATTTATAACTTAAAATTTCCTCTCTAATAAAATTTTAAAAAGCAAATCGACCTCTTTGTTTTTGCATATGATAGAAAAGAGATTAATAAGTTAAAAATGACATGTACCTACTACTATTTTTGTTTGTCTTTCATTTTTTTCCCACATACAATAAAAATAAATCCAACAAAACAAAAAAGTTAAAATCAAATTTATAAGAGACAAAAATAACTTCCCAAACAAGAAACAAAATAAAGAGGGCCAAACCTACAATCATAAAACAATTAAAAATGTCTAAAACACTATGAAGACTCTCCTCTACCACTAACACCAAGTTCAAATTACACATCTCGGTCGACCAATTTTGTACTTAAGGAATTGTTATCTCAACATCATCCTCAATTACATTTACAATAAACTTTAGATGCTACAAGTAGTGGGATATTATGAGTGGACGAATGTCATGGATATGAGATAGTATAAGGAGAGGCTCTATTCTCCTCCTTTCTGGAGAGAGAAAAGGACAATGTATCCTTAGTTACTCCATACTATTCTTAATATTATCTAATTGTCACAGAAATGGCATTAATAATATATAATATCTTGTAAATATTAATTTTTTATCTTGCACGTTTGAGCTATTTATCGAAAATATCAATCTGCAATGCACCAAAAATACCAACACAAGGACAACACGGTGGAATATAGGATAACTTTTTTTTTTACTCGGTTGAAGATATTACGACACTACACAAGTTCTCTAGGAATACAACCAACCAAAGACATGCTTTCCACAACACGGACCCACATTGGTTACGAGATAAACTTGAGGCACACACTAAGGACACAATGGTTCATCTAAAGTATGAAGTCTTACAATAAGGTCTTCCCACGAAGGTTTCTTTAGACTCATGTTTTAGTTGTAAGTGTTTTTACATTCTTTACTTTTATTTGAGGAATCATAATAGGAGAATCGAAAGTCATGTCTCCTTTGAAGAATTTTCCCCTACCTTGATAATGTTAATAAACAGTGTAAACCAATTATTGGATGGTAAGAGGTTGCTTCATTAACTTGATTAACTGGTTCATTGGTTAGGAGGCAGTTAGTTTATCAAGGCTCTTAACTTCATCAAACTGTTTTCAACGTTGTGCTTTTAAACATATATGTTTTACCCCTTTTAAGCGGTCATAATTTTATTTTATTTTATTTTTTTACACGATACATGATATCTAAGACTTGGATTCTTCATTAAGATCTTATTAGTGGTTAAAAAGGATTTCATTGGGGCAAGAGTCTAACCAGAATTGTTAAAGGTTTCACTTGGGCTTCACTTGAAGAGATAGACATAAGTATACTATTTATTTTTTCAACGGGCAAGATAGGTCGAAGAGTTTCTTAGTCAAGTTCCTTCTATTTATTATAATCTTATTATCTTCCAAGAATTCAATCATTGATTTCACCTTAAGACCGTTCTGAGGATTTACCACAATAAGAGATTGTTGATTAGTTTAAGTGGGATCACAGGTATATTTGTTTCTTTTTTTTTTTTTTTTTTTTCTAGGTTCAAAACATAGTCCTCTACCAAACGACACAAGACCAAGGTAGCTAGAGCGATGCAAGATGATTCAAGTTTGGATAATTAGAATTAGGTTTGACAATTCAAGGATAAATCATATTCTGAAAAGTAAAAATTCAACAAAGGATACGCATGTCAAAACAAGTTCATTTAATCTTATTGACAAAAATATTTCTCAAATTGACTTTCAACGATGACAACAACCTACATGAGAACAATACAAAATTATAACACAATGCCTTCTAGATAGTCTCCACAATTTCCATACCAATGCTGTAAAGCAAAAGAAAACATTCGTAAACAGCAGTTCCTAAGAAGGCTGGAATCCACTTTCTACACGTGTTTCTTTTTCTCTCTTTTTTTTCTTTTCTACTCAGGAAATCCTCCTGCACATTTGTTAGCACATGTCAGTTCGCAAGAACTGAGCATGATAAAAGCTATAATCATTAAGACAATATATTGTTATCTAACTGTTTCAAGGAAGAAAAGCACCGTGAAGAAGAAAACAATAATCCAAGAGTCTAAACAAGAGCAATTAAAGAGTTGTCAAAAGCATAAAATGTCTAAATAAAAGGGACGTCACTAATTCTATTTAATTATCATTTTCTCATAGGAGCGATTAATAACATCATAGTGAATTTCACCCATATCACAATAATGACCGTCATTTTAACAAGATAACATTTCAAAACAAAAACAATTACGGGAAGAGAATTAATTTCAAAGCGTGATCTGTCCTGTTTGTTTAAGTTAGTTCACCAAGCCAAGGATTCACTATGCCCTGCTGGAAGATCCCAAACAATCAATCAACATGAGAATATCTAAACCAACATGACTTATTAATATTAAGATGATGTGCCTTTAATGATTAATTTTATGTCGAAGACAAGAATAAATAAATTGGACAAGAAAAGGGATGAAACGCACAAATGACCTCGTATGGGTTACATCCTATCCTAACAATCCTTCTATTAAACTTTCTTCTAATCAAGAGAATGTCTTAAGAAAAAGGACAAACTTGGCAAGACCAAACATAACCATTATAAATCTTACAAGAGGGTTACTCAATCATTCACAAGAACACAACATAGGATACATAGCTTCCAAAGGATCTGTCGTCAACAACAAGTCAACTTTAACCTTTTTGGTCAACACATAACCATTCTACTACAATGACAGCAAGGAGGTCGTATCACAACGATCATCACAAAAACCAGTCAACCAATGAGTTTCCAAACACACCAACCTCTAAGTCACAGGAGAATGAAATTTAAACATCTTTACGGAGAAAAACGTAGAGTAATTTCTTACGCATAAAACCAACATCCCAATTTTTAAGATTTGAAAACTTCCTCACTAATGATCCAGTAGATCTCGTATCCTCCAACATGTGTGAAACAAAATCAAGGTACGAAAAAGAGTATTTCCTCTGACATTTTAAGCTATCTAAAAGAAATGTGAGTAACGTCTAAAGAAGGCATTCCATAGGATCAGCTACATTCCTCAAACATACAACAGTCACCAAGGGAGAGAAGGTGGTTCCAAAGAAAACAATCTCCAAACGGTGAACATGAATTGATATCAAATTATGAAGATCAACCATGACACTTGACGAATAAAAGTATTTCTTCGAGCGATTTAAAAAAAAATAACAAAAGCAACTAACCTAGTTGAGAGTAATATCAACTTGGCTCAATTGATAATCATCAAGCTAAGCACACCAAGCCAACCAGGAAGGGTTACTAGAAACTAAAACAACTAAAAGAAAAGAATAGAGACAGGAAAAGCATCATTCACCTATACACAATGCACTCGCAGTACTCAATCCCTAATTCGCAAATACCCGACATAACCCAGGACTACAGATCTCGAACCGAAACAAGAATAAGAACAAAACAGGAACTATAAGGTTGAGTCCAACAACAATGTTTGATAAAACATTCAAATCGTGAGACCAACATAAGGAACTAGGGGGTGTTCATTACAGGACCCCCACCTCTTTTGTTTTATTAGACTTAAGAACAAATTTCACCCAACTAATATTTATTAAAACCTAGAAACAATATAAAGGCTTCAACCAACGCAATCATTTCTAACGCCAAAAAGGAAATACAAATGAGCAAGGGAAGTGGAAAACAAACAGCATACCATCACACGAGACATTTATAGGAAGATTAGAGTTATTTAATGAATCAGTTAAATAACAGCATAAGAATCAATGGTATAGAGAATATCGTGCCTGATTAAGCTCCCGCAGTCGATCACAAGATGGACGGGGCTGCGCAATAAAGAACCCAACCCAACCAGCGCAGCTTCTCTTCCTCAGCCTGCTGAAGGTCCAAACTCTATTAATAGCCATGCTCTTGTCCTTGTCGGTGAACAAACTGGGTGCCACATCTATTACATACAACAGCGGATGAACCATACTGGTAACCATTACCATGAGCTATACTCTCTGAAAGAGGCCCTTGCCAAGTGCAGCCGCTCTTGTGGTGTAGGCAATGAACTGTCACATGGCCTATAGCATCAGCCAATACCGGATTTGCCTCTTGCACTACCTTCGAATCTGTATCAGTAACCAAATACCCGTCATAAGGGAAGGCCCTAGTAGTACTCAGCACATAAGTTAGGCAAGGCTTACAGAAAGGATGTGTACATTGGGTTTGCACAGCCTCATTAGGGTAAACACGTTGCTACCAATTTGGATAGAAATATTCTCCAAGGAGTGATTGTATATTTATGATACTCTCGTTGTCAAAACCCATGACCTCCCCGAGAAAGCAAACCAAATGTATTTTCACCTGTGAAGAAGCTGCCACAAAATATCAAGTGTGTTGCTTGTGCAGCAAAACATTTCAGCTGTAGCTTGCAAGGTGCGACAAAACCAACAGAGACCTTTATGCCTGCCAACTTGGTGACTCGTTGAAGCAGCTCAAATGATTGCAAAGCAAATTGTGTTTCATGAATATTCTGATATGAAACAGATCCACGCCTATGGGATTCTCTCCCATGAGTTACATCGTAAAACAAGTAAGATCTCAATAGAGACTCTTTGTAAATAAATTTCATCAGGTCTGCTGGTAACACCCTCACTGTCACATAACCGATTTTGAAGAAACAACCTCTGTACATGCTCTGGATCTGAAAGATATCCTGCTACCTTCATCTCCCAAGACATTTTCTCCAACATTGCGTAGATCTCCAATGCCTGTGGGTGTGATCTCGGACCGACTCGTCTCTCACACAGCTATGGAGAGATATTTCATAAAGAGGAGCCTGCCACAACTTTCCCAATTCAACAAAGGAGGGATTACTTTCTCCTTGCTTATCAACCAAGGCATCTTTTTCTTGTTGATTATCCACTAAGCCATCATTTGTTCTTGCATATGACGCATGGACCTTTAAAGAATGAAGGATGCTGAAAGAATTGGGTTCCTTGAGAAAAGCTTCATAAGCACTTGACAAGAAAGGCCTTACTTCCATATGTTGATATGAATTTATACCCATAGACTTTGCAAAACCAAAAAGAATTGTCCTAGACTGTCCAGATCGGAAACTTCTTCCTTGTAGGAACTTTTAGCTGGTAAGTGTGCTGAAAGTTACAATTTGACTAAAATTTCGAGAGCCACAAAATGCCATAAGGCTTAAAGGGTGCAGCACTGGAAGCTTTGCATGTGACGTTGCTGGGCAAGTTCCTCTTTTTCATTGAGCACATAATCACTATTTCTCTTTCGTTTTTTTTTTTTTTTTTTTTTCTTTTTGCCGTCCTCTTCTTCTTTAGCTCTCTCGCTTCTGGTTCTTTTTCATCTTCGTTTTGGGGATTGGGAAGAGAGCGGCCATAGTAAATGGATGGTGAAATATGAAAATTAGAAAAGCAAGTGTTGAGGATACGAGCTGGGTCGCCCTCCATTGAAAATATGGATGAACAAATTCTCTGGAGAGAAAGTTCAAAGATGTTCTTCAATGCATACCCTCTTCTTTACACATCACCTGGGTGGAAGCGACTTTCCAAAATGAAAAGGGCAAGACAACACAACTAAAACTTTACCTCGTTCTCCAACTACAGCTGCAAGATTTTGCAACAACTGTTCACGACTGTGGTCGCGTGCAAACCAGAATAGCAGGTACAGCACCATCGGTTCCTTGGGCTCGCCCTGCAGCAGCTGTCGCACCTAGCTCTCTCTGGGCCACTGGTTTTCTGAGATACGTTTACTTCTCTTCCTATAGCTGCTGCGTGCGGCCAAATACCTCCTCACGACACTCCTAGCAGAATTTCAGTTCTACGCTCCACTGAAACCGCCTGCACAACACGATTTTGAGAATCCACACCCACCCACGCAACATCAGGGTGACAGACCTTCATTTCACCATTAATGAATCCACTGTTCAGAACATGCCAAGGAGGAGTAGGTCAAAATGAGGTGACAGGGTTATAAATTGCGGTAGGTTGTGACAGTTAGTATGTTGAAAAATGGAGATAGCTGGTGGAGGGCAGGTAGAAAAGGAGCCGATGCCCAGCGGGCATTACATTCTCCTCCCCTTAAGAAGCATCGTCCTCGATGCGACATAACACAAAGGCAAAGAAATGGTAAGCAACCAAGAACAGACACAGGAGGGAGTACACTCTATGGTTTAAAATTTTAGTTGATTTAAAGCATGGCCACAGGGTAGCCTTAGGAACATTTGGTAGAAATTTTAACTTTCAAGGTTCTGTGAAGATTGGCAGTTCTTTCTTGTTCATCATTTCATTAGTCTCTTTCCATTATCATTATTTCTAGTTTTAGTTTCTTTTAAAAATATCATCATTGGAGGGTTTTGATTTATTCCTTATTGTGGGTGCCCAACATGAACTGCTAACACAACACCCTATCAGGTTCACAAGACCCTACAGATTCACAAGCACACAAGTATATACTTCGGGATTGGATTACACCACAAAAAGGTTACTCAAATACGGAATAGAATAGGCACAGTCCACATAACATAGTACTTGTCACACATCGATGACTGACATACAAAATACTCAACCAAAAGAGTACTACAATCCACCAGACATTTCCTCAATTTGCATCAATGAAAACTCACATAACACCAAACCATGCTACAGGTACATAGTGTCCACTAGGGAATCAATGACATAACCACTACATCACAACACATATCCATCTGACATGAGTAACACACACATCAAAAGACCACTACCAAAACATCACAATAACTCAACATATATCCCGAGACATCAACATACAGACAAATATCATAAGTCTCCCTCAAACTCTTATGCCTCCCTCAAGTCTCTTATGCCTCTCTCAAGTCTCTTATGCCTCCCTCAAACTCTTATGCCTCCCTCAAGTCTCTTATGCCTCCCTCAAACTCTTATGCCTCCCTCAAACTCTTATGCCTCCCTCAAGTCTCTTATGCCTCCCTCAAACTCTTATGCCTCCCTCAAGGAGGTCGGTTGTCTCTCTGTGCCCAAGGCACATCGAGTTCGAACACTCCTAACCCAAGTGACATAATAATGCGTGGTTCAACAACCCGCTAGTTATATGTACCCCTTGGGGCGTACCCCCATACAACGAAGCGGGTCCATAGGTCCAACCAATCCATGGTGCATCCCATGACCCTATTCCACACATCACGACATTAGAACCAGCACAACAATCCAATCAAAGTGCTAAGTGGCAAAGTATAAGCCTTGGGCAAGCGGTAAAAATTCCAAATTTAAAAGAAGACCCCAAATCAAGCTAAAATAAATGGCCAAATAGCCAAAGTTAGTATCGAAATCCCCATGTTAGTGCCACAAACCAAGGAAATGCCCAAAATTGTAAAGCATTGCAATCAAGAAAAGATGCTGGTCCTTGCAAAATAAAGTAAAAAGCTCAATTTACGAATAAAATCAACTTATAATAATGTCACATTACGATAACTGTGTGGCCTTATCTGGCCACCAAAGGGGTACTCAACGAGTTGCTGGCACTCGGAACATCGAGCCTCAGCTCGTAAAATATATATCAATCCCGCCACCCTTCGACAAGGCTAAACATAGTCATAGATACACTAAGGTTGCATACATACAACCACATAGGGAGAGAGGAAAGAGTCACATGTAATCTACTAAACCAAGTTTTGACTCGAGTTATTGACCCATGGTACACCATTCCTCACTCTCAACATACACTTCTACCGATCTCCCTCAGGGTCGGTTAGTGTAAGGCTCACAACATAACATGTAACTACATTACTAACACCATGGTGGTACACACATAGCTACCATAACGTCTCACGTATGGTAGGTATACGGGGTAGATCACAATCATACATTCACGAGTATGCAATACATCACTTTACCACATTCTGCACCCAAAGTGCAATCACAATACGATAGGGTTCATACACTCACCGTATGACCCTAATTCACGACATGAAGCATTACATATTACACAACTCATATATACGATGAACATAATAACATCACAACATAACAATAATTGCTTCATAACAAGGTAGTACACACATTTCTTCAAAACATGGTAAAAACATCATGATACAACTCATTTCCTTTAACATCAATCTAGTCATACAACACATTGATACACTTACATATCACAATATGTCACAATGTTCCAACACTATGTCATCCGCATTATAATTCTTTTCACACATCACAACAATAATTCACACGTGAATTCTTCCTAGAATCCACAAGAAGGAGAGAGAATACTCTCATCCCCAACACATCAACATGATGACAAATACGCACTGAGTGACATACACATCACGTGCGTTCACAATATCACAATTATGACAATAATCACATCACGCTTAAAGCACATTACTCTTCCAATATCTACCACCATCATGCAACATCATCATCATCATGCAGTATCATCATGTAACACCACCACCACCACGTAACATCATCATATAACACCAATCCGGCCCATAGGTTCGAGAGCATGAACCTACGCTCTGATACCAAAATGTAACACACCAAAAATACCAACACAAGGACAACACAGTGGAATACAGGATAACTTTTTTTGACTTGCTTGAAGATAATACGACACTACACAAGTTCTCTAGGGAATACAACCAACCAAAGACATGCTTTCCACAACACGGACCCACACTGGTTACAGATAAACTTGAGGCACACACTAAGGACACAATGGTTCATCTAAAGTATGCAGTCTTACAACAAGGTCTTCCCACAGAAGGTTTCTTTAGATTCATGTTTTAGCTGTAAGTGTTTTTACATTCTTTACTTTTCGCAGAGGAATCATAATAGGAGAATCTGAAAGTCATGTCTCCTTTGAAGAATTTTCCCCTACCTTGATAATGTTAATAAACAGTGTAAACCAATTATTGGATGGTAAGAGGTTGCTTCATTAACTTGATTAACTGGTTCATTGGTTAGGAGGCAGTTAGTTTATCAAGGCTCTTAACTTCATCAAACTATTTTCAACGTTGTGCTTTTAAACATATATGTTTTACCTTTTCAAGCGGTCAATTTTATTTTATTTTATTTTATTCCAGTACATGACTGTCTAAGACTTGGATTCTTCATTAAGATCTTATTAGTGGTTAAAAGGATTTCATTGGGGCAAGAGTCTAACCAGAATTGTTAAAGGTTTCACTTGGGCTTCACTTGAAGAGATAGACATAAGTATACTGTTTATTTTTTTCAACGGGCAAGATAGGTCGAAGAGTTTCTTAGTCAAGTTCCTTCTATTTATTATAATCTTATTATCTTCCAAGAATTCAATCATTGATTTCACCTTAAGACCATTCTGAGGATTTACCACAATAAGAGATTGTTGATTAGTTTAGTGGGATCAAGGTATATTTGTTTCTCTTGTTTTTTTTTTTTTTTTTTTTGCTAGGTTCAAAACATAGTCCTCTACCAAACGACACAAGACCAAGGTAGCTAGAGCGATGCAAGATGATTCAAGTTTGGATAATTAGAATTAGGTTTGAAAATTCAAGGATAAATCATATTCGAAAAGTAAAAATTCAACAAAGGATACACATGTCAAAACAAGTTCATTTAATCTTATTGACAAAAATATTTCTCAAATTGAATTTCATGATGACAACAACCTACATGAGAACAATACAAAATTATAACACAATGCCTTCTAGATAGTCTCCACAATTTCCATACCAATCTTTGTAAAGCAAAAGAAAACATTGTAAACAATGAGTTCCTAAGAAGGTGGAATCCACTTTCTACACGTGTTTCTTTTTTCTCTCTTTTTTTTTTTTTCTACTCAGGAAATCCTCCTACACATTTGTTAGCACATGTCGATTCATAAGAAGCGAGCACGATAAAATCTATAATCATTAAGACAATATATTGTTATCTAAGCTGTTTCAAGGAAGAAAAACACCATGAAGAAGAAAACAATAATCCAAGAGTCTAAACAAGAGCAATTAAAGAGATGTCCAAAAGCGTAAAATGTCTAAATAAAAGGGACGACACTAATTCTGTTTAATTATCATTTTCTCATAGGAGCAGTTAATAACATCATAGTGAATTTCACCCATATCACAATAATGACCGTCATTTTAACAAGATAACATTTCGAAACAAAAACAATTACAGGAAGAGAATTAATTTCAAACGTGATCTGTCCCTGTTTGTTTAAGTTAGTTCACCAAGCCAAGGATTCACTATGCCACTGGAAGATCCCAAACAATCAATCAACATGAGAATATCTAAACCAACATGACTTATTAATATTAAGATGATGTGCCTTTAACAATTAATTTTATGTCGAGAGAGAATAAATAAATTGGATAGAAAAGGGATGAAATGCACAAATGACCTCGTATGGGTTACATCCTATCCTAACAATCCTTCTATTAAACTTTCTTCTAATCAAGAGAATGTCTTAAGAAAAGGACAAACTTGGCAAGACCAAACATAACCATTATAAATCTTACAAGAGGGTTAATCAATCATTCACAAGAACACAACACACAGGATACATAGCTTCCAAAGGATCATTGTCAACAACAAGTCAACTTTAACCTTTTTGGTCAATGCATAACCATTCTACTACAATGACAAAAAGGAGGTCATATCACAACGATCATCACAAAAACCAGTCAACCAATGAGTTTACAAACACACCAACCTCTAAGTCACGGGAGAATGAAATTTAAACATCTTTACGGAGAAAACGTAGAGTAATTTCTTACGCATAAAACCAACATCCCAATTTTTAAGATTTGAAAACTTCCTTACTAATGATCCAGTAGATCTCGTATCCTCCAACATGTGTGAAACAAAATCAAGGTACGAAAAAGAGTATTTCCTCTGAAATTTTAAGCTATCTAAAAGAAATGTGAGTAATGTCTAAAGAAGGCATTCCATAGGATCAGCTACATTCCTCAAACATACAACAGTCACCAAGGGAGAGAAGGTGGTTCCAAAGAAAACAATCTCCAAACGGTGAACATGAATTGATATCAAATTATGAAGATCAACCATGACGCTTGACGAATAAAAGTATTTCTTGGAGCGATTTAAAAAAAAATAACAAAAGCAACTAACCTAGTTGAGAGTAATATCAACTTGGCTCAATTCGATAATCAGTCAAGCTAAGCACACACCAAGCCAACCGGGAAGGGTTACTAGAAACTAAAACAACTAAAAGAAAAGAATAGAGACAGGAAAAGCATCATTCACCTATACACAATGCACTCGCATACTCAATCCCTAATTCACAAATACCCGACATAACCCGGGACTACGGATCTCGGAACCGAAACAAGAATAAGAACAAAACAGAACTATAAGGTTGAGTCCAACAACAATGTTTGATAAAACATTCAAATCATGAGACCAACATAAGGAACTAGGGGGTGTTCATTACGGGACCCCACCTCTTTTGTTTTATTAGACTTAAGAACAAAGTTCACCCAACTAATATTTATTAAAACCCGAAACAATATAAAGGCTTCAACCAATGCAATCATTTCTAACGCCAAAAAGGAAATACAAATGAGCAAGGAAGTGGAAAACAAAAAAGACATACCATCACACGAGATATTTATAGGAAGATTAGAGTTATTTAATGAATCGGTTAAATAACAACATAAGAATCAATGGTATAGAGAATATCGTGCTTGATTAAGCTCCCATGATGGATCACAAGATGGACGGGGCTGCAACAACCAAGAACCCAATAGGTGTTCTTCATTCCTCGGTGCATCACCTTTGTTAGTTTAGATTTAGCTTCTCTTCCTCGGCCTTGAAGGTCCAAACTCTGTTAACGGCTATGCTCTTGTCCTTTTCGGTGAACAAACTAGGTGCCACATCTATTACATACTTTTGACATGAGATGAACCATACTTGGTAACCATTACCATGAGCTATACTCTCTAAAAGAGGCCCTTGCAAGTGCGGCCGCTCTTGTGGTGTAGGCAATGAACTATCTTGACACATGGCCTATAGCATCGGCCAATACTTGGATTTTGCCATTTTCCACTTAAATATAGCCTTGAATATATGATTAACCAAATACCGTCATAAGGAAGGCCCTAGTAGTACTCAAAGCACATAAGTTAGGCAAGGCTTGCGAAAGGATGTGTACATTGGGTTTGCATAGCCTCATTAGGGTAAACACGTTGCCTACCACTGGATAGAAATATTCTCCAGGAGTGATTGTATATTTATGATACTCTCGTTGTCAAAACCCATGACCTCCCAGAAAGCAAACCAAATGTATTTTCACCGTGAACAAGAAAGTTTGAATAAGCTGCCATTTAAAATATCAAGTGTGTTGCTTAAAAGCAAAACATTTCGTGTGTAGTTATTTTAAAAGGTGCGACAAAACCAACAGAGACCTTTAAACAACAGTCAACTTGGTGACTCGGCTTTTGCAAAGCAAATTGTGTTTCATGAATATTATGATATGAAACAGATCCACGCCAATGGGATTCTCTCCCATGAGTTACATCGTAAAACAAGTAAGATCTCAATAGAGACTCTTTGTAAATAAATTTCATCAGTCCGTTGGTAACACCCTCACTGTCACATAACCGATTTTAAGAAACAAACTCTGTACATGCTCTAGATTGAAAGATATCCTCGCTACCTTCATCTCCCAAGACATTTTCTCCAACATTGCGTAGATCTCCAATGCCTCGTGGGTGTGATCTCGGACCAACTCGCCTCTCACACAGCTATGGAGAGATATTTCGTAAAGAGGAGCCTGCCACAACTTTCCCAATTCAACAAAGGAGGGATTACTTTCTCCTTGCTTATCAACCAAGGCATCTTTTTCTTGTTGATTATCCACTAAGCCATCATGTTCTTTGATATGACGCATGGACCTTTAAAGAATGAAGGATTTGAAAGAATTGGGTTCTTGAGAAAATCTTCATAAGCACTTGACAAGAAAGGCCTTACTTCCATATGTTGATATGAATTTATACCCGTAGACTTTCAAAACCAAAAAAATTGTCCTAGACCAATTCAGGATCGCAAACTTCTTCCTTGTAGGAACTTTTAGGCGGTAAGTGTCTAAAGTTACAATTTGAATTGAAATTTTGAGAGCACAAAATGCCATAAGGGTTAAAGGGTTAGCATGGAAGCTTTGCATGTAGCGTTGTTGGGCAAGTTCCTCTTTTCATTGAGCACATAATCACTATTTCTCTTTCGCTTTTTTTTTTTTTTTTTTTTTCTTTTTGCCGTCCTCTTCTTCTTTAGCTCTCTTGCTTTCTAGTTCTTTTTCATCTTTGTTTTGGGGATTGGGAAGAGAGCGGCCATAGTAAATGGTGGTGAAATACAAAAATTAGAAAAGCAAGTGTTGAGGATACGAGTGGGTTGCCCTCCATTGAAAATATGGATGAACAAATTCTCGGAGAGAAATTTCAAAGATGTTCTTCAATGCATACCTCTTCTTTACACATCACCTGGGTGGAATGACTTGAAAAAAATGAAAAGGGCAAGACAACACAACTAAAACTTTACCTCGTTCTCCAACTACAGTTTAAGATTTTTTACAACAAATTGAATCAATTTTGTGGTCGTGTGCAAACAGAATAGAAAGTACAACACCATCGGTTCCTTGGGCTCGCATTTTGATTAAGATCTTATTTCGCACCTAGCTCTCTCAGGCCTTTGGTTTTTTTGAGATACGTTTACTTCTGCTGCTGTAGCTGCTGTGTGTGACCAAATACCTCCTCACGGCACTCCTAGTAGAATTTTAGTTCTACGCTCCATGACCGCACTGCTTGACACGATTTTGAGAATCCAACCCACCCATGCAACATCGGGGTGAAAACCTTCATTTCACCATTAATGAATCCACTTTGTTGAGAACACGCCAAGGAGGAGTAGGTCAAAATGAGGTGAGGGGTTATATAATTGCGGTAGGTTGTATTAGTATGTTGAAAACTGGAGATATTTTGGTGGAGGGCAGGTAGAAAGGAGCCGATGCCCAGCAGGCATTACACAATCCTTCACCTAGAACTTAATTTTGATAATCAATATTTTGAAGTATTACTTATATCATCAATCATATTCCATTCATTCATAAAAATATTCATCTCAACCAACTTATGCTCAAGAGATAACCATTTAAGAGAAAGAATATTCTTATGTAAATTTTCGTAATCTACCGATGATTGTATAAGATTTCTTGATGAGTGCTTATTGCAAGAACACCTCTAACTCTTTCAATGAAGATTAATGACCAATCTTTCGATCTTATATCACTTCCTTCGTAGAGCATTCATTTTATATTACAAGATTGGTGGTCATGATTAAACCACTATAAATCTAAGACCCAAATTCAACTATATGGAATGCAAATTTTAACCTTAATGTATGCTGCTTATAATATTTTCATGGTCTAGCCATAAAATACTAGCAAAAATTTAAATTATCATTTATTCAAATCAGCATATTTGAAACATGGACATCATTTTTAACATAGATATTTATATATGATATATAATATATTAATATCTATAAAAAGATTGTTGATTTTTTTAAAAATTATTTATTTATTTTGTACTTTATAGACCTTGTCTATTATTATGCACAATTGGAAGGCAATACTTCACATTTGAAATCGGTTTGATGGGAATTGGTGCTATTCTAATTTTAATCAAATTAAGGGTAAACATAAGTGTCTCTAGGTAATTATAGCTATCTTCAAGTGCTTGCATACATCTCTAAGCATGAAAAGTCATGGCTAAAATATTTTAGGTTCATCCACTCATTTCAAGGTTTGTAATAAATGATTAGGATTTATATATAGGAATTAATGCCACCCGACGGTTGTACTACTTATTACTATATAATTTGATTGATTGATTTATCTTATGTATTAATTTTTTACTATTAGTAATGTCATATCATTAATTGTGTTAGAGAAAGAGTAAATGCGTGGTATCTCTTTGGTGACTACTGAGGTATCTGCAAATGATTCCATGTATCTATAACCATGAATTTTTTGGCTAAAATGATCTGAAGGTTCATCTACTCGATTTGAGGCTTATAATGAATTATTGATATTTCTATATATCAATTTTTGGAACCCCATAACTGTATAGCTTATTTTTGTATAATTTAACTTTTTTTTGTCTTATGTATTAAATTCCTATTATCGATAATGTTAGATAACTCATTGTGTCATAGTATGCCATGTATACTATTATTTGAACTAGGAAAATATTTAATGCAAAAATATATAATACAATTCTTTATTAGTTTTATATTACATAAACAATTAAAAAATACTAATTTGTTATTATTAGTTAAAATTAATACTAATGACATAATAGCCTAACTCAAACTCTAACTTGGGATAACATATATTCCTCATAAAATATTAATAATTAGGTGAAAAATTAATGTCATATAATGTGTCAAAGAAGATATGTTTAGAGGGAAATAAATATATATATTTGATATCAATTACACATTTATGGGATACATACCTACTAAGAATAACATTTAAGTAATGAAATTGAATCTTCTTAGCCAATAGAAAAGGGATACTAAACAAATACTCATGGAATAAAGGCCTAATTAAAAAAATTTGATTAGTGGTTTCAAAGAGGGCCTTTATTATGTTATATTCTTATGCTTAATTTTAGATGTTGATAGAGAGAAATTTCAAAGGATAAATTGGACACAATGGATAAATCACATGATGTAACGTCACTAAAATCTCCCACTTAAGACCCATGAACAACCTAGGTCTAGTTACAAAATTATGGAATATATTTTTTAAAAATGTTAACAACCAAAGTCTCGAGGAAAATTAAATTCAACTGATAACTTTTCTCATTATAATAATTACTAATTCCACATTATAAATCAACAAGTGTAGTAAGTCCACACCTAGCTCAAATCTCCTTAGGGATTAATTTAATCATGATTACATTGAAATTTTAGCTACATATTCCCGATTAAAATTTAGAGTTAAGGGACCAAAAAAATTAAATACCCAAGGTATTTAATTCTATAAGAATACATATTTAAAATCATTAGAGTAAATTCTTACTTACCCACTCCCAGAACTCGGTTAAAGATTCAATTTGATTTTTCCATGACTAAAAAATTAAAACTTCATGAAAACATTCCCATTAGATAGGTAATTTCCTCACCTTTCTGGTGATATAAAGAAGTCCTCCTAACTCCTCATATTTCTCAAGTTATGGGCCGATGAAACTCGGGGAGAAAAGTTTCCCAAGAGCAGACTTACGAGCCTAGGGAGGAAAGTTTTTCCCAACTTGGGCCTATGCAATTTGGAGAGAAAATTCAGCCAGAGGAGGAAATAAGACTTGTGGTGTGAGGAAGAAAAAATTTCCCAGATGCGGGCCGACAGAGCGAGGAAGGCATTTAGCACTTTTTCCCTTTTGGGACAAAGTGAATTTTACACCTCACACCTCCGTCGATGCCCAGGGAGGACATATGGCAGCTCCTTATTGGTTCTAGGTAAATGGGTTGGTGGGGAACATTTGAAAAATTTGAATATTCAAAAGGAAGGAAAAAAAGGTCGAAAGGAACCCTGCGCCTCCGCTGATGCGAGAAGATGCCACATGTCGCCCAATTATAAGCTACGGTTTTGCGGGCCGACGGGGATAATTTGAAAAATTTTCCCAAATTTTTTTGAAGCATTAAGGCTTAAAAATATCCAATCCTCCACCAATGTCTCATGAAGCCACATGTTTATTATGATTGGACGGGGAGGCGGGGCCGCGGAGGAAAAATTTCCAAAATTAACTTTTTGGACTTAGATCATTTTAGACAAAATGAAGGCTTGAGGATTAGCGAGAGCGGCGGGAAACTTCATGAATTTGCACCTTTTGGGCAAAAAAGAAAAAAAAGGAAAGTTTTAGCTTGTGGGTCCGCCCAAGAATATTTTATTCATTTAAAATTTGACAGTTAGATTACTTTGAGCCCGAAATAAAGTAAAAACTTCAGAAGGCCATAACTTTTGATTAGGAACTCGGTTTTGGAAAACAAGGAATTTTACGAAATCTCTCGATGTCCTCTTTTCACATAAGGCTTAGGAAATTGATTTTGATAAAGTTTAAGGGGTCAATTTTGAGAAAATGTCTTTCTGTCACTTAGAAAGTGAACTGGTATTTTTAACTTATCAATTTTGTTCAAATTTTTGTTAATTCTTTTTCCACTTGCCAAACATGAATGGAGGATTTTCTTTGTAATATTTTAGGATAGATTGCAAGGTTAAGTTTTCTTGATTGAATTTCATTCGAAATTTATCAATTTTATACAACAAGAAGTCTACAATTTTGTATTTGCTGATTTGAAAGGTTGTATAAAAATTCCATAAGTAATTTGGTATTTTGGGGTAGTTTTAACCTTAAAAATAAAATTTTATATTTCAATTTTTCTTTTTGTTGTTCTTTGGGTCATTATGTTCAATTTTCGATTAATAATTGTCAAAGTATGAAAGTTATCTAACAGAGCTCAAATTTGAATATATTTATTTTCATTTGCCAACTTTAAACTATGAATTCATTCCAACCCAATCTAACATACTAAGTTGACTCAAGCAAAGTATTCAAATGCCAAATTACAATTCTAATTTCTAAAACATTTATTTAAAAATAACGAGTATTATGACATTTCTCCATACGTATTCACTTTTTCATCCTTCCAACAAAATTTCAAAATACATTCAACAATCATATTTCAATACCCAATAATGCCATTTGAGTAAAGTAATACAATCCTTTATTGATTCAAAGAGATACCTTTACAATTTCTTCTTTCATTCCTCAATTACAATATACAAAATATGTTTTCTTTCACATTCTTACAAAAGTAGAATAAAATAGTATATCTCTTTTAAAATTCAATTTACAACTTTCATAGCCCATACAGACCATATTTCCATTAAAAAAATAGACAAGATCATCCATTTCAAGTGGGAAAATGTTACATTAAGAAATGATCTCAGCAAGGATCCAAATTGTCTTCTTTCTAAGTTCTAGAACAAAAGTAATAATTTCCATAGTTCTCAAATTTGGTAACAACATAATAGGGGAAAGGCAATGCTCTCCACCCAACCAAGACATCCAATGGAAAGGGAGAAGCCATCCTTCTTCATTGGCCCCCAAGCCCTAACCACATTGCAATAAGATTTTTTTTTTTTCAACTCATGGCAACAATAGGCTTCCACAACACAAAGAAAAAAATTTCATTCAAAACATAGTCCAAAATAGAACCGCAGATTTGCCACCATAGAAAAAAACAACAACCGGGACTCGGGCTTCATCATGCAAGCCAAAGGAGCAAGAAAATATGGGGATGCTTCTTATGCCTTCCCAAGGGGAAATGGGTATCACCACCTAAGAACAAAATTGCCAAAATATATATCATTTTGAATCCCTTACATGCCCTTATTCCTTCCCCAAGTATCCCTTATTTCTCACATTTCCTTATGCCTCCTCAACCTCTTGGCACCCCATAATGAGTAAAGAAATGAAAGTTATTTATTTGTAAGGTGGAACCTAAATCCCAACTCCTCGACACTTATGCCTCCCAAAAATTTCCCCATAGTCTTCTCCTACACCATACCTAGGCCATCTACCCAACCAGCCAACAAGCAATATCAAAACATTCACAACAGTTACATATGCATACATAAGAGAAGAGCATTTTAAAGAGCCAAGATCCTACCTCTCCATGATGGATTTTGTTCCAAAGTTCCAAACAACAAGCTTTCCAATGTAAAACAATCCAAGATCAATAATCCACAAGCATTCAACCATCTCCAACTTTCTCTAAAAATTGCAATAGCTCCCAAAACAAAAAGAAGTCACCCAAAATGAAGTAATGCAAGGTGAAGTAACCCCAAAACAAGCCAAGGAATTTGAATATATAGAAGAGGAAAGAGAAGAGGATGAGGTGGATCCATGTGGGATGCCACATCACACATCCTCAACTCCAACTCATAAGTCAACTTCAATCTCCAAGGCACAATAAATAAGCAGGTGAATAAATGACAGTTTTACTTACACACTCAAATCAAACCCACACCTCATAAGGACTGAAATTGAAAGCATGTAAGAAAGTGCAATAAAAGCATACAACTTGACTTACAAAAATACATAATGAAGGCTAGATTTAAACCCTCCAACCATAGGTAAGGTTGGCATGCAAATTTAAGAGGTATGGGACAAGTTTAACTTGTCCCATAAGCTTCCAAAATCAGCCTCCAAGGACAAATTCAAATTTTAAAAGGAGGTGGAGTGTTTCATACTCCAAAATTAATTTACACATCTCTTACACATTTCTTACAACATTCTAATTTTAGGCCAACAAATCTAATAATTACTTTCTTATGTCCCAATTTGATTAATTAATTTTAACATGTTTACTCACATTAAACACATCACTTAATAAACACATACAAACATCAATAAAAGGAACCAAATAAATAAATACACATAAACCTTGGTCACATTTAAAGATGATCCCCCCATGGGAATCCCTAACAATAAAACACACACATGAACAATACAATTTGTCATGGTAACCTTGTTGAATTCATCTAGAATTCCAATGTGGTTGGTCTCTAATCCCTCAATGTTTGTTGTGATATTTTTAACCTGCACAATACAAATACCCCTTTGGCCTCATGGCCATATCAGAACATCCAAATGAATATAATATAATTTCAAAATCATCAAATATATATATATATATATATATATATATATATATATGAATCACAACAACATCCAAACAATCAACAATATCACTTACAATTTCATCAGCAACTATATAATCATCAATTTTAAATTCAATTTTCTCGTTCTACTCAATATATCCAAATATCACATGTCCTAACAACACACACACATATATATATATATGTATGTATGTATGTATGTATGTATGTATGTATGTGTGTATGTATGTATATATATATCTATGTATATCTATGTATCTATATATATATATCTATATATATACATATATATATATATATATATATATATATATATATATATATAGTATAGTATGGTGTTAGATGTCAAATCATGGATTATTGTTGACTCTGATTCATATATGATGCATGATGAATGTTAGAGACATTTATATACATGTTGACATGATGTTGGACATGGTTATATATATATATATATATATATATATATATAACCATGTCCAACATCATGTCAACATGTATATAAAATGTCTCTAACATTCATCATGCATCATATATGAATCGAGTCAACAATAATCCATGATTTGACATCTAACACCATACTATATCAAAACTATAATAATGTCCATAATATAGTAAGCAATATCATGATCAATATCAAAAGTTTGAAGGGAAGTGGGCACTACACATGAAAAATAAAAAGAATAACAAGCTAGAAATTTATTTATGAAAACATAGCAGTTGTATGAGAATATAGAATAAATTATGATAAATAAAGAGGAGGAAAGTAATATAATGAAAGAGGTCATGGAGCATAGAAGATAGGGAATGAGATCATGTCAAATGCATAAAATGGTAGAAATTTAGAGATTAAAATCGATGTATAAGAGAGGATTAAGGAAGGGGTGGATATCAATAAATAAAAATGGGTTGAAGATTTAATGGTATGCACACTCTAAAAAAATATGAGACATAAATAATGGAATTTTATTTAGTAATTTTTTGTCCACACACACACACACACATGTGTGGGTGTGTGGAACATTTAAAAAAATTATATGCCATAAGTATATAATTTATTTTAATAGATCTTAAACCCTTTAGTTAATCAATATGTAGATATAATATATAAAAAATTAGGATAAAATAGTTCAATATCCACCTAAATATCTCATTTTTCTAGTACATAAACATGAGTTGGGGAAATAAATTTAGATTGTACATTAATTATAAAAAAAAATTAGACAAAAATTAGAGGCTTGATAAGTGCATTCATATGCCATATAGGATTTTAGTTTATTTTAATTATATATTATAAATATAAATCCACACTAAAACACAAATTTAGTATTTTTGAAAGGCACTTTTCTATTTGAATGATTTTATATATTATTTTAAATATATGTCATCTATGACCTAGGTTAACTCAAGTTGATAACTAGAGATTCACTTTTACAAACATAATCCCAAACTAAAAATATAAACTAATGTGATTTAAAAGAACTTACACATATTTACCTTCTTAAGGACCCTTTCCCAAATTTATGTCACTCACATGTTTTAGTTATACTACATTGTCTAATATATTATTTCCTAAAACAAAAATTTCTATTGTTTTAATTAACAATCACATAGATATGATTTCCATTATTGGTAGAAATTGGAATGGACCGAATATTTTCATTCAATTGTTAGGAGTAATCTTTGGATTAGTGCTCACATTATTGTTTGTGTAATTAAAATAGTTTATTATTGTAATATTAGTAATAATATTAGCTGGAATATTTTAGAGGTTTGTCAATGAGTCATAATAACAACTCACTTAGATATTTAGAAGTGTGAGATATCTTGGAGATTACTAGAGGAATATGAGGGATGAGAGAGATACTAGGAGATAGGATTGAAGATGAATTTTGAATCCACCTTTGTAGGAGTTCAAACATTCTAAAATGTATTATCCATCAATGAAATTGTAATCCTGCATATATTTTCAAATAAAATATTATTTTTGCATATAAAGTTTTATTCGGTGTGGTGTTTGTGGGAATATATACCAGAATTATCCTATGGTATCGAGAGAACTCATCCATCATCTGCTATTATGGAGAAATGAAATAAATAATAGGGAATTGTAATAGTAGTGTATAGTTACTCCAAAGATATGTAGTGTCCCATATTTGGCATGTTGAAAACAAAATTCAAACACCTAAAAATCCAGACAATATTTGAATAAATATTATTTTATTAATAGTAAGTAAGCTTAGAACTAATGAAAACACTTTGTTAATTTTATTTTACTATCCATTATAAATTCTAGGGTAGAATACCCATATGTCCATTTTAAATTTCATTTGCAAGCTTTCGTATGCAGAAGGTGGCCACACTACTAATCTGTGCCAAATATTTAATTATTTGAATATTTCATTTAATTTTATTTTGATGATCTACATTTTCTGTGTCCCTAATGAACCCATCACAATTATTTATTTAATTAAAAATTTCCTAAAATGTCCACCTACATTTTCTATTAATTTGTATCTCACAATCTATATTTAAATTCCCCCTTAGGTGTTCCGACTTAATAAGTTTCATTCCAGATCAATGTAACTTACTGTTTTCTTTTCCCACAAATCTAAATTTTAGAGGACTTGATATCTACCATTGGATTGAATGAATATGGGCCCTAGATCTTAGGTAAATCTAAGAATCCCTAAATTTCCTTAAGTGAGGTATTATTTTTTTTTTTTTTTGTTTATTCTCTTTTCATTTGCATAATTTTAACTTGCAAGAAAAAGGAGGAAGAAAGAGGGTGATTTGTGGAGATTTTTCAGGCCTTTCCTACTGACACAAATCTAAGATGTTTGCATTAAGAGCACCATCTCATTTTGTTCCAAATTTGAAAAGAAGGTATAAACCCTTCTTAAATTTCTAGTTTGAAATATAACCATAGTTCTTGAGGTTTTCTATTTTTTTTTCATGTTTTGGGTTTTGTATATATATATATATAATTTATTGTATATATAAAACATTGTTTCTCACGCAAGGTAAGACTATGGCCACAACATGGACACTTAGCATATCACAATAGGGAAGTCGAGGGCCACAACCGTAGTCATGGGATGATTGTGTAGGGTTTGGGAGGGGCAGCCACATGTGGCATAGCAGAAGGATGAAGGTGTATGGGGTTTAGGGAAAGCCACGGTTTGCCCCAACCCCGATACCACTCCATAGTTATACAATTAAAACAATTCCCCCAACAAAATCATTATTATTATATATATATATATATATATATATATATATAACATCAACAATTTCTATTTCAATATATATTTATATTTATATATACACAAGGATATTGATTTAAACATATTTACACTATTTAACACTTTCTTATTTGAATTAATTATCACAGAGGTTTCTTAATGTATATATATATATATATATATATATATACCAATTATGTGTTTTTTTTTTTGTGTGTGTGTGTGTTTCTAGTCATAAAATATAAAATAGGACATTGATTTATTCCCATGTAGCCCTATAATAACAAAGCTGACAATATGAAGATACAAGTTAATATTATTTTCTCCTATAATGAAACTATCCATTTCACCTAACAAAAAAGTATTTCCTTTCATATTTGATAATATAAAAGAACTAACTAATGGTGAAAGAAACATATTCATATAATTTTATGAACAACTTACTTTATTTTCAATAGTGAAAGAGACATGTCAAATACAACTATTGAGGAATAACAAGAAATTATTTTTCCTTTTCCATAATAAATCAAAATAAGGAAGTAATTCTTCTCTACAAGTGGTGTATTCAAAAACACAATATTCCATTCCACATAACCATCTTTAAAAATACAAAACTTGTTACATTTTCATGCTTAAAGCTTGCAATGCATTTCAATCTTAAGGTTAATACAATAACTTTCTTTATTACAAGAAAAATGCATTCATTTGAGCTTTAAAAATTCAACATTTTCTTTTTAACCCAAGAATGATCTAAAGTTTGCATTTATTTCAAAATTCAACAACATTTCTTCATTATTTTTTTTCAAGATACAAATACATTTCAAGTTTCCACTAAACCAAGATACAAAATTCAAGTAAATGTATGGATATAAGTCTACCAAAAAATTTGGAAACAACCTTACAATATCATAATCCTTCTCCTCAAAGAGAGGATAAAATGACATAATATTACAATATACAAGGATTCAAAACTTATTCCCAAGATATTCGAATAATTAATAAATATATAAAAATAATAACAAAATCATTCTTAAAATGCAAGAGGATAAGCCTCCACATAATCAAGAACAACATATCAAATTTTCCAACTTTTTCTTCCATGCTCCAAGTGTATTTTTCCAACCTTCAACACCATAAGAGAGTCTTGAATGCAGAAAATAAAAGAGGCCCGATTTCCTCCCAACCAAACAAAATCATCACATGCCATATCCACCAAATGGAGCACATGCTATCCTCCCTCCAAGCCCATGGGAGGGAGAGAAAACATGTCTCAAGATTGAACAAGTAAGGGGGAGAAAAAACAAGAAATTCCCACAAACAATATTTCAACACACAACAACCAAAAAGACACCAATGGCAAGAGGATAAATCTGTGTTTTTATCAAAGGGGAAGAGTAACATTACGATTCATTCTCTAGTTCATCTGATGAATCTAGTACGATAGACAAGAAATACTCATAGATATTTAGAGTCCATACCAAATTCATATTATGAAGTTTTATAGCATTACAAGAACCTAGATTATACACCAGGCATTCCCAATACACCCCCAGGTGCCTGTGTCATCTTGGAAACTCCAAATCTAACCTTTGCAGGGTCCTGTTATCAGCGAATCACAGCACCCCTGTGCATATACTTGAACTCACAGTGTGATTGGATAACATGGGTACTATCTCCAAGTTGTGGGACTTGCTACTTGAGATAGACCTCCAGAGAAAGCTGGTTCTTGCTCCTAAACTACCTGCCACAATCTACTCTAATGCAGGATAAGCTAACTGTTCTAATCTAAATTTCCAAGGGACCAGGGAAAGAGAATGCATAAAATGAAAGCCTACACTAAAGCGGTGATACACCAGAAAAGGAGGATGTGAGAGTAGTCTCCAAATGTGTGAAATACAGAGGCAAAGTGCACACTAGAAGAGGTGATGACAGTTCTCCATAATCTAGCAAAATGCATTCACAGCAATATTCCAAGCACACACAATGATAATGAATTCCTGCAAGAACATAATAATAGACACAATATTCTTGTAGAAAGATAAAAGGGGCAAGAAGAATGCAAGAAAACACAGCAGGGGAAGATACATCCACAAACTTGTATTTTATTGCTTCCTGGTATGCACAGTTCAGTCTATTACAAGATAAGGGCCTGGATCACCATGCAAGGAGTCCACTACAAGGGCCTACAACACACTGGCTTCACAAAGAAATTTTGGCAGAGCTTTGCTACCCAAAAACTCTCTCTTTTACAATGAGCCCAACACTCCAATTTATAGAAAAAATGAGAAGGAGAAGAGAAGGGGAAATGGAAATTCGAAATCTGTCCTTCAACCACCTATAAGAGGCATTAAATTGAGTGAAATTATTTTACATTACTGCAAAAGGCTCCCCATACTGTCCCATGTGCTGCAGCAGAGAAAGAATGATGACCATGCCTCTTAATTGCACTCCAAGCTACCAAATAAAACACTGTTCTAAACCTAGAAACGTTTTCTTAAAAAAATCAATAAATTTCTAATCAAATCTATAATTTCTTGATTTCTATGCATTGGGCTCGAACCACAATTCCAATGGTACAAATTTTGTGTGATTTCATTGAGAAATGCTAAAGTTATGGCCTTCTGAGTGCGGGCAGCTATTTTGGGTGCTGGGCGTTTTGTCATTTGACGGGAATGATCATTGATCGATAGTGGAGTGTTTTCATGCTCGTTCCAGAAAGTCCAATTTTGTGAAAATCGGAGCTCGGAGTCAAAAGTTATGGCCGTTTGAAGTTTCCGGACCGAATGTTGACTTTTCTTCTTCTCCTTCGGCCGCTTCGGCTTTTCGCGTCCCACGCGTCCCTTTGTCCCATTTGTCCCAAATGCTGCGCGGGACAAATCCTTCCGAACCGCCCGAAATGGGCTTCCATGTCCCCTTTTTGCCGGTGACACGTGGCGTGATCTGATTGGCTTTCGGCTCCTTCGGCTATCCGCGTCCCGCGCGTCCCTTTGTCCCATTTGGCCCAGTGCTAAAGTTCCCTGTTTCGAGCCGAACCGGCCGGTTGGCATACTCGCAGCTTCAGATGTCCCATTTGCTTTCGGGCCGTTTGGGACAAATTTTCCCGATTCACCCGGTTCGGCCGGTTCACGTACTCTTGTCCCGCGCGATCCACGACTAAAAGTTCTCATTTCGACCGATCCGGCTGGTTCGCGTACTTCGCGTACCTTCGGCCCAAGCTTAAGGGCTGCCTTGACTTATTTCGGCCTATCCGGCGGTTCACGTACTAATCACCCGGATGTCCCCTGCATCGCACTGTTCAACAGCAATTAGTTAATTTTTTCAACTTTTCAGCCCGATTCGGATTTCCGCGTCCCGCGTGTCCCTTTGCCCCAAATGTCCCAAATGCTGCGCGGACTGCCTGGCGGCCTTTCGGTCGGTTCGCGCCCTTTTGTCCCTCATGTCCGACTATTGCAAGGACTAGGACTTAGCCATTTTTCACAATTTTTTCTGGCCCGAGCTTGTTTTTTGCAATTTTTTCACATTTTCTCAGAACTTGCTCTCTTCTTGGGGGACAGGGGAGTTAGAAAAATATGAGGGGACCTTAGAAACATGACTTTTCACCCTTTATCAATATAATTGCTTGGGACTAAAGAATTTGATGCATGTTATCAAAATTACCTTGGGGGTGAATTTTGGATAACAGTCCATGAGGTTAATTAAGGCTGCACTTCAAGATTCTATTTCAAGATGTGTGACACTTTCATGGCAGTCTTTTGTTATAAGTTGAGTCCTTCCATTACTCTTCTCTTGCACATTAGGGTTTCATTTCATCTAGAATAGTTTATTTACATTTATTGCATACTTCTCTTGTTCATTTTTAGTGTTTTAGTCCACCTAACTAGATTAACATTAATACCCTACATATCCCATTAGACGATTTAGGAATTCCTTATTCTTTGTTAATAAGAAACCATTCTTTAGTCATCAAGTTACTAATATTGCCTAAACACTCCTCTTGTCCCATACTTTATGGAATCTCTATAAAGAGATAAACAATAGAATTTTCAAAGATCAATCACATAACCCCTTCTAAGTGTACACTTTGTGGTGGTCACTGGTTTTGAGGAAAATTCAAATTTCTCCATCGGAAAATGCATAAATGTAAATTCTCTCTTAATATCAAGGATATTATGCTGAATTAACTTAAAATACCATTACACTATCCCTCCTTGGTAGTTTGCATAGCCAACACCTCTTAGATCCATCCTCCAATTGGTTACCTAAAAGTCAATGCAGATGAAGTTGGAAAAGGTTATCCAATTGCTTTAGGTGGTGGAACTATAATAAGAGATGAATTGGGATAGCCAATGGCTGCCAATGCTATAAATTTAGGTAATGGGACCAACTGTTGACAATTTTTGGACTTGTGCAAAAATGGGCAACTTGAAACTTCGTTACAATGGATGACATTGATGAAGTAGAACTAACCAAGGGAATGCATTACAAATTTTTCATGTTTTTAGTTGCAACAATTTATTAGTTACACGTAATCTCTAACTATGTGTGTGGTTACAAAATGTAACACCTCACATAGCCTTCCATTCCATGTTAATATTAAACAAAGAAATAAAAATCCTGAAGGACTAATGCATTGCCTTGGTGAAGGCAAGAATCATGATTTAGGTGAAATACTAAATTTGGAAATAACAAATAGAGTTGTAGTTTACAAGAAAGAGAGTTTAATATTAATTTACAAGTATTTCTAAACTCATTATTATTTACATGTAATTACATTTAATTATGTGTTTGAGTTGTTTATTCCGTTATACAATCAATATACATGTCATAAATCTGAAATAAGAGAAAAGTATACAACTCAAGTACATAAATTAAATGTTATTTATTCATGAAGAAGTACAAATATTTCCCACACAAGCCATGGGATGTAATTCATAACTACTGAACAAAGAATTACATATGCATGGAGTTAAAAGTAAAAAGTATATGAGAAGAAACCTATCATTTCCTTGGGTTTTATGGTCTTCTTCACTTGAGTTCAGCTCTATCTTTTACCTAGATTTCCTAATAAATCACAATGTACCTGAAAAATAAAAAAAAGAAAGACATCAATATTTGAGCTCGGGGTTTAGTCTATACCCATGTATTATCAAAATACATGCAAATGGATTTCTAAATATTAGAAGCATAAGGTACATTAGGTACAAATACAAAATTGATAAGAGCAATATTCTACATCAGCACATATGATTCTCATAATCATTCTAGAAAAGAAAGAGAAAAGAAAAACTACGGAACATAAGAGAGGCCAAAAATCCTAAATATTTTGTAACTATTTTCCTAAGTACATAGTGCACAAGAAAAGGAGGAAATAAAAACATGTAAATATACAGTTTTTCAATGTTAGCTAAATATTGCATAAAAATAGAGTTTGATGATTTATTTCTCATGGTACATCATATTTGAAAACTCACAAGTATAGAGTGGTATAAAATAAGAATATGACTCATAGTTTGGTAGTTGTTCTAGAAATAAAGGAGTTACAATATAGATAGAGAGAGAAATAATTTCGACTACTTCAAAGATAATAATGCATTTTCAGTTTTTTCAAAGAGGTGAAGGAATATTTTTCAAAAATGGAAAGGTTTTATTACATTACTCAAAAAATTGCAAAGTATGGTTTCATATCTGAAAAGTACACAAATACAAAGCTTCATTGCCCACATATCAAGAATAAGAGAGGTAAAGAGTGTAGATTTTCATAAACTTCAAAACAAGAGTTATGATCTTATTCAAAAAAGATGGAGAGAGGATTTAAATATCACTCTTTATTACAGCTATGATCAAATGACAATTGCTCAAAAATAATGAAAAATAAATATACGAGTAGGCTCTAACATATCAGTGGTTGATTAATAAAAGGGGAAGTTGTTTGTCCTAAATATATTTCATATAAAAGGTAGTACAATCTTCAAAAGTTACAAATGAAAGTCCATAATTTTAGTTACTAAAGAAAAGCGCACATGAAAAAATTCAGTTTTAGCATGTAGATCAAAGGGATTCAAGTGGCAAGCACTTGAAGGAGTAGCAAGCTAATCAACATATTCATGCAAAAAGAGGAGGTTTTTCATCAAAGCAACTGCAATTGTTTGGATAAAGAATGATCAATAAGAAAATGGTATTTGGATACTGAATAAATAAATATTACAAATATCAATCGAGATTGTTTGTTCAAATTTTCATCAGAACACATGAAATTAAATAAAGAGACTACAGTCCAAGGGAGTATGAAGCACTTATGTCCTAGAAAAGAGAGTTTTAAAGTGACTACATAACAGAGAGTAAGGTAAACTGAACATAATGACTTATGAGTAGTCATACCAAAATGATATAGGGACATTTATTATATAGGTTATTGTCACCTAAGCATTCATGGAGCATAAAAATCAATGTTAATCACCTTTTCAAAAAGCAAGAAAGAGTCAATTTATAACTTGTGATGTTTAGAAAAAAGGTCATGGAGCCATCCAAAATGAAAATATAAATGTAAATGCATAGAAATAATACTGATTATTTCACATAATCAATTTTAATAGATAGAAATTATTATTCTAAAAATATATTTGCAAGGTTTGACCATTGAGGTAAAAATAATAATTCAAAGTACAATTTTCATCAGAATGCCAACCATCAAAAGTAACAACAGATGAAATCCATCAAGTACATCGTCTTTACGAGTAAATAAAGCTTTCAAATATATTATTTTCAAGAACAAAATGCCATCAATAGTAACATCACAGTTTATGAATTTTATCTACAAGATTGAAAATAGGAAATAAAATCCATTAAAATGCACAGTACATAGTTGGATCAAAAGGATGCAATTTTCAAATATCAATTTTAATGATCTTCAGGGCACAGATTATAGCCTACCAACTGAAAAATGAAATTCTAGAACAATCTTACAAAGTACAAACCAATGAAAAAATAAAGGTAAAATGCTACAATAGCAATTTAAGACACCTTCTCAAACAGTAAAGGATTCCATAAAGCTCCATCTAACTTCAAACATATTCATTTCTTGAGGGGTAAAGCACTTAGGGAATTTGTTATAGTGTGCATGAGGAATGCCACAACAATCTACAGATTGATAACATTTCCACTAGAATATATGAATTTCAGTCATTCTAAAATAAAATATATTTGAGAAAATCAAAACATGAAGAATGAACTATCTTGTTCAGAAAATTTTGTGAATGTGCAAAGTTGTGAATTTAATAAACCATGAAAGAAAAATAAACCCTTCAATGTTTAAATCATAGATACACAACTAAAAGATTAGTAGAAGTTTGAGTACAAGCAACTTGCATAGACTCTTCAGCGGCCATCTCAAGTTTCACTCACCAAAAGAAATGAATTCAAAATTTAATTCATAAAGCTAAGGTCAAAGGTTGAACTGAGTATTAGTTGAGCAAAAGGTTACAAAAAAAGGTGCAATAATCAAGAGGGATAGATCTAGAGAAAATGACAATACAAAACCAGTTCACAAGGGTAAAGGTTTATAATTCCTACACTCTTAATGGTGGTAGAGTATACAGCTTGATCATTATCAGTTTGATTTTGAATACGGGTATTAGAGCCCTTTTGTAAGAAAGACATCAAACCTTCAGGACGATGAGCACCAATCATGGATAAATAAAGTATTCATACCAAAATACTATGGAGAAGCAAGAGGTGTCCAGGAAAGGGTAATATAATGAGCCTGAGCATAGACAAGGAAAAATAAAATTTCCAATGCAATAGAGGAGTAATGTTCATTTCTGGGTTATATGAAACAAACATTGTAAATACAAACACACAAGAAATAATACTTCTCTGGAAATGAATGCAAAGGATTTAAGAAATAGAAAATAAACTCACTAAATTCATAATGATGTTGTTTGAAATCCTCGAATTAGGTAGAATTCAAAGCAAATATGCCACCAACTATACCCATTGAAGATAGAACAATGTTTTACTATGTTGAGCCATAGTTTAAAATATATGTATAAAGATAAAGGAATTTTTTTTTCTTCATGGCTGTTACATATTTACTAATAGTTCTACACAGATATTCCAGATGGAGTGAAACTCACCAAGTTAGAGTCGAAGTGATAAACCATGGAGGACATTAGTCAAGATCGAAGACCCAGAATGGTTTACATGCTGTTAATGGTGTCCTAGAATATAAGATGAAAATAAAACCACAAGGGATTCAGGTTCAAGGCTAGACCCACAAAGGGATGCAAACCCAAGAAGAAAATGAATTTCCAAAATGAGTTTTAAAATTGGGATTTCCAGAACCACAGAGAAATAGAGGGAATACGATGTATTAGTGCATGTTAAAGAACAAAGTGTAAAATACAAATTAATTATTTTTCTCAGAAAAATGTACCTTTTCTTCTTACCATGAATTTACAGAAACCAATACTATAGTAAAGAAGCTTGAGAATGTGTCGAAAATTTGAAAAAAAAACTTCAAGTCGAGCCATCGAAAATGACCAAGAGCCAAAGCTTCAAGAGTTCCATAAACCATGTAGAGAAGTCAAGAGGCTCAATAAATCTCAAGAAATATAATTTGTAGAGATCAAATGCTCATCTCACGAATGCAAAACCTTATCATAAACAAAAAAATCAGAGACAAAACCTCGTAAATTTCTCAAAATAAACCAAATTTTGAGCTCAAAATGAAGAACAATGGCAGTGACAGAAACGTTTGTAGGGCTTCTCCACTCAGGGGAGAAAATGGAAATGAAAAATTATAAGCTTGATGATCATTTTCAATCAACCTAACTCATCAAGATTTAAGGATCGTTGGATGAGATCTCACAAAAAAAAAAATTGACGATGAACTATGCTAACCCAATAAACAAATACCTTTTTAGCTAGAGTTAATAGTTCAATAGTTCTAGACCATCAAGGACCATAATCAAATAGCCAAGAATCAATTACAGGAAAAATTAAGCCCACAATAAATACAAACTCAAATTCTCAGAGAATTGATGGTTCAGACCCTACAGGTACTTCAATTGATGGTTGATATCAATAAGGGAGATTCAATGCAAACTCTACCACAATGGCTCATAGCTAAATCGGAGTTCAGAAACATACACGCGTCAGACAATAGGAAAACCTACTTAACTGAAGGTTAGTAACTTAACTGACACAACCATCGAAAGGTTTGAGCTATTGTGAGGAGGGGACAAGATCCTTCTAAGGTTATCATTAAAAAAGTTTGTAAAAGTTTGCAATATTACCCATTGCTACAGTAACCAATGATTAAATAATATTTTCACATTCAACAAAGTCAAGTATGACCAAAAACCAAATATATGCCGAGAAATCAAATCAATAATATTTGATTGATAAATGCCATGGTCAATAGAAACAAAGGATAACCTTATCAACTATATATGCACCTTGTGATTCAAAAGGGGTCAACATAATGTTTATCACATGATTATCTAAAAGTGAAAATTTTATTCTAAGGTGAGGGAGTGATATAGGTAATTATAACCTTATTTTGTATTAGAATAATAAAGTATTTTCCATATTCATTAAAATAGGTCATATATGCCAAATTCAAAAAGAGAATCACATCATGGAGGACATGTGCACATCAAAGGTGGCCTCCACATGGAAATTGAAGACAAAGCAATGGTATTATACTTAGATAATAATAATGTATTGCATGTGTCAAGAAAGGTGAAAAAAAGATGTCGACATTAGATCCCTGCAGGTGATCCCCATAATGGATGAAATACATGAGTGAATATTTTGCAAAGTATTGCAAATAAAAGAATTAGTTTTGCTCACTGAGGGAGGCTATTTTATACATGTGCATCCAAGGGGAAAAATTAAAGATAGAGATTATTTATCATTACAAGTGGATCAATTTGTAATTGTCACATCAATCAATAGAAGAGAAAAGATTACATGCACATTGGAGGAGACTTACATAACAAAAAAGGCTATTATTAGCCAAATTATTCATCCAAATTTATTAAAAATAGATCAGTCAACTATAGTTTGACTGTAATATATTTTTTTGTAATCGAGGCTAGTAATGCCTCATTGTAATTATAATGTCTATTTGTATTCCTTTATTTATTCATGATAAAGGGGTAAAATTAGCATGCATGGGCGAGTAAATTTTAGCCTATTTTTAGGATGGGATGGGTGAATAATATTGCTATATATTTTGTGAAATTACAAGGCATGAAGAGGAATTTTTAGACATAGGAGTGCTTAAAAAATTTTATGAGTTTTCCCTTTGAATGAGAACTAATTCCTACCTTTCCAATTATTTGCAATGGTGTGTATATCTCATTAATTCTTGTGAATGTCAAATTCCTTGATTAATCATCTTACCTTGCTAAAATTTAGTAATTTCTGCATAATATTAGTGTTCATGTTTATCTTACTATATTGTTGTGACTCATTCCCTCAATACACCAAGTGTTTTGCCTTAATATTCTAATAAAAACTATTGGTTTATGCATCAAAAATTCATTCTCAAATTGATTGTGCATGTACTCAGTCAAATCCCTCAACAAGTTTGGTGTATCACCCCATTTTCAATTCATTTACAGTCATCTTTTTACCTCAAAACCCCTAAAAATTAGTTTAGGATACATAAAAAGGAACTGGCCTTGATACTGGAGACTCACCTCAACAATAGGTATACCCACAGACCTGAGGTGTTTCCATTGTATATATGAAAGTGAGAGATCCAGAGAAAGCTTAGAACACTTGCAGTCATCTCTCAATAGGGTGAAATTTTGAGAGATAACATTTTTGGCATGCCTGGTGGGACAACGAATCAGATCTGTAGGATAATTACAAGAATTTACAACAGATTTATAGTGAAAGAAAGTCACTTTTGGAGCAGAAGCTACAATAATTTATTGTAAAGATCAAGAAGATTTATTTGGTGAATCCATAAGGCTGATTTTAGATAAGTTTTCCATCATGTTCCATGCCTAAAGTGACTACAAGATCATTGGTAAGAGGAATTCCTTCTGATTTTATTTCTTTACCTTTGAATTCTGTAAGAAGAAGAAGAGTTGGCAATACCTTACCTTATAATAGGCCTGGTTTTGGAAACCCTCCTCCTAATATTCCTTCACCATGTATTAATCTCTTTGTTCAAATCCCAGTTATTCAATGGCTATTCAACCACCTAGGAATTTTGTAACCTTTACTAATGGAATCCCTTTAGTAATTCCATTTTATCATGATATTCTCAATGTTGCCATGAAACGTTTACCTTCATTCACTAGTGAAAATCAGATTACTCCTATAGAACACATTAAAGATTTTACAGCCCTTTGTTTTGTCCATAATATAACTCATGAAGATGTAGACTTAAGACTTCTCACTACATCCTTTAAAGGACAAGCCTTCCAAAGGTATAGAACTTTAGAAATTGGGAGCATAAGAACTTGGGATGAGTTAGGAGAAAAATTACTTGAGAAATTGCAAGATCATTCTGATCATTTATCCCTTATAGAGAAACTTTCTACAATTAAAAGATCCCCTCATGAATTTATGGCTAGTTTCAATATCTATTTTTCTCTAACTTGGGAAATAATTATGGCTACTATTAAGCCTCAAGCCGACCATGTATTTCTTAATTATCTTAGAGCTTTAAATAGTGATATTTCAACTATGATTCAGTCTATGGGAGGAGATACTCTTCCGGCCTCTTAATATATTGCCATTAGGGCTGAAAACAACCTTATTCAAGCCATAAAATTGGCAGCAAGGCCTTAAATGCATCTTATAGTAGATTTTTCATCTATTCCACAATCCATTACCATTATAGAGCCTACTGTTTTAGCCCCATCAAATGATGTATTCAAGGCTCTACAGACTATGGGTAATAAATTGACATCAATTGAAAACAAATTGGCTCAGCCTAGCAGGCCCTATCAAGCTCCTTATCAACAAAATCAACAAGGTCAACAAAATAGGAAACCTTATAAGCAAAATTAGAATTATAGACAACCATATCAGCCAAGGCAATTTGACCTAAAATCCACTAGTACATGTAGCACTCTAAACCTAGTTAACATGTTCTCAAAATAATGGTGTCAACCTTATAATCAAACTCATTCAACTACCAATTGTCCAAATACATTCATGAATATGAGCCTTGTTGCACAACCTCAACCTGAAGCATTGTTTATGACCCAAAGAGGGTGGGTGGCAAGAATATCATAGTTAGAAACTTCTAGAACATAATCTAGTCGGATTTGGGGAGGAAGATTTTATTACAGTCACAACTAGGTCTCAAGAAAAGGCTCAAGAAGAGAAAAAACAAAAACAAACTTGTTTTGCCCATAGTCACCGATAAAACAACAAGTTCAGGTCAAAAAATAGCTAATAGTTCCATTGTTCATAAAAAACAGCAAGTAGTTCAACTCAAAAATACCAACAAAAAAAGTTTTATCCTGATTCGAGAAGACTCTTCATACCTCAAATTTCAAAAGTTTCTGAAGTAGAGTATTTTTTTAAAGCTTACTAAAGATTATGTTTTAAAATGGTTTCTTCTTTTAACATTGTTGATGTAATGAAGAAGCATAATATTAATATTTCACTATGGAATGCTCTAAGTATTCTAGGAAAACAAGAGTTACTTTCTCACAACCTTGCTAAGCTACAAATTTCATCAAAAATAGTAGACAAGGAATCCCAGAAAGCAGACATGGTCCTTGGAACAATGGAGTAAGACCAAATTAAATAGGTTAAATGGATGGTTCAAAAGGTCTTAAACACTTATGATATCAAGAAGACACCACCATTTTATCTATCTCTTATTATTGGAGATCATTTAGTTCATAATTGCATGGTTGATAGTGGTGCAAGTAACACAATTATTCCAAAAGCAATTGTAGAAAAATTGGGCCTGCAATATGAGCCTACGGAAAAAAAACATGTTGCAGCTAGATGGAACAATTAACAACATAGTTGGAATCATCAAAAATATGGAGGTAACCTTACATGCTTGCCCCAATGTTACCATTTTACAAGATTTGATTGTTGTAGATTTACCTCCCTATTTTGCCTTATGTTTATCATGAGATTTTACAACAAAAATAGGAGGTTATCTCTCTTCGGATTGGTCATTTTGTTCTTTAATACAAGGTATGGAGCTAAGGTTACAATAAATCAGATCCTTTGGCTAGATTTCATATGGAACCTCATGCTTCAAACACTGCAAAAAATTATACAACTTTAGATCAATTCGATTTTATGTTACAGCACATGTTTCTGCACTATACGATGTTTCTAATCTATTAATGGATGAAAATACTCAAGAAGAACATGCTTATGACCCTTTCAAAGAAGTGGAAAAATATTTGTTTGGTGTTTATTGCTTGCATGAAGAAAATGCACCAATCCCTTTTGTCCAAAAAAAAAAAAAACAGAAGGGATATGAATCTTCACTTCGATGGAGCTAAAAATAAGAAAGGACAAGGTGTAGGTCTAATGCTTACTTCCCCTTAAAATGAAAGTTACTTTTCATCTTTAAGTGTATAATTTTCTTGTACTTGTAATGTAGCTGAATACGAAGCATTAATTCATGGCTTGCAATGGGCCAGAAAGAGAGGTATCAATACTTTACAAGTTTTTATGATTCAAAGTTAGTTATTAATCAAGTGAAAAACTTTAATGTGTGTAAGAATTCATTGTTGAAATCTTACAAACATAGAGTTTCAGACTTATGGATGATTTTGATGTTATTAACATTTAATCTATCCCAAGAGCTGAAAACAAACATGCAGACAGACTTGCAACAGTTGGTGCTAGCTTTGATGTACTAGAACAGATCAAAAATAGAAAAGTACAACCACATATAAAGATTATTATTATACCTTTAGTACTTGATAACGAAGAAAATTGGCAACTTTTTGAAGATGATGAAATATCTGCATGTTTTTGCAAGAAGCTTAATTTTCTGCAGTAAATCAGGAAAAATTACAGCACTTCTATGGTGATCAGATTGTTTAGTTGAAGACAAATAAGTTTCCTCAAGGATTGGTTACACTAGAAGAAATTTTCAGTTTTGATGATTAGCTAAGAAAAGACAAAGGAAAGATTTCAACTCAGTGCAGATAACTACGAAAAAATATTGGTGGATGATGAAAAGAAATTATTTATTGGAAAGGTATGTTCCTTAGCTAAAAAAAATCATTTATCAAATTATGTAAAGAATTTAGAGATTTTTTTTCTTGGAAATAGCAAGATATTAGAGGATTTGAACTGATTTTAGCTCAGTATATAATAGAATTACAACCAAATTCCAAGCTAGTTAGGTAGAAGCAAATGCTAGTAAATATGAAGATTGAGCCATTAATGAGAAAAGATTTATCTAAGTTGATTGAATCAAGTATTATATTTCCATTTAAGAATTCAAGTTGGGTAGTTAATCTTGTTCCTATTCGAAAAAATAATGGAGAAATTAGGTTGTGTGTGGATTTTAGAGACCTTAATAAAGCTTCATTAAAAGATCATTATCCGTTGCCCAATATGGATCATATTTTGAGAACAGTTTCTTGTTTAGACATATTGTCTCTTTTAGATGGTTATAGTGGATACAATCAGATCCTTGTGTGTGAAGAAGATTGATACAAAAAAACCTTCACCACGAAGAAGTGCATTTATGCTTATAAAATAATTCCTTTTAGCCTTTCAAATGCAAGTGCAACATTTCAACGTGAAATGAACATGGATTTTCACACTTATTAAATAAATACATATTGGTTTATTTAGATGATGTCACTATATTTTCAAAGAATTCTGATGAACATCTAATGCATTTAAGGAAGACTTTTCAGATTTGTAGACAGTTTGCAATATATTTGAATCCCAAAAAATCTAATTTTTCTAGTACATCAAGGTAAATTACTTGGTCATATTATTTCTAAACAAGGTTTATATATTGATCCTTTCAGAATCAAAGCTATTTCATAGCTATCCTTGCCTCATCATAAGAAACCATTGCAAATTTTTTCTTGGAAAAATCAACTTTGTTAGAAGATTTGTTCCATATTTTGTAGCATTAGTCAAGCCATTAATGATCATGTTAAAGAAAGATAAGACATTCTCTTATACTAGTGAAGGGAGAAAAGGATTTGAGCCCATCAAGTCAGAAATTTCACAAGACCCTACTCTTGCAAATCCAAATTTTGATAAATATTTTACAATGTATGCACTTGTAGGAGTAGAGACTATTTTAGCTATTTTAACTTAGGTTAATGATGAAAACACTAAGTAGTCAATTGCTTTCTTTAGAAAAGTTTGTATGACTACGAGACAAAGTACAATTTTATTTTTTAAACAAAATTCTAGTAGTTATAGGATTGAATAACTTTAAGTACATGCTTTCAAATAATAAGATACATGTATTTGTTTCTCATCCAAGTGTTAAAGCATTCTTGTTGAACAAATATCTGAATGCAAAGAGAGCAGGATGGATTATGAAAGTTATGGAGTATGATGTTGACATCCGTGTTGCGAAAATAATTCGAGGAAAAAGTTTGTGTGAGCATCTAATTGCTGATATGGAAAAACAACAGGGTGTAGAATCAGAAGATCTAGAACAACATGCTGAAATTACGTATTAGCATTGAGATACCATGGTACAACCAGAAAATCAAAAACCCAAACTTAGTTAAGAATTTCACGAATCAACATGGATGACTGATTTGGTTATCTACCTACAATAAGATACTTATCCGAAAGCTATGGACAAGAACATCTGAAGATATTTTAGGTTACAAGTTGTACCTTATATTTTCATTCCTGGCTTATTGTTTAAAAGAGATATAAATGATTTTTTTTTGTGATGTATTGATTATGATAGAATTCAACAACTATTATCCGAATTTCGTGAAGCGCTTGTAGGTGGTCATTTTTCATCAAGTACTACATCCTTAAAAATTATGAAAGTTGGTTAATATTGGCACACTATATTCAAGGACTGCTTCAAATGGGTCATAAAGTGTAAGAAATGTGATTTTTTTTTGGAAAAGAACATTTAACTTCTCTTCCCTTGTAGCCTATTTCATTGGATCAACCATTCATGTTGTGGGGTCTTGACTTTATTGGCATGATAAATCCAACTTCGTCACAAGGACACAAGTGGATATTGACTACCATATATTATTTTACATGATGGACTGAAGCAATAGCCTTAAAATAAGCTAACAAAACTTCAATAATTTTTATGAAGGTATAGTTTTGATTTTGTGTTCAACAACTATCATTTCAGATAATGCCTTAGTGTTTCTTGGTGCAAAGGTAACAGATTGGGATATCAACACGAAATTTGTTGTACAATATATAATTATTACCCATGAGGTAATGGATTAGCTAAAAGTACTAATAAGAACCTTTTGTGGATCATCAAAAGAACACTCAAAGACAACCAAAAAGCTTGACAGTTAATGTTTAATTCAACACTTTGGGATGATAGAATGACTCTTAAAATATCAGTTGGCAATTCACATACAAGCTTGTTTATGGAAGAGAGGAAAGAATGCCCATCTCATTTGAGTTGCATGCATTAGATTTTCTGCATCAGATGGAATTACTTGAGAATGAAGCATTACAGGTTCGTTATGCAGAGTTAATGGAGTTGCAGGAGCTAAGATATCAAGCTCATCTGAACATGGAAAAGAATAAAAAATAGATAATATTTTTTTGATAAGATGGCTAAGTTCAGAGTCTTCAACGAAGGGGACATTTTTTTGAAATGGGATGTTTATCATGCAAAACTAGGAAACCACATTAATTTTTATACAATCTTGAGTGGTCCTTACATGATTTCAGCTTGCAAAGAACACAATGCTTTTCAGCTTTCAAGGTTTAATGAAGAGGAACTTTCCATTCATGTGAATGGTATGTTTCTTAAACACTCTTATTAAAAATCCTACAATGTTTGGTTAGAGTAGGATTTCCCTTTCAATAAGTGTTTTCATGCACATTGCAATGTTTTTCAATTCAATAAGTGCATTCATGCACATGATATAGTTTTATATCCTTTCCCAACTTTTTTTTTTTTTTTTTTTTGAAGGATAGGTTTTTAGTTATATGTTTTAAATTCATGCCCAATGGACAAGAGCAATGTACTGGTCTACAAGCTAGTAGGCATATTTCCTTGCAGGATCACAAAAAATATTGATAATTTTCACACTTTTGTAAAAATGGGAAACTCAAAACTTCTTTACGATGGATGACATTGATGAATTGGACCTAACTAGGGGAATGCATTAGATTTTTAGCATGTTTTTAGTTGCAAAAATTAATTAGTTACATGTAATATGTAGCTATGTGTGTTGTTACAAAATGTTACACCTCACATAGCTTGCCATTCCATGTTCATATTCAACAAAGAAAAAAAAAAGCCACGAAGAACTAATGCATTGCCTTAGTGAAGGTAGGAATCATAGTTTAGGTTAAATGCTAAATTTGAAAACAATAAATAGAGTTGAAGTTTACAAGAAAGAGAGATCATTATTAAGTTACAAGTATTTCTAAACTCATTATTTCTACATGTAAATACATTTAATTATGTGTTTGAGTTGTGTATTCCGTTATACAATCAATATACATGTCATAAAGCTAAACGAAGAAAGAAGTATACAACTCAAGTACAAAGATTAAATGTTATTTATTCATGAAGAAGTAAAATATTTCCCACACAAGCCATGGGATGTAACTCATAACTACTGAAGAAAGAAGTACATATGCATGGAGTTAAAAGTAAAAGAGTATAGAAGAAACCTATCATTTCCTTGGGTTCTCTTCTGGTCTTCTTCACTTCAGCTTTAGCTCTATCTTTTACCTAGCTTTCCAAATAGTCACAATGTACTTGAAAAATAAAAAAAAAAGACATCAATAATTGAGCTCAGGGTTTAGTCTGTACCCATGTATTATCAAAATACATGAAAATGGATTTATAAAAATTAGAAGCATAAGGTACATTAGGTACAAATACAAAATTGATAAGAGCAATATTCTACATCAACACTTATGATTCTTAGAATCATTCCAGAAAAGAAAGAGAAGAAAAACTATGGAACATAAGAGAGGCCAAAAAGCTTAAATATTTTCTAACTATTCTCCTAAGTTTTTAGGTACACCTTGCAGCAAACGAGGAAATAAAACATATCTTATAATCTTCTTTGTTAGCTAAATATTTCATAAAAATAGAGTTTAATGGTTTCTTTCTCATGGTACATCATATTGGAAAACTCACAAGTAAAGAGTGGTATAAACGAAGAATATGACTCATAGTTTAGTAGTTGTTCTAGAAATAAAGGAGTTACAATACATATAGAGAGAAAGAAATCATTTCAACTACTTTAAAGATAACCAAGAATTTTAATTTTTACAAAGAGGTGAAGCAACATTTTTCAAAAATGGAAAGGTTTTGTTGCATAACTTAGAAAATTGCAAAGTATGGTTTCAGATCTCAAAAGTACACAAAGAGGAAGCTTCATTGCCCACATACAACTAAAGAATCGAATAAAAGTCTGGAATAAGAGAGCTAAAGAGTGCAGATTTTCATCAACTCCAAAAAGAGAGTTATGATCTTATTCAAATAAGTTAGAGAGAGAATTTAAATATCACTCTTTATTACAAAGCTATGATCAAATGATAGTTTCTCAAAAATAATGATAAAGCAATATCCTAGCAAGCTCCAACATATTAATGGTTGATTTATAAAAGGGAAGTTGTTTTCCTAAATATCTTTGATATAAAAGAAAGTACAGTCTTAAAAGCTACAAATGAAATTCTAGAATTTCGATTATGAAAGAAATAAACACATGAACAAATTCCATTTTTAGCATGTATATCAGAGGGATTTAAGTGAAAAGAACTCAAGGAGTAGAAAGCTAATCAACATATTCATGAAAACAGAGGAGGTTGTTCATCAAAGCTCTACGTAATTGTTCGGATAAAGAATGATCTATAAGAAAATGGTATTGGGATACTGAATAAATAGGATTACAAATACAAATTCAGATTGTTTGTTAAAAAATTTCATCAGAACACATGAAATCATATAAAGAGACTTTATTCAAGGGATTATGAAGCACTTATGTCTTATAAAAGAGAGTTCTAATGTGACTAAATAACTAAGTAAGGTAAACTGAACATAATGACTTATGAGAAGTCATACAACAATCATACAAGGGTAGATATTATCTAGATTATTGTCACCTAAGCATTCACGGAGCATAAAAATAAATGTTAAACATCCTTTTTAGAAGCAAGAAAGAGTCAAGTTACAACTTGTGATGTTCAAAAAATAAAGGTCATGGAGCCATCTAAAATGATAATACATATGTAAATGCACAAAAATAATTCCGATTGTTTCACATAACCAATTTTAATAGATAGAAATTATTCTTACAAAAGATATTTTCAAGGTTTGACCATTCATGTATAAAAATTCATTCAAAGTACAATTTTCATCAGAATGCCAACCATCAAAAGTAAAAAAAGATGATAGAATGTCAGGTACATAATTTTTATGATTAAATAAAGCTTTCAAATATATCATTTTCAAGCACAAACTGCCATCTGCAGGAACATCAATTTTTATGAATTTTATCTATAAGATTGAAAATAAGAAACAAGCTCCATCAACATGCAAGCTACAAAGTTGGATCAAAAGGATGCAGTTTTCAAATATCAAGTTTTAATGATCTTCAGATCACACAATATAGCCTACCAGCTGAAGAATGATATTCCAAGAAAATAGTACAAAGTACAACCCAATGAATATAATAAATAAAAAATGCTACAATACAAATTTACTACACATTCTCAAACATTGAAGGATTCGATAAAGCTCCATCTAATGTAAAACATATGCATTTCTTGATGAGTAAAGAACTTATGGAATTTATTACAAGTGTAACAAGGGAATGCCACAATAAGCTACAGATTGAGAAAATTTCTAGAAGAATAAAGGGATTTAAGTCATTCTAAAATAAAATACACTAGAGAAAATCAAAACATGAAGAATGAGCTATCTTGTTTCGAAAATTATGCAAATGTAAAAATTTGTGAAATTAAACAACCGTGAAAAATAAACAAACCCTTCAATGTTTAAATCATTAATACACAACTCAAATATTAACATCGGTTTCAAGTACATGCAACTCACATAGAATCTTTGGGGTTATCTCAAGTTTCAGTCATCAAAAGCAATGAAAAAAAATTGAATTGAAAAAGCTAAGGTCAAAGGTCAACATGAGTATTAGCTCACCTAATGGTTACAAATAAAGGTGTAATAATCTAAAGGGATAGATCTCGTCTAGAAAAAGAAAATACAAAACTAGTTCGAGGAAGAGTGGATTTTTATAGTGCCTACCTTCTTAATGGTGGTAGAGTGTACAACTTAACCATTAGATTCGATTGTGAATATGGGTATTGGAGCCCTTTTGCAAGAAAACCATGAAACCTTCAGGATGATGAGCACTAATCATGGATAAATGAAGTATTGATACCAAAATACTATAGATGAGAAATAGTAGTCCACGAAAGGGTAATACAATGAGCCCAAGCACAGGTAAGGAAAAATGAAATTTCCAATTCAATAGAGGAGTAATACCGATTTTTTGGGCAATACGGAACAAGCATTGTAAATTCACACACTGAAGAAATAATAATTTTATGCCCACGACTACAAAGGATTTAAGAAACATAAAAGAAACTCACCAAATTCATAACGATGCTGATTAAAACCCTCAAATCAAGAAGAATGTAGAGAAAATATGCCACCAGATAGTACCAATTGAAGATAGAACAATGTTTTATTATGTTGAGCCACATTTTAAAATATACGGATAAAGATAAAGGAATAGTTCATTTTCTTCATGGATGTTACATATTTACTAATAGTGCGCATAGATATTCAAGATGGAGTGAAACTCACCAAGTTAGTGTTGAAGAAATGAACCATGGGGTAATTCATTCAAGAATAAACACCTAGAATCGTTTAGATGCTCTAAGGGTGTCCCAGAGCAGAAGATGACAAGAAAACTATAGGCGCTTCAGGTTTAAGGCTAAACCCACAAAGGGATGTAAACCCAAGAATAAAATGAATTTACATAATGAGTTTTACACTTGGGATTGATGTAACGATAGAGAAACAGAGGAAAACCAATGTATGAGTGCATGTTAAAGATCGAGCGGAAAAGAAAAAAAAAAATTTGTGCTCAAACTAATGTACCTTTTCTTCATGCCATGAATTCACAAAAATTGTTATTGCAATAAAGAAGCTCGAGAACAAGTCAAAAATGGAAACCACAGACTTGTGTAGAGCCATCGAAAATGACCAAGAGCCAAAGCTTAATGAGCTCCATAAACCAAGCGAGACAAGTCAATAGGCTCAAGAAATATCAAGAAATATAATTTGTAGAGCTCAAAAGCTCATCTCATGACTACAAAACATTATCATAAACAACAAATCAGAGACAAAACCTTGTAAATTTCTGAAAATGCACCAAATTTTGAGCTCGAAATATAGAAAAATGGAGGTGAAAGAAACTTTGGAAGGGATTATCCACTTAGGAGAGAAAATGGAAATGAAAAATTATAAGATTGACAATCATTTTCACTAAACCTAACTCATCAAGAGTTAAGGATCAATCGATGAGATTTTGCAGTACAAAAATTGACGATGTCGAGATGCTAACCTAATACCAACTACCTTGTCAACTGGAGTTAACATATCAATGGTTCCAGACCATCAAAGTACCATAATAAAATGGCCAAGAATCATTTACGGGATCAATTAAGCCCACAATCAATACAAACTCAAATTCTCGAGAGAATCGATATGGGATATTCAATGTAAAATCAACCACTGATGTCTCATAGCTCATCTGGAGTTGAAATATGCACGTGTCAAGCCATAGGAAAACCTAGCTAACTCAAGGTTAGAAACTTCACCGACATAACCATCGAAAGGGTCGAGCTATCATGAGGAGGGGACAAGCTCCTTTTAAGGTTATAATTACATAAAATTTGAAATCAATTACAATATTACCCATTCCTACAAAAAGTAACCAATGATTAAATAATATTGTCACAATCAACAAATTCAAGTATGGCCAAAAACCAAATATATGTCAAGAAATCAAATCATTAATATTTGATTGATTAATGCCATGGTCAACATAAACAAAGGATAACCTTATAGACTATGTATGTACCTTGTGATTCAAAAGGGGTCAACATAATGTTTATCACATGATTATGTAAAGGGGTCCCATGACCTATATTTTCACATAAGTGCAAATTTTATTCAAAGGAGTGACATAGGTAAATAAAACCTTAGTCTATATTGGAATAATCAAGAGGTTACCATCTTGATTAAAATAGATCATATATACCAAATTCAAAAAGAGAATCGCATAATGGAGGACATGTGCACATCATGGGTAACCCCACATGGAAATTGAAGACAAAGCAAAGGTCTTATACTTATAGAAGAATAATGTATTGCGTGTGTCAAGAAAGGTTAAAAATATATGTCAACATTAGATCTTGTAGGTGGTCCCCATAGTAGATGAAATACATGGGTGAATATTTTGCAAAGTATTGCAAATAAAAGAAATATTTTTTCTCACACAAGGAGGTTATTTTTTGCAGGTGCATCCAAGGGGTAAAATTAAAGAGTGCTTAATTTATCATTGCAAGTGGACCAATTTGTAAGGATCTCATCAATCACTAGAAGACATAGATTGCATGGACATTGGAGGAGACTTAAATAGCAAGAAAATGCTATTATTAGCCAAATTATTCATCCAACTTTATTAAAAGTAGATCAGTAAACTAAAGTTTGATTGTAATGGATTTTTGTAACTCAGGTTATTAATTCCTCATTATAATTACAATGTCTATTTTTATTCCTTTATTTATTCATGATAAAGGGGTAATATTAGCATGCATGGGCGAGTACAAATTTTAGCCTATTTTTAGGATGGGATGGGTGAATAATCTTGCTATATATTGTGTGAAATTTGCAAGGCACAAGGAGGACTTTTTGGACATAGGAGTGCTAATGAAAATTTTGTGAGTTTTTTCCCTTGAATGAGAACTAATTTTTACCTTTCCAATTATTTTTAGTGGTGTGTATATCTCATTAATTCTTCTGAATTTAAAATTCCATGTTTAATCATCTTTCCTTCATACAAATGTAGTAATTTCTGCATAATATTAGTGTGCATGTTTATCTTCTTGTATTTTTGTGACTTAGTCTGTCAATACACCAAGTGTTTTTCCTTCATATTCTACTGAAAACTATTGATTTATACATCACAAATTAATTCTCAAATTGATTGTGCATGTACTCAGTCAAATCCATCAACAAAATTGGTGTATCACCCCATTTTCAATTCAGTTATAGTCATCTTTTTACCCTCAAACCGCCTAAAAATTAGTTTAGGATACATCATAAAGGAACCGACCTTGATATCTGAGACTCACCTCAACAATAAGTATACCCATAGACCTGAGGTGTTTCCATTGTATCTAAAAAAGTGAGAGATCCAGAGAAAGCTTAGAACACTTGCGAGTCATTTCTTAATAGGGTGCCTTTGTCGAGAGATAACACAAACCATAGAGAAGAAGCTCTTTAAATCCTCAAAGGGATGGAGTTGGCTAATAGATTTAGAAGGATTAATATAATGGTTGAAAGTCAACTGGATGATAAGAAATATTATTATTTATATTCTCCATCTGTAATATCACTTTAAAAATATTCAATATTAGCATACCTACCGTGAAGAAAACAAAGTCATGGATCAATTAACTAATTTGGGAGTAACCTTTGAAAAAAATAAGTCTAGATTGGGAACTTGCTTGAGCCTCTTCTCGAGACGGTAATAGATGATAATTCTACAAAATATTAGCAAGAAGTTGCTAAATTTTAACACTCAATTTTTTTCTCTAGTGGGTGTCATCTCATTTCTGTACCTATCCCACCACCATTAAAGCATGCATTAATTTTGATATTATTTTGATTTATTGTAATGATTTGATTCATGTATGGGAAGGAGAGATCGAGTAATAGTTCTCACGAAGGTAATTTTGAATCATGAAAAATCCTATTCATATTTCCAACTGGCATGTGTATGGGTTGGAGAGAGGAAAATTAAAAATCCACACTTGAGTAATAAGTTTCTCAACTTAGATTTTCTAAACATTTCATCCTTGTGCATCATGGGTGGCTCTCTAGTTCATGTGGAACCTGCGAACTATGATGAATTGAAAAAGGACCTCGATGTTTGGAATTTATTGTAGGATAAAGGAGTCACTCCTTTCATTGAACGTATTTCGGGTCACTTTGTCATCATTTCCAGCAACATTCTAGCATCGTGGAAGAAGGGCAAAGTGAAAGTGGGGAAGACCAAGTTTGAAATTTCTACTAAAACTATCGCTCCTACCACGTGTATCCTTGCTAGTGGGGATATTTATTTTAAGAACTCCCTCAAAGCTGAGATGGGGGATTTTCTGAGGAATAGAGAATGGGTCAAAAAATATTTTTGAGCTATAAGCGTGTCTCTCTTCCTCCACCAAGGTACAAAGTCACCGAATAGATAATGCACTACTTCACACTCGAGCGAAGCTATAAATTGGTATATGGCCCCAAGATTTTCCTTTTGGCCCATATCCACAACGAAATCGAGGTAAATCTAGTAAATTTCTTAATTTAGTCCCTTGATCTTTCCATCAAATAAGCCCATGTTGATGAAGGTCGTCTTGTTAATCAAGGGCTTCTTTATATTTGTTTAAAAATGCTATTTATCATGCATCTTAAACCCACTTTCCCAATGTTCTAAGTTCTATGATGATCATTGTGCCCCTCCACCACACCCTATTCACTCCTCCTCCCACCGCCTCTCTACCGCTATCTCAACCTTTTTCTAACATCCAACTCAAAGGTGGTTGTTACAGAGCCACTAGGATGCCATCTCACTCCCCCTATTTCTTTGCATCGGTCTTCCCCCACCCTAATGCTTCTCCTAGGTGACAAAACAAAATTTTCTTGTCCTTTCTCCTAATTTTCTTCTTTGAAATGGAAGTGTTGAGCCCCGATGGTGACAAAAAAATCCTCATGTTCTCTTACTCTTGTCCAATGTTTATTTAGAATCCACTATTCCTTCTCATATGAATTCAATTGTTTATTCCGCTACTATTGCAAAGTGGAGGATTACTCTGCTGGTGTTCTTTGAAGAGGATGAGTCGAAATTGAAAACACTATTGATGAAGTTGTTAAAGATATTATGGAGTATTCAGGGATGTTGTTGGTGATGTTGTTGGTGATGCTATTGGTGATGTTGTGATGGAGGAACCTACTCGAATCTATGGATAAGGATGAAGTGGTTTTGACACTATCGAAATTCTCCACATTGTTCTTTATACAATTAATGTAACCTTTACTGAGTCATAAAAGATAGAAGGATTACAATGAAAAACATGGGAACATCTCCGAGAATGGATCTATGAATCTCATTAATTTGGCTAAAGTAATGGTTGAAAAAATACCTAATTTTGTTACTTTTGAAGCAGTTAAAGTTCTTAAAAATATGTTATATATGTAACCCCGCACGGGTTTACTGCTTTGAAATTTGGTACTTTTGAATTTTTCATCATTTTTTATGTTTTTAAATGCTATATCTGACTTTGTGGGCCTTTTATAAAAGAATGTGGGTCCTTTCAACACCCTCACCATTTACCAATTTTCAAAAACTAAAGACTTGTTAATGGAACCAAACTCACATCGTGAATGAACCTCGTTGCAACATTCCTACACCTTTAGGTTAATTTTTTTCACTTAGTAGGTATTAATGAAATACCTTGGGATTTTTATGAGGTCTTGTGGGTTAAGGATATTGCACTCTAGTTTTATTTGTGGTAGGAAGTAGAACCCTTGGGAATAAATGGAAATATATTAAACCTATGACCTCCTATGAAGTTTAATTATGGATAAAACCTATATTTCAATCGTAGCTATTGTTACTACATTCTTAAGATGATGCAAAGTAGGAATAAATTTAAATTTTATACTTTTCCATTTAGCTCGATGTAAACCCTTTTTGCATATCACAAACAATGTAAAAAAATATTTAAATTAAGTAGTTAGTTATAATTGATATAACAAATATGGAAATTATATGCTAAATCCTAATTACAAAGTCTCAACAAAATAATATGAAATAAAGTACATATCTGACCTAAGTAATAAGCTAGATAAAATTGAAGGCCTAGGGAAAGAGAATAGAAAGAATAATTATCTAATTTCACAATTGATCCTGAGTTGTGCAAGATTGGAAAACTCGCTAATCAAGAGGAGGAATATGGCATAACTGACACAAAAAATTGAATAAGCGTCGAGAATATGTTAGACTAGAGTGCTTGGGTGCAATAGACATCTATTGGGCTCTCGTGACTATGTAAAATGATCGAAACTGATTTCTTTTATTTCTATTCTATGTCATTTCCTTTCATTGTTGATAACTTATGTGTCACACTATGCCTGAAGACTTCAACTCTAATCTACAATGAGAAAGAGCACCTAGAATACCAAAAAACACATCAAATCCTAAAGAGAAAATGATGAAAATGGGGATTTGATCTTACCCCAATGGTCACATGATAGAGTGAACTTACTATCCAGCATTGCACTACATCTTAGAATCTTTGTAGTTTTGTGTGTGTGTGTGTGTGAAGAATTGTTCCCTTGTTTTTATTTTGTGCGATGCAATTGAATATATGTAACAATATAGATATATGTGTGAATGTCAAAATGAAATTCCCCTCCTGAAGTGTATGTAGTACCTTTTACCTTGAATGATATCTAGATGGATGCTTTGATGCTCTTAGAATGCCTTTAGATACAACCTTAGGTGATGGTCATATATGCTTAGTTCTTGGTCCTTTATTATGATCACACAACATTGTATTTATATGATTCCCTTGTTTGAATTTTGTAATTAACCACTAAAAGGTTGAACCATAAGAAAATAAGATGCCCAATGTCTAGAAGAGAAAAAAGGAGTTGAGCAAGATACAAGGAGATCGAGGTGCCCAAAGTGGGGATGAAGGAACCTAGGAGCTGGCATCTTGGCTTGGTGTTGGTGTCCAAACTTAGAAAAGATGAAGTATTTAAAGTTAGAATGGGTAATAGGGATTGTATGGCCATGAAGGAAACTAGAAAGAAATCAAAGATGCCAAATAAAATGGTCAATTAGTAATTTTATTGATTAACAATCATATGAATACAAGTACGTGATTAGGACCTAGAAATATGCCCAAAGTGCATGATTTAATGTCTACATTTCCCCCACTTTATGTTGTTAAGTGAGTGCTAAGTAAGATAAAGTAGATTAAAGATGTGTACACTGATAACCATATATATCTATGAAGAGAGTGTCTTTGAGGAGACAATAAAAAGTGTGGAGTGATAAAAATGAAGTATGAAAGATAAAAAAGAGGAAGTGACCTTAGGGATGAAAGTGTATGTTTATATTCCATGTTGTACCTATTGTCATTGTCTCTTGATGTGTCTTATGATGTGACTGGTACGTCCCATAAAGATAGAGCTATAAAAAAGAAGAGTAAAAGAGTATTCAAATATTTGTATCCAAAAAATTCGATCCAAATATCTAAAAAGTGTGTAAAAGTGTTAAAAATTAGAAAAGGAACATGTGTACTTAATTCATGATGAGTGAAAAAGGATAGAAAGGATCTAGAAAATACTATAGAAGAACAAGTATTTTGCGTGATCTCATGCCAATAATAAGTTCTTTGGCAATCTCATGCCAAGTACAATTTTTAGGGTGATCTCATGCCACGATAAAATAAGTGTAGGGAGAAAGGTCTAGGTCTATTATCCATCCTTTTACTGCTTATAAAAGATGTATACACTCACTCTGTAGATGGTGTGATCTTGATTTATTTGAATTCGATCCATTTTGATAAAGTTTGATATAATGTAAAAATACAAAAATAAAGAAAGAATGCATGTTGATTGTTGGAGGAATGTGCATGTGTCGAGAAATCTACTCGGAGACTATTGTGAACCATGCTAGTTTGAGAAAAATGTTTTCACTTCCCCCTAGTCATAGGTGTGTAGGAAGGGTTAGGGAGTACCAATGCAATCATTTCTATGTCTATGCACTAGCCTTTATGTTGTGTTAAAGAACCAAACCATATTATAGGTCATTTTGAGATTGTAAAATATCTTGATCCTATCTTTGTGTAGGTCTAAATTGTGACTTTGTATTGCTGAATGGGGTGACTAATTCACCAAATGTATTCCCTCATCCTAATTTGGGGTTCATGCGGTGTCACTAAGAGTATGAATCTTGAAGGAGGACTATAGGATGATTGAAACTTTAGCCCTACAATGCAATAGAATGTGCTCATTAAAAATAAAAGGTGCGTGTAAACAAAGTTGCTAAAAAAACATGTTAGTGCAAACAAGAAAGATATGCATATAGAAGAAAAAGTGTAATCTATCAAGAAATATTACAATGTAGACCGTAAAAAATAGGTTTCAAACATGGTACATTTCTCACAATGTCACAAGATAATTAGAACCGAAGCGAGTCAAAATAATATCTGTGCACACGAAAAATGGAAAAGCCCCAAAATAATTGCAAATAATTAAAAAATTAAATATCGTAACAAGAAAAGTGTCATATAATCATGGTCACAAATAATTCCTATAAATAAAATACTACACATGACCTACCCATTAGCATGTTAAAAAGATATAAATTATGTCAAATCATTTATGATCCAATATAGAATGTAAAAATATCACCTGTGATGTGTACAAAAGTAAAAAGCCCTAGGAGCCACTTTGGGACTTGTTGATCCAGAGCATAGAATATCCCTAGATCTCCTATTATCAATACAATGTAGAAGATGACTCGAGATCTTTCGACGACTATTTGAACGTCAAAAATGGAGTTCGTATGCACATTGGGTGGCTGGTCAAAGTTTGGTCAACTAGAAAGTCAACCCTAGTCAACAGTCCAATCCAGACGTGACACGTGGAAAAGATGACAACTGGTGAAATTGTAAAAAGAGATTCATTTTGTTTTTTTTTTTACCTCTTTTCTTCGTTGGGCGTAAAAATTTGGTGGTTACAGCAAGAGGCTCAACTTTTGTGATGAAAGGGAGCCCAATTGTCGTGAGAACTAGTAGTGCTACTGATAGGATGGGATCTCAAATAATTGTGTTGACATCGAGTTAGCTCAAAAATATATTATTCTAGCTTGGTGAGGTGATCAAATCCCCAACGAGTTGATCACATTTCTATGCATTTTATTTTATCTTGATTTTCGTATCAAGAATCGATAAGCATACTATGTGGTCGAGTTACACTTATTTTAACTCGGCAAGCTAATTTATTATTAACTGAGTTGATCATTTCCACATGGCCCAATGCAACATATTTACAAATTTGGGATATACATTATCTCCCACAACAAATCACGGGAGCTTGGTACATAGCTCAACACAAAGCACATGGTGGAGATGGCTCGGTCAACATGGCAAAAGTGAGAGAACCCACAACTCGCACACCTCACCATATCGATCGGTGACACCTTTAATGCATAGCACGGTGCTTAACACCAATAACAACCATATAGCACACAAAAACACACAATTCTCAACAAAATAACAAAACCCACATGACTCGGCCCAAAGAATTCAAAACAATAGAGCTCACCACATATGTGACCAAATAAAATGGGATAAGGCATGGCCAAGGCCGAAGGGGCATAGTGTGCCCATCCAAATAAAAACCAACTCCCCCTCTCTAGGCAGATCAATGTTGTATTTCCCCACTAAATGAAAAGAGGCCCAAGAAAAACCAAAGGCGGTCGAGTTTGTGGGGTGGGATTTGACTCCCGACCTCATCCTTCTAAATAAGTGGCCCAACCAACTTATTATAGCGCAGCTGGTTGGAATGAGAGTTAGTCAATAAAGCCCTTATACTAAATTTTTGGGTCCCATTTGCACTATAAAAAGGGACCTCTCCCTCATTGTAAACACACACTCAAGCTTAATTATTTCTTAAGCTTAATTGTGGGTGATATAGTATTAGGGTAATTTTATTATAGTTTTGTGCACTATATTAAAATCCTAAAATTACTATAGGAAAATATTATTTATTGGCCTATTATTTTTAGGAAATAGTAGATGAAATATTTGTGATTGGGTGTTTTTACACTACCCAATAGGCCTTGAGCCATAATATTTTCACTTGCGATGCCTAGAGTATCAACCAGAGTGCTAAATGATGCAGGGGAAGTGTTTAGAATGGTGATCGAGTTCTAAAGGAGGTTATAAAAAGAAGGTGGAGAAAAAAATTGACCTATCATCGAAGTTCTTCAAAGGACTGGCATACTACTAGGAAAGTGGAAATTCCATTAGGTTTTATTGTAAGAAATAACATTGTACTTACAATTTTTACTAGTGGAACGGTTCAAAGAAACTCATAGACATAGGCGATTGACGAATTCTGTAATCAATCATGTGCCATTATCATTATTCTTAAATTGATTTTAACTCGATTAATTAAAAGGAGGAATTTTTAGCAAATATTAAGAGGGATACAAGGGTCCGAGATGAGGTAGATAAAAATTAATCATTTTGGGGTCAAGTTGGTGTCGAGCTTAGTTTTGAGAGATGGTTTTACTGAAATGGATCTATACATCTTCTTCTAGTTGTCGATTATTCTTGCGTTATTGGGTACAGTGGTTCGAGTGATGATGACTTGACATCGAGAGTTTGATCACCAGATTATGGAGTTACAAACCCACCTCGCTACTTATCGAGAGCGTCGGCATCTATAACAATAGATTGCAAAGTTGCAAAGAATCATAGATGCTTCACTTGGGAATGTGGCTGAATCCATGGCTTCGGAAGCACCTCTTAGAGAGGAAACCTTCACCAGATGCATTCATGTATCATTATTTTGGAAAAAGGAACGACACCAAGAAATGCTGGAAATTATATCTAGACAGAGGCCTAAATGGATGCGAGAAGAAGAAAAGGATATTGTAGGACCCAACACCATAAAGCCGATCAATGGCACCATTGGAATGGAGACAACCGGTGGAACCTCTAGACATTATCTTGTGGACTTACGAGTGCCTCGAGGTAGTGGATTCGGTGGTTGCTCGAGAATAGTTAATCACTCTTATTTTTGATTGGACTATCGGAGTAGGATATATTTTGTTGATTTGGTGCATCAAATGGGACTTCCCACTAAACCAATTCTTCATCCCAAGATAGTTAGTACAGAGGATGGTACTCTACATGGAGTGTCTACCAACTATTTCACACTAAGCTTCATAGTTGGGAGACACATTTCTGACAATATCACTCTCGACATCATCCCTTTGGAGATGGATGAAATGGTATTAGGAAAATTATACCTAACTTCTCGGCAAGGTTATATGACTAATGACATGAGTGGAGTGGAGCTTTGCATTGGGTGCAACTAGAGGATAGAATTTGCGATGGAACATGTTGTTCGTCTTGCATAATGTGAAGATAGTGAGAATTCTAAGTCATATGTACTAGGGCATCATGCACATCCTAATGCGAGTCAAGATCATATGTCCGTATAGATCAGCTAGATCGACACCGAGGTCGCATATATTCCAGCACATAATCAGCATTCGTATATAGAGGATGAGAGTGGAAGATCCACAGGACACCTATTGAGGTATCCTAGACAGACACCAAGGATTCTACAACTGGTAAGAAATCTAAGGTGCAAATAAAGTTGACTTTGTTCAGCTATTGTATTGGTTTTTCGAGCATTATTTATTTGCTCTTATTGTATACATCTAACCAATCGGGACACTCTAGTAAAAGACCCAATTCTTGGGCAATGTTTGTACTCTTTTATACTTGCATTAGTAAGACCCCTTAGAGGGAAATTATTTTGGTAAATTTATAATACCAGGAGATGTAGTATGTTTTGGTCCTTATTGAGTTATTTTTCCAGTAGGAAAGAGACAAACAAGGTCAATCCACATTGCAATGTAGTGGAGAAGACCAAGTACATAAACCACGAGTAGGAGAAATTTTTGCGACAAGTTTAAATTATTTTCCTATAAAATTGGTAACTAAGCTTATTGTACCAAGAATCCAAAAATGGAGCATTTTTACAACTAATTTGCATGATGTATTAGGATATAATTTCCTTACACTTGTATTTAAAAATTGTATAATCACCCCTTTAAGGAACATATCTCCTAATCAAATGTTCGACCAATGTTCCAAAGCATGCATGCCGGAAGCATTGGGAAGTTTAATAAGTTCAAAAGGAGGTTGTGCACTAGGAAGGTGGAGACAAATTTCGAATGATCATCAGAAATTATTCGAACGATTGGCTTACTACTAGGCAAGTGGAAATTCCATTAGTTTTAATAGTAATAAATAACATTATAGTAACAAATTTTTACTAGTGGAATGGTTTGAAAGAACTTGGAGATGTAGGTGATTTTCAAAATTCATAATCAATTGTGTTCCATTTTCATTATTTCGGCATTGATTTTAAATTGATTACTTAAAAGGAGTAATTTGCTAGAAAATATTAAGAGGCCTACAAGGGTCGAAGATCAACTAGTCAAAAACTTGATCATTTTCGTTATTTTGGTATGAGGAAGAGTGTCAATAATTTGTGATGCATTTGATGATCTCATGAAAATTCTACATTTACAACAAGAAGGAAAGTGATCGCACATGTGTATATAAAAATAAAATGACATACTTGATATTTGGCTAACATAGTAAGCAAAGTGTAACATGTGAGTATAATAAAAGCAATAATATGTACAAACAATATATGTAATATGTTGTGAGTATGAATGGAATTGAATGCATTGTGAATGTGATATGAGAAGCATGCCTCACGAATGAATTTGAACGAGAATTCATGAGATAAGGTTCATTTATAAAAGACCCATCATAAATTGAGAATGAACCATAGAACAAGAGTGGGTCATTGGGAAATTATTTTAATTGTGAGATAGTAAGATAGATAAATAAAACATATACCATAAAGAGTGTGAATGTGGTGAGGTTTATTTCAAATTTATACCCTCAATAGTTGAGTATGAACCATGGAACTAGAGTACATCATAGGGTAGTGTAATGTGAAAGAATGTGATGCTAGAAATATGTGTCATGAATGCGTAGAGTGTGAAATGTGTAGTGTGTGAGTTTCATGGATGTAGTATGCCATCAATAGTAAAGTGTTAACCTTAGCGCTGGAGTGTGTAATATGGTAATAATGATATAAGTGTAGTAATATGTGTAATACGAGTGTGAAAGAATAGATTCAAAGTGTAGAGTGAAATGTTAGAAATGTGAGACATTTGACAACAATAGAAGAAGGGGAGAGTACGCATGACGCCCCACAAGTGTATGATGATGAGTGAGGTATCTGATGAAAGTAAAGGGAAAGGGTCCTCCACTCGATGCTTGGGGAGATAAATTTACGTGACCGTACGCTAAGATAGGTGATGTATGAGACCGCTGTTGTAGTGGTTAGTGAGATCTATGTGTATGAGACTTATGACTTAATGGAAACCTATATGAAGGATACCGAGGAGGTGATGAAAACCTGTGTGAAGGAGAATGTGAAGGTGATGTATAACTATGTGAGGAAAATTGAAGAGTGGATGTATACCTATGTTACAGATCCTTCCAAGTGGTGGACCTAGAATGATGAGATGGACTAGTACACCAATTAGACTAAATAGGTTATTGGTGAATATGCGAGTTAGGATCTAATTGTTCTTTAGATTTGAAAGGTACTGGGACCTAGATGCTTGAGAAATGGTAATGGAAATGTTAATAGGAGGTTGTGACCACTGATGTACATGGTTGAACATTATTTATAGTAATGACATGTATGTTGTGAATGAACTTTAGACACAAGTGATTAATATAAATGATAACTTTAGTAACATGGAACCAGTGAATATAATACAACATGTTACAACCTTTGATTAAAGGTATAATAATAAATGGGTCAAGCATGGTAAGAGGACCAACTGTGACTTCAAGCTGGAAATAACTGTAATATTTAAGTGTTGGATATGAAATTTGTGACAACAGATAATCGATAGTAATGAGGGGCACAAAGGAACACACATAAAGAGAAGATAAGATGATCAAGGTATTGCTAATAAAATAAGATCTAATAGAATCATTGATGTATAATGTGTCAAATGATAATGTAGCATGATATCCATGATCATAGAACACAATGATTGATGGAGATGCATCAACATGAGCAACTAGAAAATAAATATCCCTGATGAGGATGTGAAACTACCCGATATGTATGATTCATTGAAGAGTCACCACTTTCTTTTCATAATTAGGGGAGAGTATTATTGAATATCTTGAGCATGTGAATTTCACTAACCAACATATATGCCACAAGCTTAGGAAGCTTAATTACATTATTTTCGATGAGATCTTGAATAAGATTGTGTAGTTTGAACCATCAGTCTATAGAATTCCCAACGAATTGATGATATTCAAATCTAAAATTTTGATTGCAATTGTGACCTTTAGGATGAGATGGGTCCAGATTGAGTGGAGAAGGAAGTGTAATAAGATTGACGTCGACAAGTTTCAGTAATAGAATATGAAGAACATAAGGCACTTTAGTAAATATATGCTTAGGAGATTTTCATTGAATCTTTTCAAGAGTAATAAGAGCGTTGACAATTTCTTTGTATTCAATGGTATTAGCAGATGGGTTGAAACTTAATTTAATTTGAAGGCGTATAGAGGATGAAGCCTTCTCTTGATATTTAATATTTTTTGAGATAATAGTTTACTTTCACGTAGCTTAAGAGTATGAAATAAATGATCAAATGATGGAGATGTCTCAAAGATGACACTCTTCTCGGAGGTTGTAATAGAGTTTGAAAAAATAGGTATTAAAGTTCTTAATCTAAAAGTACATTAGAAATCTTATCTAATTTAATAATATTAGATGCTCATTATATCCTTGTTTAATTTACACTTGTTGAGCCTAAGAGATCTTAAATCATATATTGATTAAGAAATACATGAGAAAATAATAACCTAAATGTGTGAAAAATGTTACCAAGTGGACGGGTAGATCATAGAACCATTGTATTGCATAGATCGATACTTCTAGGAAAGATATTTGCTAATAATGTGTGATCATTTGCATAGTCTAGACATGCCATATGAAATTCCTTGAGATTCTCTTGAGGTTCACCATGGCCTTTGAAGATTGGAAACTCGAGGGGTGACAAAATTTTGAGGGAGTCCATAAGTGGAAATGGTGGATGAAAAATGAGTGTGAAGGAGTGAATTGGAATCTAAATATGGAGATACATGAGAGGCATCCAATTGCAGTTCATGAATTTGAGTTTTCAATTCCTAATATCAAGAAGTTAAGGAGCATTTTAAGGAGAGCATGGTTTTCATTGGAAGAATTAGGTTGGATGATAGGAGTGGTAGTAGTGGGAATGGAGGTGGAAATATGCTATGCACCTAGGGAAAGGATGTTATGATGTATATGTATTGATGGAGATGTTGACATGTGGCACACATCCCCCTATCTTATTATATCATTAATTTATCATTTATTATGCTTAGTAGGTCAGCCTCAGTATTATCCATAGGTTAGAATGGTATATATAGGTGTTAGAAGGTTGTAGTTAATCATCATATTGAGTATTGGAGTGTTATTGTATGGTTTGGAGGTTACCCCCGAACCGGTATTGGAGGTTGCCCCCTCGAAGTGGAAAATATATTCTATGAGCATATTGTCATAATTTATCTATATTTTGGTGTTCTATCATGTTTATTCTGCTGTATATCTTCTCATTTATACAAGTAATATCCTTACAAGTGGTATCGAGCAACGATTTCAGCGAAAAATTAGGGCAAAAACTCTAATTTTTGTTTGAATATATCTTGAAGAGGGTATCGATTATTTTTCCAATTTTTCATAATAATTTGGAAACACTAAAATTCTGAATATCAGAAAATTTCAGCTCTATTGGATCTATTTTACGGATGTTATTGGTGTTTTAGGTTTTTTCATAAATTCACTTTTTAGGAAGCAAATTGTGGTATTTTTATCAAAATTTATATTTTCGGAAAGCTCTTGAAATTTCAGTTATGGTTTGTTTTGTGTTTTTATCCATCTCAAAATATTTTAGAATTCCTAAACCCTAATCATGATCTGGGATAACAAATTTTTATGGAAATGGTGAGATGGATGCTAAAGAATTGTGGATAAAATTTAAGAATATATATTTCTCATATTTCATGACAAGGAATAGGTTTTCACATTATCTTGGTGGTCCTGAATGGATTTGGTTTTCTCGAGTTAAAAATGACAGGAAGGATTGGTCTTAGGAGGAAATGGAACAACTTTTTATGGATAGATGGGACCACAAAGATCAAGAAGAGTCAAAGGAAGATGATGAGGAAGAATATATTGAAGAATCAAGAGAGAAATAAGATGAAGATGAAGGTGAAGAAGATTCAAAGGAAGATGATGGTGCAACATATATTGAAGAATCAATTGCGAGAAGAAGTTGAAGAACACTATGAAGAAGAGGAAGAAAAACAAGATATTGATGCAGAAGAAGATATTATAGCTCCCAAGAAGGAAGATACCATATTGTAGTTTCATGGATGCATTCAAAGGAATAAAATAATTGTTTCCATAAACCCCGACAAAGTATAACTTCATCAACAAGGATATGGCTCAACATCTACATATTCAAGAAAGTAATATCAAAGAAGCTCAAGTGAATGGTAAGAAAATTCAAGTTTTGAAGATTTAAAACTTACTATAGACAAATATACTTTACATTCAGATTTTTTTGCCTTATATATGGATGGTTTGGATATTTTCTTGGGTATCCTTAGTTAGAGACATTGGGGACAATTAATATTAATATGAAAAATAAGTTTATGAAGATTTGGTATAAAAAGAAGAAGGTCACTTTACGGGATATAGGGTTAATGGAAATCAAAGAAAAGTCAATATAGACCATGAGGATGATTTAGAATATGGATAATAATGGAATAAGGATGATTCAAAAGAGTAACATGAAGAAAAAGAAGGAAATGATGATTCATCTACTCAAGAAAAAAAAATATCAAATGCAAAGGTGGAAGAAGAAGAAAAATTTGAAACAGGTTGATAAGGTTGAGGATACTACAACCTGTAGATATGGAAATCCATGTCAACATGAGAGAAAAAAATCATGGAGATATCCCAGGGCACATCATATTTCCAACCAATATAGAGATATAGGTAATTGGAGGAATAATCACTTTATTTATACAAGGGATCAATGGAGCAACAATTATGAAGCATGGAATCCTTATTATGGTTATCCTTATTATGGTTATGCATTGAATCCCTATGTTGGTTATGCATGGAATCCAAGGATGATAAACTATGGCCACAAATGGAATCGAGTAGCGCAGCAACGAATATGGATATTAGTTAGATTTGTATCATCTACCAGGATCAAATATGGATGGATGATCGATCATGGTGCAAAGTGTGTAAAATTTTACAACACACTCATTACATGGTTTCTTCTTATGCTTCGGGGACGAAACATGTCCAGGAGGGAAGGAATGCTATGCACCTAAGGAAAGGATGTTATGATGTATATGTATAGATGGAGATGCCAACATGTGGCACACATCCCCTTATCTTACTATATCATTCATTTATGATTTATTATGCTTAGGAGGTCATCCTCAGATTAGCCATAGGTTAGAATGGTATATATAGGGGTTAGAAGGTTGTAGTTAATCATCATATTGAGTATTGGAGTGTTATTGTATGGTTTGGAGGTTACCCCTCGAAGTGGTATTGGAGGTTGCCCCTCAAAGTGGCAAAGCTATTATATGATCATATTGTCATCATTTATCTAAATTTTGGTGTTCTATCATGTTATTCTATAGTATATGTTATGATTTATACAAGTAATATCCTTACAAAATATGAAGGGGATGAGTAGAGGAAATGGAAGCCAAGGAAGAACCAACAAGGGTTGTAGTAGCACCATGTCCGAGTTTTTGGTAGTAATCAAAACATGATGAATATGCAAAAGATGAGTAGGGTTATTGTTATCCCAAATTTACCTCCCAGAAAATTTGGACAGATCAAACCCTAAACATAAAGAGAATATGAAGGGAAATGATTCAGACCCACAAGCTTGAGTTCCAAAACTAGACAAAGCAAAAACAGAGGCCCGAGAAAGTCAAATTCGGCCCTACACAAGAAAAAATAGAAGAAACGGTTATTTTAAGCATCTCCATGACTTAAATCTATTTGAAGGGTCAAGGGAGGACTCAATGATGAAGTGGTGGGGTTGAGGAAAATTAAACGGCCATATGCAAGAAGAAACAATTTTGTCAAGTCATTTCATGTCTTAAATTCATTCTACATAGGTTACGGTGTAGACTCAACAATAGAATCACGGGGTTAGAGAAGAAGGGGAGGTGTCGCAGAGAGGCCAAGAGAAAGAAGGGGAAGAAACAGCGAGGATCCAAAGTTTTGGGCTCAAAAATAGTTCAGGAAAGGTCCAAAAATGACTAAGTATGGAGGAGGTTGCGCAGAAGGAGCCACGTGTCTTAACGATGCTTCTCTAAAGGTGAATCCAAAAAGGGGGAGCCCAAACTTGCACTAGGATTCCATGCATCAAAAACCCCAAGAAATTATGGGGCATTGAAAAGTATTCAACTAAAAAGGAAGTGTTAGGTGTCATCTTGGCACAAAACCGGGAGGGAAATCTAGGGTAGAGACTCAAACTTGCACTAGCCCTCCACGTAGCAAATGGTCAGAACAGAGTCAAAAGGTGGACAAGGCAGGCCTCAAAATTGGCTAAGTATAAAAGTGTAAGTGGAGAATGCCAAGTGTCTTAATGGCGCATCTCCAAGAGTTGGTCTCAAGGCGCAGACCCAAATGAGTGTGAGCTCGGCATAGCCTAGAGACTAAAAGGATAAATGGATAAGAGGGACCATTGAAATGTCTACAAGCCCGCTGGAGACCAACAAGTGTCAACTTGATGCTCTTCCAAAGGTAAAAATTTGGGTTGGGTTTTTAAGCAAGCGCGGTGCCTCCACATGTTATTCCAACAGGGGCTGAGTTAGTTTAGTAGTCAATGCAAAAACAGGTTGGCAGAGGCTGCCAAGTGTCTTAATGGCACTGATTCAAAGATAAAATAAAGAAAAGGTTTCCAAACGAATGCCAAAATGCCGCATGTCCAAGGAAAAAGTGAGGCATCGGGGAAAATTTTGTTCTTTGTCCCTTGTTGTATAAAAAGGGGTAAAAGTTGCAAAATGACCCGTAACTCCACCCAAATGAAAAGGTCAGTGTGTGAACCTGAGTCAAAGCCAAAGTGGGAAGTTGGAGGAATAAGTGAGATATTGCTTTTTCATTCAAAAGGCACAAAGGCAAGGACAAAATCACATTCCCAAGCCAACCAAAAAGAGCCAAGTGTCCAGACGGAGCCTCGGGGCTGCAAGAGTTTTTGAGTTTTGTGTTTATTACACAATAGGGAAAAATGATAAATTGAGGACCCATAAGCCCAATTTTTCTCTAATAAGGCTACCACGTGTCCCATATCAAAAAGGGGACCCATTTTTCAAATTGTTTTCCCACCCATCTGTATGGACCCGATATGAACTTCGAAGGGGCATATCTTTTGACTCATGGCTCGAAATATCGTGAATCTGACACCATTAGAAGGATCTTGGCCTCACATATGCCATGGAGGCCTGAAAATTTAACTTTGAGGAGGTTAGGTAAAGGAAATTGGGGGAAACATATTAGGACTTTAATGTAGGATCCATTTGTCTCAACAACCGGATCGAATTTCATCTATTTTTGTCGTTTCCACTTCTTTCAAGGTGTCGAATCAAGGATTCATGTAGTAAAGGTGGATTTGGGGGGTAAATTTTATTAAAAACATTAACAGGAGTGGTTGAGTTTCAACCTTCTTTTCCCGCTTCTCTGTCTCTCTCTCTCTTTCTTCTTTTAGGTTGAATCTATAAATCCAAGGGCAAGATTCATTGTAATGGGTTGGGTATTCCTTGTTTTACAGGATCCCTTCTCCTTATAGCAAAAGGATTTGTGGGGTTCAAGCCTTCCATTAAAATTGTAATACATTTCTAGCTTTTCACTACTTTGTAATGAACTCATGTATCAATACACAGCAATAAAACACATCGGTGATCGATCTTAGATCATCTCTTGTATATTTTCTTCCATTTGTCTTCCATTACAGATATGACTATCTGTTCTTATTTATTGTATGCATTTTGTTGGTTTGTGTCTATTGGAAAAATAAGTGTTCATCATTACTTTGGTGCATCACCTGGTAGTTTAGTTATTTCTTATTTCTTATACTCTTTTATCCCTATCTCCTTGGAAAGTCTTAGGTTAGGATTAAGAATGGACCCTCTACTAGTTTCTGCATATGCACCTAAATAGAGGAATAGGAACCAACATTTAAACGGAGATTATTCCTAATTTATAGAGTCCCACACTTTGAGGAAGACTCAATGTTATACGGATCACACCAAATGATTCTACCTTATAAAAGTAGATCTATAGACTCATTTGGGGATGCTATGATTTTGCACTAATAGTTTTGGCACGTCGGGTGGGACATAAGAAGTCTCCATCTTATTACATTAGGAATTGATGTATACTTGCTATGATTCTAGATTTTAAAAAGCCTTGAAATCGTCGTACATCGACGATTCCAAAAGAAACAAATCTACATGTTTCAAAGCATTCCAAGCAAGTTCATGAGAAGAATACAAAATGGTCAAGAACCAAAGAGGAGGGACTTTTTTTCTATCTAGACTTATCCCCAGACAGAGGGAGTAGAGGAAGAAGAACCCAAAGGTCTCTATCTCCACCAAGAAAAGCTTTATCAACACCTCCTCTCGGCCGACAATTCATTCAATCAAGAGGGGTTCTCAGACCGATCAGGATGGCCTAGCCAAATCCTTATGTTAACTTCACTAGAAGTATTCCACTTGCCTTGAATGCACAAAATCTAGTTCCTATTGCAGCATTAAAGAGTATCCCATTTTTCACTGGAGAAAATCAAACTTCTCATGGTGATCATGTTTAAGATATTGCAAATGTCTATACAATCCATGAGATTCATGAGATGGAAATTACAGTTAAGTTACTCGCCTCCTCACTCAAAGGGAAAGCTTCACAATGGTTAAGGAGTTTTGAGGCAGGCTCTATCCAAAATTGGAATCAGCTATGCATAGCTCTTCACAACCAGTTTGGAGAGAAAGGTGATAACTCATCCTTGTTGGAACAACTAACAACAATCAAAAGAGATCCTAATGAGCAATTGACATATTTTAACCTTAAGTTTCAAAGGACCTAGGACAGGATTCCAACAGAAATAAATCCCACTAACGAAGGTTCCCTCTTATACTTTCTTAGGGCTTGAAATTATGATATATCTTTAATGATTCAGTCAATGGGAGGTACAACCTTACCTATAGCCTAAATCCTCTCCATAAGGGCTGAGAACTATTTGATTCAGGCTAGAAAAATCACTCCTAGGCCATCCATGCCTTTATACCCCGAGCTAGGAATCCTAGATGTTAGCCAAACGCCCACATTAGCCCCTGTACCTACTCCCAGGAGTCAAAGCTTAGATGAAGCCTCCACCTCATCATCCAATACCTCAAAAGAACTTCAGGAAGTCATGAAACAACTTCAAAACTTAGGGAATGAGTTGGTGACCATCAAGAGACAACAAGCAAAGAGCTCTAGGCCATATCAGCCTTAGACTTAGTATTAGGCTAGACCTCAATATCAGAAAAATAGACCACCATATCAAAATATAAACCAGAGTAAAAACCAAGGATAACCTCAAACTGCTAGACCTTTCAGGGCTTATGATCCAAATACATCCTTAACATCAAGGGCATTAGTTCCAGCAAAGAACAACATGTCACAAGAATATGATTGGTGCTTTCCATGTAATCAGCCACATAATCAATCAATGTTCTTTAATGGTGCACTCAATGCGCCTTGATGGTGTAAACAAATATGGTGCCACAAGAATCTATCCAGGAAGGAGATCAACAAGGATATCAAAAAGAGACATCCCTAGGTGAGACTATGTTTTTCAATTGGAAAGATGAGGAATTTTCATGGGATGAACCAGTCCCCTTCTCAAAGCATAGCTGCCAATACACGGTCTAAAAGGAGAAACATTAGAGAAGGCCAACCATTGAACTCAGGTAACCCTCAACCTTCCATCACTCCACAAGGTTCTAGTGCTCCAAATGCAACTCCCAATATGCAGAGCCAATCAAAGCATCCTCCCAAATCTGCTTAGGCACTGGTTGTGTCAACCCATGTGAAATAAAATAATGTGTTACGGAAAGGGCAGTGAAGGGATAGATCATTCAATATCATCAAGCAAATGAAGAGGAAAAGTGTTAAAATTTCATTTTGGGAGTCACTGGCCATTCTAGGATAGAAGGATCTATTGTAGACTGCCATAGAAAATTGGTCAAGCTCAAATCAACCCCCTAATTAGCAAGAAAGGGAACTTACCAATTTAGCTCAATCTGGGGGGAACCATGGAGAACAACAAGGTAAGGACCTGAAACCTCCCCCTTTCTATGTTTCAATTATTATTGGGGACAAGTTGGTACATAATTGTAGGATTGATTCCGAGACGAGTAGTTCTTTAATGCTCAAGAAAATAGTTAATCAACTGGGTCTCCAATATGAAGTCATCTCTAGGGAGTAGGAAAATTATATGGGACAATAGTGATAATTGTTTGAATCATCAAAGATCTGAGCCTCACTCTACATGCCTGCCCCAATGTGATTGTATTGCAGAATGTGTCAGTCATAGACTTACCACCACATTTTTCTTTGTGTTTGTCCAGGGACTTCACAGCCAAAATCGAGGCTATTTGTCTATTGATTGGTCACATATGCTCTTTAGAACAAGGTATGGGGTGAAGGCCACAATCAGATCTGAGCCCATTTCTGATTACCATATTGAATCTTATGTGCCTAGCCCAATCAATGCCAACTGCTCAGCTTTTGATCAAGAAGACCTCCTAAACACTGGTGAAGTAGAAACCAAGGTAGGATGCATTCCAAACTTGACTCTAGATGAATGGGCCAACAAAAGACATGTTTTTGACCTTTATAAGGAGATAGAAGAATTTGAACTAGGTGTCTACTATCTACATGAAGAGAATCATCCTTTTCCTTCCCTAATTAATCCAAAACATAAAATATGAGAATGAAGTATGGCAATTGTTCTTTGATGGCTCAAGGATTAGACAAGGAGGCTGGAGGAGGGGCTATGATTGTTTCCCCAAAGGTATGAAGTATTATTCCACCTTCAGATTTAAGTTTTCTTGCTCAAATAACACTACTAAATATGAGGCTTTAGTCCATGGCCTTCATTGGGCAAGGAAGCTAGGAATAAAGAATTTACAAGTGTTTGATGATAGTGAGTTGGTTGCCAATCAAGTCAGAGGACTTAATGTTGTCAAGAATGACCTACTCAAGAACTATAAGAGTAGAGTATGGGATCTCATGGAGGATTTCAAATCCTTCCACATTGTGTCTATACCTGAGAAAGAAAATAAAGTTGTTGATATACTTGCAGTAGTTGGAGAAACATTTGATGTGGTGGACAACATCAAGAGAGACAAAGGACAACCACATATCCACGTGGTTGTGAGACTAGTAATTCCAAACAACAACACATGATGGCAAGTGTTCGAGAATGATCAATAAATCATTAATTTTCTGCAAGAAGAAGCTAATATTCAAAGAAGATTGGAACAACAATATGGGAATCAAATAGTACAACTACATACAAACAAGATTCCCAAAGGCTTAGTGACATTGGAGTCCATCTTCAATCCTAATGATCAGTTTAGAAAAGAGAAGGCTAACATGTAGATCAGAGGAGAAGATTCAAAGTCATTCCTCATTAGAGAAGACAAAGCACTCCAAATTGGAAAAGTGGTCAATCTGCAAGAAGGTCTAAATTCATAAAAATTTACCAATAATTTCAAGACGTATTTTCTTGGAGTTATGAATACCTGAGAGGGTTCAACCCGAAGCTAGCACAACAAATAATTAAACTAGATCTAGCTGCTAAGCCCATCAAGAAAAAGAAGAGACTAGTCAATCCACATATTGAGCCTCTGATGAAGAAGGAGCTGAGCAAGCTGATAGAGGCAAGTATAATATTTCCAATCAAACATTCAAGTTGGGTTGCTAATCTGGTCCCAGTTAGGAAAAATAATGGGGAAATTAGATTGTGTGTATACTTTTGATATTTGAACATAGCTTCTCTCAAGGATCATTACCCACTCCCTTCAATGGAGTAAATCTTGCAAGTGGTGTCTAGATCAGAGAGATTCTCTCTCTTAGATGGCTATTTAGGGTACAATCAGATCATGGTGAAAGAAGATGATCAGTTCAAAACTACTTTCACCACAAAATGGGGCACCTATGCCTACAGAAAAATTCCATTTGGATTGTCTAATGCCGGTGCCACTTTTCAAAGGGCCATGGATATGGAATTCAAAGGGCTAATCAACAAAATAGTGCTGATCTATCTGGATGACATTACTATGTTCTCCAAAAATGTAATGACCACCTTTTTCACCTAAGGCAAGTGTTTAAAAGATGCAAGAGATTTGGGGTATCATTGAACCCTAAAAAATGCATATTCTTGGCCCATGAGGGTAGGATTTTAGGCCATATTGTGTCTAAGGAAGGTCTGGCAATTGACCCAGAGAGAGTTGCAGCAATAAGAGCATTACCATCGCTAAGTCACAAAAAAGCTCTTCAAAGCTTCTTAGGGAAGATGAACTTTGTTCAAACATTTGTCCCAAACTTTTCTACCCTTGTTAAACCAATAACATTGATTTTGAAGAAGATCTTAACATTCAAATGGACAACTAAAGGAAGGTAAAGATTTGAGGCCATTAAAGAAGCTATATCACAAGCCCCAACTCTTGCGAATCCATATTTCTCCAAAGATTTCATATTATATGCCTTTGGTTGTAGTGAAATTATCTCTGTAATCTTAGTTTAGTAGAGCAAAGAAGAAACAGAACATCTGATTTCCTTTTTTAGTCAAGGGCTGGAGGACTATGAAGTAAGATATTCCTTCATTAAAAATCAGGTCTTGGCAATGATCAAGGGACTAAAAAGGTTCAAGCATCTGGTTTCAAACAATAAGATTAAATTGTTAGTCTCCCATGCAGGAGTTAAAGATTTCCTTCTCAGTAAGGATTTGAATGAAAACTGGTCCATGATAAATGTTTGTGTGAACAACTAGCCTCAAGTCAACAAGGAGCAAATAGTAAAAAGGGGGTTGATTTTTTCCTATAGAATAGTCAAGAAGAAGAAGATGTTGATGTACCTACTCCCTGTTGGACTCAATACATGGTGCACTTCCTTCGAATGGGCCTATGTCCTCATTGGATGAGTAAATCAAAAAGAAGGCATCTCAGACTCCAAGCCATCCCATATGTTTTCATTGATGGTGTCTTGTTTAAAAGGGACAACAATGGTGTTTTGCTAAGATGCATTAGGATAGATCAATCAAAATTACATTACAAGAATTTCATGTTGAGGTATATGGATGTCATTTTTCCCCAAGGGTAATAACACTCCAAATCATGAAAGTAGGATACTATTGGCCCATGGTGTTTGGTGATTCCTGCACATGGATCAAAAGGTGCAAGAATTTTGCATTCTTCAAGGGAAAAGAGAAGCTAGCAGCACTTCCATTCCACCCAATTTTAGTTGATTAAACTTTTATGCAATGGGGATTAGAATTCATTGGAGTCATCAATCTAAATTCAAGCCAAGGCCATAAATAGATTTTGACAACAATTGATTATTTCACCAAGTGGACTAAAGCAGTGGCACTCAAATAGGAAAATGAATCTAGCATACTAGATTTCTATGAAGGATTAGTGACCAGATTTGGAGTACAACCTACCATCATATCAGATAATGCATTGGCCTTCATAGGTTCTAAGGTCACAGAATGGGCAGTCAAGAATGGGATTTACTTGAGAAACTCATCAAACTATTACCCTCAAGGTAATGGTCAGGCTGAATCTACAAACAAGAACTTATTAAGCATCATCAGGAGGATTCTCGATGAAAACCAGAGGACCTAGCATACAAAGCTCAAATCAACCTTGTGGGATGATAGGAAAATTCCTAAAATATCTACAGACAGCTCACCATTTAAGGTTGTCTATGGGAAGGAGGCAGTGTTACCTATATCACTAGAATTGCCAGCATTGGAACTCTTGAGACAACTGGAGATGTCTTAATTTGAACCAATGGAGGCCAGGTATGCAGAGTTGATGGAACAAGAAGAAACCAGAGAGCATGCACTTCAAAGTATGGAGAAGGATCAGGCCTCAATTAAAAGATGCTATCAAAAGAAGACTAGAGAAATGACCTTTCAAGAAGGAGACCTAGTGTTGAAATGGGATGCAGATTGAGCAAAACTAGGGAGACACTCTAAGTTTGATGCCATATGGAGTGGCCCTTATATGGTCACAAAATGTAAAAGTAACAATGATTTTAATTATCTACATTATATGGTGAGGATTTATAGATTCCAGTGAATGGAATCTATCTTAACACTCGCTATTAGAGAAAAGGCTCCCACCTTGTACATAGTAGCTTAGTTTCTTTTCCTCTAAGTGCTTGTGCACATTGTCTTGTTGGAGTTTAGATTGCTTTTCTCCTAAGTGATTTTCACACTCTTCATGATCTACTTGGAGCATGTATGATTTATAATATTTGTATATAGTTGTTGTGTTGTTTTGTTGCTCTTTTTTAGTCCATTCAGAGAGACAGATGAAGCCCTAGGTAGAAATAATTTTCTACTCTCAGAAACCATTATTTTGAGATTTCTTATGAAAATTGTTAGAGAAAACATTTGGGCTCGTGAATCAAAGGCAGAATAGTATCATACCCTAGTTCTCAACTCCATGCCTAATGGATGCCTCAAGGCCACTGGTCTCTTCATCTAGTAGGAAGATGTCCCCATGAGTCACCAAATTCTTATCCCAAATTTACGTCCCCTAGAAAATTTGGTCAGATCAATCCCTACACATAGATAAAATATGAAGGGAAATGATTTAGACCCATGAGCTCTAGTTCGAACAAGAAAAAGTTAAAAGCAGAATCCTTAGAAATTCAAATTTGACCTTGCATAAGAAGAAATAGAAGAAACGGTTCTTTTAAGCATCTCCATGCCTTAAATCTATGTAAAGGGTCAAGGGAGAACTCAATGATGAAGTGGTGGCGTTGAGGAAAATTAAATAGCTATGTGCAAAAAGAAACAATTTTTCAAGTTGTTTCGTGTCTTAAATTCATTCTGTAGGTTACATGTAGACTCAACAATGGAATCGCAGGGTCAGAGAAGAAGGGGGCGTGTCGCAGAGAGGTCAGGAGCAAGAAAGGGAAAAAATGATCAGGATAAAAAAATTTCACGTTCGAAAATAGTTCGGGAAAATTCTAAAAATGACTAAGTATGGAAGAGGCTGCGGAAGGAGCCACATCTCTTAACGGTGCTTGTCTAAAGGTGAATCCAAAAAATGTGGAGCCCAAACTTGTGCTAGGCTTCCACATGTCCAAAACCCCAAGAAATTGAGGGGTGTTGAAAAGTATTCAAGTAAAAAGGAAGTGTTAGGTGTCAGCTTGGCACAAAAGTGGGAGGGAAATCCAGGGAGGAGACTCAAACTTGTGTCAACCCACCATATAGAAAATGGTAAGAACAGAGTCAAAAGGAAGACAAAGCGGGCCTCAAAATTGGCTAAGTATAAAAGTTTAAGCGGAGAATGCCAAGTGTCTTAATGGCGCATCTCCAATAGTTGGTCTCAAGGTGCAGACCCAAATGAGTGTGAGCACGCCACATAGCCCAGAGCCCAAAAGGATAAGAGGGGCCATTGAAAGGTCTATAGGCTTGAGGATACCGACAAGTGTCAACTTGACGCGCCCAAAGGAAAAACTTTGAGCCAATTTTTCAAGCAAGTTTGGTGCCTTCACATGTTATTCAAATAGGGGCTGAGATAGTTTAATAATCAATGCACAAAAAGGTTGATGGGGGCTCCCAAGTGTCTTAATGGTACTGATTCAAAGATTGAATAAAGAAAAGGTTTCTAAATGAGTGCCAAAATGCCACGTGTCCAAGGAAAATGTCGGGCATCAGGGAAAATCTGGTTCTTTTCCCCTTTTTGTATCGAAAGGGGTAAAAGTTGTAAAATGCCCCGCAACTCTGCCAAAAGGAAAAAGTCAGTGTGTGAACCCAAGTCAAAGCCAAAGCGGGAATTTAGAGGAAAAAGTGAAAAATTTCTTTTTCATTCAAAAGGCACAAAGGTAAGGACAAAATCACATTCTTTAGCCAACCAAAAGAAGCCACGTGTCAGACGGAGCCTCGGGGCTGTGGGAGTTTTTTGAGTTTTGTGTTTTTTGCGCAATAGGGAAAAAAGATAAATTGAGGACCCGTAATCCCAATTTTTCTCTAATCAAAAGGGGGACCCAATTTTCAAATTATTTTCCCACCCATCTATATGGACCCAATACAAACTTTGAAGGGGCATATCATTCGACTCAGGGCTCAAAATATCGTTAATCTGACACTGTTGGAAAGATCTCAGCCTCGCCTATGCCATGGAGGCCTGAAAATTTAATTTTGAGGAGGTTAGGAAAAGGAAAGTGGAGGAAAAATCTTTGGGGATTCAATATAAGATCCATTTGTCTCAACAACCAGATCAGATTCGATTTGTTTCCACTGTTTCCTCTTCTTTCAAGGTGCCAAATCGAGGATTCATGTAGTAAAGGAAGATTTGGGGGGAAGATTTTAACAAAAGCATTAATAGTAGTGGTTGAGTTTCAACCTTATTTTCTCGCATCTCTCTCTCTTTCTTCTTTTAATTTGAATCTATAAATATAGGGGCAAGATTCATTGTAAAGGGTTGGACATTCTTTGTTTTGTAGGCTCCCTTATCCTTCTAGCAAAAGGATTTGTGGGGTTCAGGCCTTCTATTAAAATTGTAATACGTTTCTATCTTTTCGCTACTTTGTAATGAACTGTATCAATCCATAGATAAATAAAACACATCTATGATCAATCTTAGATCCTTTCTTGTCTCTTTTTCTCCCATTTGGTCTTCCATTATAGATCTGGCTATATGTGCTTGTTTATGTATGCATTTTGTTGGTTTGTGTCTATTGGAAAAATAAGTGTTCATCATTCCTTTGGTTCATCACTTGGTATTTTAGTTATTTCTTAGTTCTTATACTCTTTTATCCCTATCTACTTGGCAAGTATTACATTATGATTAAGAACAGACCCTCTGCAAGTTTCTACGTATGCACCTAAATAGAGGAATAGGAACCAACCTTTAATCTGGAGAGTCTTCCTGTTTTACAGAGTCCCACACTTTGAGGAAGACTCAATGTTATGTGGATCACACCAAATGATTCTACCTTAGAAAATCAGATATATAGACTCATTTGGGGGTGCTGTGATTTTGCACTAATAGTTATCACACAAATCTTGAAAATAATTTGTAAGTTTTTCTACTTACTCTTTATCAACGTTAGTGTCCTCATCATGTTGTTTCTCACTGTCATATGTTTCAATATTTTTTAGAGGAACTTTTTTAAAGATAGTGAAGGGATTATTAGATTTATCCATTGATTTAGAAACTCTACACGAAGGTGGAGAGAGCTATATATTCTCAAAAGACCCAAAATGACCATCATGGCTGATGTGCATAATAAGAAAGACCTAGTAAGAAGGTTGGGATCAAGTGATGGATTCACCAAATGATTTAACAAATATGAAAATTATATGCTAAATACTAATTTATCAGTCACAAGGAAATAATAAGCAACAAAGTACAAATCTGATCTAAGCAACAAGCTAGATAAAATTGGAACCCTAGGTGTACGATAATAGTAATAATACTTAGATGATTTCAAAATTGATCTTGATTTCTATTTGACTCGATAATTTCTAGAAAGGAGGAGGAATATGTCGTAACAACACAAAAAAATTAAGAAATATCGGAATAAGTTGGACTAGGCTCCTGGATGGGCTATAGGATCCAGGCACGATCGACCTCTTTGGGAAAAAAATATTTTTAAAAATGGCTAGAAATTTATTTTTCTATGTCACTTTTATGTCACGTCCATTTTTTGTTGATATCCTATATGTTGCACTATGCCCTCATAATTTATTTGTAATCTACAAAGAGAAAGAATACCTAAAACCCCAAAACACATCAAATCCTATAAAGAAAAAGATTTAAATGTGTAGTCATATCGACCATAGAAGTCACTTGATAGAGTGAACTTATAACCGAGTGATTCACTACATCAAAGAATCAATGTAGTTCTAAGCGTGTGTGTGTGTGTGTGTGTGTGTGTGTGTGTGTGTGTGTGTGTGTGTGTGTGTGTGTGTGTGTGTGTGTGTGTGTGTGTGTGTGTGTGTGTGTGTGTGAATAATTGTGTCATAGGTGGATTTTTCTCCGATACACTTGAATAAAGAGTGATCATGAGATATAGCAATGTAGATAGATGTTTGGATGTCAAAATGAAATTCCCCTCCTATGAAGTTTATGCAAAAGAATAAAGTCCCTTTTACCTTGAATGATATCTATATGGATTCTTTAATGCTCTTAGAATTCCTTTGAACGCAACCTTAGGTGATGATATTAGGTTCTTAGTGTTTGGTCCTTTATTTCAATCCCTGAAATAACTGATATGTTTATGAAGTTCTAATTTACTATAATAACATTGTATTTATATGATTCCCTTATTTGAATTTTTTAATCAAACACTAAAATTCCCACCCATAGTAAAACAATATTCGCAACGGATAGAAAAGGCCCAATTAAGGCGGGCATGATACAAAGAGGTCAAGGGAGCATATAGGGGGCAAGGGCACCTGGGTGCTGACGTCCTGGCTGGGCTTTGGTGTGCATTCTTATAAAATCTGAATCATCAAAATTTAGACTAGGAAATAGGGTGGGTAAGGATTAGAAGGAAACTAGAAAGAAAGCAAAGAGGCCAAAGAAAGTTTTCAATTAGTACTTTTCTCACATAGGAATCATATGATTGAAATTATGTTATTAGGACTTAGAAATGTACCCAAAGTGCACGATTTAGTGTCTACAGTAATAATTTGAAAGTGAAAAGAAGGTATCGGTAGTGTTTAAGTGCTATAAATAGAAATGAACATGAAATTTTCCTACCTTTAGATCTAATAGACTAATTTTTCACTTCATATGAATTTCCCTTTTGGAAATTAAGTTAAAATACACAACTAAGTAAACACGCTCTTGAAAAAGGAATTATCAAGACAATTACTAGTAGCCTAATGTGCACTAAAATGTTCCTATTACAAATCAGGCTATATAAATTAATTACGACAACAAAAATGAACAAAATAAATGGAAACATTATAAGTAACATGTTAAGAATAATGAAGGTTTACATGTTAAGTGCTCTTAAAATAATTAATTGAAAATAATGAAATACAATTTTGATAAATATGTAACCATGAAAATGTTGTGTTCTGGAAGTTGCTTATAGGTAAGTTTATATCATAGTTGGGTTTTTTTTTATATCTTAGCATTAGGGAATATGTGGTTTTGGCATTCATCATATATTTTCATGTGCTTATATTTCTTTTTCTTGGGTGAGGTTTCATCATTTACTATTGGAGGAATGAAGTAAAGGTAGTGAATGAAGGAATAAGGAGAAGTGTGTATTTTTTTTGGAGGAAGAAAAATAATATGTGGCTAGTCTTACTGGAGGGATAAGCACATTTTATAATGGAGGGAAAAGGGGCCTATCGAATTTGATGTGGTGTGTATAATTTGGAGAAACCAAAGGCTAGCTAGGATTCCTTCTTGGAGTAATAAGTGGTAGATGCAATGATGACCTCTCCACATTGTAAGCCTTTTAGGTTGGATTGGAAATGAGTGGTGTCTCTATTTGTGGTGTTTAAATGTTCCTTAACATCTTAAATGTGTGTCCATGTTGGTATAAATTTCTTATGTGATGTGAATTATCCTAAGTGATCACATGTGGTGTTGTGTATCAAGTAATGAAAGAAAAATAAATTATTCCAGTATTTTTATTATTCTATTTGTGTTCTATTGTTTTTGGACATTACATAAATCCTAATAAGGTTAATGAATGAGTTTCCCATGTGTGTTGTATGCCTCACAACTTTTGAAAAAAAATTAAGCATCAAATTACATGGTAGGCCAATGGTAACTTGTTCATAAAATCTACTTTGCTAAAACCATTCTGATTGTATGTGATCCTCAAATTCCAACATGTACCTCTTCTAGTTTTTGAACTACTTTGTATTAATTGAGACATCATAATAGAGTCACATTATAGCCTCTTTGATGAAGGGTGTTGCCAAAGTATGGTATAGCATGAAGGACGTTGTGCTAAGGCTCATTTTTCTTGGAGTTCATGTTTTCAAGATAAGTGTGGTCACTAATTAAATTATAAATGCAATGATTCTAAGAAATGTCAGGGTAAAATATTTCACATACCATGGAATACTTAGGAAAATAATAGGTCGGAAGAAGAATATGTTCAATGAGAAACTCAGTGTATGTTTGATGGGAGAAAAATCATGAAGATATATGATAAATTCCATTACATTTGTTGATTTATTTTGAAGGTAAGAAACTTGTTCAATTGTGATCAACTAAAATTAAACTCGAAAGCTATCCACCATAAGTTTCTAAGGAATGATATTTTTATATTTTACCTATTATTCACTTATGAATTGATTGATGATGAAAAGTGAATACCCAAACACTTCCAACTCTTTGTGATTTAATTATATATTATTTATTATTTATGCAGGGTGTTAGTACCCAAATTTATTCTCCCTCAAAGTCTGAGCAACATTACAAGTTCGAAAGGAAGCTTATAGAGTGATAGATCATAGTGAGTCATTTTGTAGCTGGGGATGGGATCTAATTGGCCTCTGTCACTCAGATGTGGAGAAATGGATAGCACCCTCAAGAGGATATGACATATCCTCACTACTTTATGGTTGTTCCTTTCAAATAGGGTTAGAGGACCCTTTTGTAGCTTGTTATTTCTAGAGGAGATGGAGATGTCCTTCCTTGTGAAATATTAAGAAGACCTTAAAGAAAATATGATCAATGCAACAAAACCTAACTCTCACGAGTTGTCTCTCTAGATAATGGAGATATTTTCTAAGCAATGTTTAGGCCACTAAAGACAATGAAAATAGGGGTAGTATAGGTAATATTAATTGTTTTAGAATGATTTTAGTGGGAGATGAAGTAGGATAAAGCTGATTATACTATAACTTTGGAGGGAGTACACATTAATAAGAAACTTCACAACAAAAAGCTTTAGAACAGTCAAGATGTTCCTTCAACCAGAAGGTGTGCTTCAATGGAGGCCCAAATCAGCACGTTTTCACATAATCTTTAAGACTCCAATACGAAGGCTTGAATTATAATACTCAACGTAACACTAAATTTTATGATAAATCACACCTAAGGTACAACCGAAGACTTACAGAAAATCTTTATCAACAAATGACAGTGAATTGATTTTAAATTTATTTATCTCATCCAAGATGAAGGCTCTTCTTGAAATGAAATTCCAAATACCATTAGACTATCACAAGGATGAGATCCTGTGTGATTTCACAAAAAAATTAGTATAAGATTGCAATATGAATGAATAAAACTACTTGTAGACATTCTAAAACAAAGCAGACACTAATTGCTCCAAGATGAACACAAATTGATTTCAATATTGCTTAGATTCATCAATAGGGGAAAGTTACATAGAATAGTCTCAGAGCTTGTCAATGGCTGTACAATCGCAACCAACTTGACATGATGGAAAATATAACACAGGAGAAATTAACAGGTTATCTTGGATTGGTCTTTCTGGAAGATGACTTTCTCAAATTTTTTCCTAAGAATTTAATCCCATCCTCTAATGCTCCAACCTTCCACCCCTTTGCATGATAAAATCATGCAATTTATAACATTTTAACAATAGTATTTTCCCCCAAAACTAAAAACATTCAAAGCACCATTGCGTGTTGTGACTCCCATAATCAGATTTGCAAAAAAGTTGTCAGGTGTGCAGAGGGAAAATCTCTCCAAATATTTCCAACATTCAATTCTTCACCTGGTAGAACACTCTTCCCTTATTCACCACCTACTTCCACCCCTAATCTATCAAATCTAGTTCTTTTTCACCTACTTCTAAAAACTATTTCCAACATGTAAAACAATAGTATTATCCAAACTAAAAACATGGTGCCCAAGAAGGGATACTAGAAAATCAGATTGAACCCGATAGCCATATTTCATCTAAATAGTAAAAGATGTCTATGGATTTTCCCACCAAACCACGATAGCAACAGGTTTTTCATGTGCCAAGGAAAGAAAAATAGGTTCGAATCCGATAGTCAAATTGCATTTTAACTGGTGAGAGACATTTACAGACCTTCCCCACCCAACTAGGTTACCAAATTAATGCTCCTCTTCATTTGGCGTGCAAGAGACTCCAAGAAATGATACAAAACATAAGAATATATATCCCCAAGAGCTTTGGAGAAAATTGGCAGAAAATCAAATACAAATGCACAACTGCCATTGATTTCTATTTTGAATTTGGACCATCCATGTGGGAGATCCAATTTAAAATGGGTCTGCAAGTTTCATTTTTCCTTTTACAACTTTTTGGAAAAATGTAAATTTTTCACATTTTTCTTCGCACCTCCACCCCTAAGAAATGAGCCTAACACGTGTCCTAAGGTGGGTCCCAAAGGAACAGTGGGTAAATTTTGATATTTCACCTCTTGTTTAGAATAGGAAATTTTTTCCAAGTTAACCCCTTAGCTCCACCCTTTCACTTTTAGTTTCTGATGTGGGTCCTAGCAAAAACACTCTTCCTTTTACACTTTTAACTCCCTTCTCCACAAAAGGAAAATTTTCCAAATTTCCCCCAAAATTCCGCACCTCCATTGTTGACTGGAGAAAATTTTGACTATTCTCTGTTGGGCTGCGGGTCATTTTGATGATTTTAGTCTTTTAAAGAACAAGGGGGAAAAAACCAAAGTTTCCCTAAATGGCTTGCCTCCCTGCCTCTTGAATTTTCAAACTGCCACACGTCTCAATGGCGCATCTTGAGATGGTCCCAAAAAGTAGAGAACCAAAATGAGCATGGGGTTAGCACATGTCCCAGTCTGACAAACCCTATTAAAAGCCTTGAGAGTCCAGTGGAAAGCATCATGTGTCCAAGGTCCAAGATGGTCTTCTCTGGCCATTAAAAATTATAAGAAAAAGTAGAGCAAGCGGAAGCCTCCAAGCGTCCTCCTAATGCTTCTTCAAGATGGTCCCAAAAGTGGAGACCCTAAATGAGTGTGGGCTCACCACGTGTCCCAGGCTTTAGAAAATTGTTTTGAAAAAGTTTAAGTATTGGAAGACCCAGTGGAAGCTTCCACATATCTCCATGGCATAATTTAAAAATAGAGCCCAAGCGCAGAGACCCTGAATGAGCGCAAGCTCACCATGTCCCTGTTCCACCAAACTGTACCGACTGCATAAAAATTTGTCTAAGTCCGGGAAAAGAAATAAAAACGTCCACGTGTCCTCTTGGTGCAACTCCAAGGCCAATCAAAAAGTGAACTTTCAAATGAGTGTCGTTCCTCCACGTGGACCAATTTTGGGTGGAGGTGATCCATAGAATTTGAGATTGCCCCACTAAGCCACATCCAACTAAAAGGGGCCACATTTCCACTTATGTAGAGATGAGAATTTGATGGGGAAAACTCACCCGTCAAACTATAAAATGCAGGAAGACAATTGTTTGATCCTGGAGATGAAATTTTCTTCAAGGAAAAGAATTTGTAAATGCTACAATGTTCAAACACATTCCTCCGAGCTACATCCATTCTTTTTTCTTAAGTTATTTAGGGTAAAAATGATAGGGACAACAATTCTTGACTATGGAAAATGGAAAGAATGGGGCACCCAAGTTTTATACCCAGTTTACAAACTTTTTCATATGAATATAGAAACGAGGAATCAACTATAGATCCATAAGTGATCCTCGGCCCAGGAAAGGATTGATTACGGTAATAAGATGGAAGAAAAATTCATTTCAAGCACAATATGGGGAGATAAAATGTGAAAAGGGCCACAAACTGAGGAATTTTAATGGCGAATGGGGTGAGATAAATCTAAGCACCAACATCAACTCCGGCTCGAGGATGGGCACTCCCTTTGAGTGCCACAAGAACCAAATAATAGAACAAGTGCCAAAATATCCATTGGGAAAATTAGTCAGCTTGTAAATCAAAAAACCAGAACCATCCCCAAAAAGGAACCAAGAAACCAAGAAAATCAGGGCACCAGGGGCCAGTTTAAACCAAAACACGAAGACAAAAAACAAACCAACAATCTATATATGCAGATGATGCTCACCTTGATTCTCGGGGAATTAATCCAAGAAATGTTTCAAATGTCTGCCATTGATAGGAAATTCGAGAAATTCCCCATCCAAGTCTGTTGACGATTTTGTAATTATGCAAAAATGTGCAACTCAAAACTTCATCGTTACATTGAAAGCCATTGGTGAAGTATACCTAAGCTAAGGGAGTTTTGATATTATTGGTAAATTCTGAATTGGTTAATGATTAAATGAAATCTTCAGCTATGTGTGATGTTACAAAATGTACAGATCACATACTTTGCAATTTCATGATATCTTTAAAAAAAGAACACAAGGGCCCCGAAGGGTAGTTTTGTTGTCTTGATGAAGACACCAAGTTACAAAATTAGTGAAATGTTGAGTTTTGGGACAGCAAACATAAGTGAAGATTGTAGAAATCATATTTCATTACTGAAAGTTATAGGTTCTCATTAATTCTCCTTCCTTCATAATGAAGACATTCAATTATATGACTGCGTTGTTTAGTTCATCATACAATCCATGCAGAAAGATGAAATGCAAAAAGAAATAGACAACTCATTTATAGATTTCAATGTTTTATTCATAAGTAAATTTCAAATGTTCCCACACAATTTGTGGGATGTAACTAGAAAGTAAAGTACAACTACTAAAATAAGAGGTACACATGCATGAAAAAGAAAGCAAGGAGTATGAGTGAACCCATCATTTCCTTGGGGTTTTATTCATTGTTTAGAGTAGCTCCATTCCATCTTTTGTTCCTTCTTCATCTTCATTGTAGAATTCATTGTACCTAAAAAGAAGAAAAGATAAACTATCAGTTATAAGCTCAGAGATCAATTCATATTCCTTAATATCCTAGTTCGTGCATATGAATCTCTTCAAAACAGGAGATATATTTTACTTGAAGATCAGATTGCATACATGGACACAAGAAATATAAAGAAGAAAGAAGAAAGAGAAAAGAAAAGAAGAAATAGAAAAGAAAAGAAGAAACATGGACACAAGAGAGGCCAAAAAGCCTATGTATTTTCTAAGCTGTTTTCCTAGGTGTGCAGTACAAAATGTAGCCAAGAAGAAATAGACAAGTCATAAGTACAGTGGAAAGAAGGATTAATGTAACTCAAACTCAATATTTTCTACAAATGGAAGAAGTTATAGTACAGAAGAGGGACTGGAAAATAGAAGTACATGTTTCAGTTTGCAACTAAAAAGGAAGAATCAGATTTCAAGAAGTTGAAGTTAGCTGGAAAGAAAGGGTTACAACTGAAAAGAATGAAAAGAAGGTTCTGGGAAAATTTTGACAGGGCTTCACCATGTAAAATGGATATTTACGACGTTCTCATCATGTTGTTTTATCTACTACATGCTTTAAAAGAATTATTTAAATCAAGTAAGTGATACAGAAAAGTAGAAAAGCATGCCATGATCAAGATAAATAGTTATAATGTTTCAATTTCAAACTACCAAATCAGCTTCAATAGAAAGTGTTATATTTTGTATTCTGAATCAGAAAATACAACTACTATAGCTGCAAATGGAAGGAAGAAATAATTATGGAAAAAAATTTCCAGGGCTTCACCATGAAAAATCAACATTTCAGATTTTCCAGCATGCCAGAAATATTACTATCAAGGAAATAAAGCATCTAAGTAAAAGAAGCAAGTTACAAAGATCTTAACAAGCATCTGAATCAAGGCTTATGCCTAAAATAGTATCAAAATAGATGAAGAACTACTTGTAATTTCTAGAAAACCACTTGCAGGGTACAAAGACATCTTAAGTACAAAATATCATAAATACATTTCTATTGCAGTTGACATTTTCAGTTCAATATTCAATCACAATAATCATCAACTTCAGAATCAAAGAGTGCAAATGCAACTACAGGTTACAAGTAGGTAATTCAAAAGGTGAACTGAAGAAAGAGATATATAAAATGTAGAGTTTCAGGCAAGCCATTTTAGTTACAGATTTTATCAAAGTCAAGCTAACTATTTTCAAGGAACAAAATGTCTTTTAGAAAGCATACAATTGTAACACCAAGAATGAAGTGAGCAGAATTTATATTCAAATGGTTAACCTTTACATAGGACTAAGACCACTTACAACTTATAGTCATGGGATTTTTCATAGCAAGAATAAATATAGTCCCCAAGAAAGAATAATTTCCTAGCAATAGATACAGTTTCCATGCACTTAAATATGAAACAATGTTTTGGTATTAGCATGTGAACACATTTCCAAAATTACTAAAGTAAGAAAATATCAAAGAACAGAGTGAAAAATGCTATGAGATCATTCCCATAAGGAACAATAAGGAGCTCCCAAGTATTCATAGATAAATTTAATGGTAGTATATACATGTTACAAAATAACCCTCAAAGTTAAAAATTATGTGACTATAGGTGCCAAGAGACAACATCAAACAACCTTGAAAATATCAGACCGGTCAATATATAGTCAAGAAAAAAGAGAGATTATGACAATGGAGGAAACATCTACAAACACCTCCCTCATAAGCTTCAAACAGAGTAAAAGCAAACACACTTCAATCTAGAAAAATGACAATGCACTTATAATGTAGCAATCATTTACGGCACTCAAATCAAAATAATGATGACCTAAAGTCAAGAAAGGGTGTATATTGCTAAATATCTATAAAAATATCACGACTACAATGGTCGAATAAAGAAGTCAAGTGCAGAGATAACGAATAGCCGAAAAGTTTCCGTATTTTTACAAGATCACTAAAACACTATGAGTAAGAGGATTCGAGCTCGAATGACCTCAATAACCAACATCATACTAAATTGCAAAAAAACTCAGGCCTTCAAAGATATCAAAAACCCTCAAGCAAAAGTCCAGATCCAGAGATAGCAAATTGAAACACAAATACCCACAACAGATCTGGGTCTATCTCATAATAAGCTAAAAATATCAAATAAAAGCATGATTACCCACGATGCAAAAATGCCAAATCTAGAGATATGATCCAAAAGTAAAAAGGTGAGCTAAGTATTGACCGAGATGAGAAACATACAGTTAGGAGAGTACAAAATCATAAATCCGTGACTACCTTGCTCAAAATAATGGTGTTATCGGTGCAAGAGAGTAACAAATGGTCATTTATAGAATGAGATAAATCTCACAAACCTTGACAATGGAGACTATTAAATCTTCACATAGCTCTTGTAGAAGTAGATCCTTAGAAGAAAATATCAAGTGTAGAATGGGTTTATCAACTCGAAGATGACCAAGGCCGAGCCAGTAAAACCAGAGCATGCAAGGAAGAAATGAATATCAATATTCCAAATAGAGGTGACAATGAAAATTGATTACCATGCTTAGAGATCAAGAACTTACCAGACTTCAACACCATTTGCACAGTCAACTCGAAAAAAATAGTAGCTAGCTAAATAGAAAAATAACACAAAGGGTTGCAGAGAGTTCAAAATATTTTAGCAGAAGAACTCTCAAAAAGAGTAGGAAATGACACAAGTTTGTGAACCCTTCACCATTTTAGAGCTTCAGAGAAGGAGTAACCGAGAGCTTGAATCCAAACAATGGAAGTCGTATTGTAGAAAACTCGTTCAAGAGAAGTAAAGAATGATAGAGAACCATTTTTGCAAAGAGCCGAGTACAAAATATTCAAACAATGTTGTCAAACAAAATATTTCCAGGGCTTCTTCTACATAGTGAAAATCCAAATGAAATGGTCATTAGGTTCGAGCTTTCCTTTACCACACAAACTCACGAGGTGAGTTAATCTAACCCTAACCAAGAGTTAATAATCAATATCTCAAAATCAAAAGGAAAAAGATTGAAGGCCAAAGATCAAGCTCCAAGATCAAAGAAAACAACCATGGTCAATTCTACCGACCAAATTAATTACAGGGGTAAACCCTAACTTCTGTCAAAGATATATGACATCGAATGCATCAAGGATAGAGATCAATGGTCCAAGATCATCACCAATTTTAAAATCAAACTCAAGATAGGTTAAAATACCACTAACAAAGCATGTAGAGGGGTGAGTCATCATGTAGAAGGGGCCATCCCATGATTAAAACAAAATCATTGCTTTCAAAATGTCAAAAGATCAACTATAGTCCGAGTTCCCAATATACCAAAGGCCGACCAAATCATTTATGCAATGATCAAATAAAAGGTATTTCCAACCTTTTTATATTCGAATAATGCCAAGGCCAACAACTATAGGGTGGAAACTATATATTATAGCATGTTTTACAAAGTGACCCCCGTGTACATCTAGACACAATAATATGCTAAGTCCACAAAGGTGGTCCCCAAACCAAATGGAGACCATGGTGAAGTGCAAAGGTGGTCCCAACATAGAAGGAGCTAGAGATGATTTGTAAAATGTCACCTTTGTGGCCATTAGAAACAAAAGAGATGTCAATATCAGAGCATGTGCACATGGGCAAGTGGTCCCCACAATGGATGTTTATTTTACTAAATATTGTAATTATTTTTCTCTTGCACAGGGATTTATTTTACATTCTTTCAATAGGAGATAGAACAAACAAGAAGAAAAATTCACATGTACAAGGAAAGATACTTGTCCAGCATGCAAGATTATTATTAGCAAATTATTCACCCGTGTTTTATTAAAAATAGAATAGTCCACTTCAGTTTGACTATATTGTAATCAAGGCTATTAATGCCTATTTGTAATTGCATGCTCTATTTTTATTCTTTTATCTATTATTAAATAAAGGATCAAAATAATATGCATGGGTGAGTATAAGCCTTATGCTATTTTTAGGAAGAGGGTAAATTTTTATTTTGCTATATATTGTGTGCCTTTGAAAAGCACAAGGGGGAGGACTTTTTGGATATAAGAGTACTGAAGCAATTTTTCCAGTTTTCCTTCTGAGTGTGAAATATTTTCTTCCTTCCCAATCATTTGCAGTCTTGTGTATGTTTCTATTAGTCTTGTGAATGCAAATTCCCTAATTAATCATCTTACCCTATTGCAAAATTTAGTAATTTATGCATGATATTAATGTGCATGTTCAACTTAGTAGTATTGTTGTGATAATCTCCCTCAATACCTCAAAGTGTTTTTCCCTTAACATTCTACAAAAGAACTATTGGTTCGTGCATCAAGAATCCTTTCACATATCAATTGTGCATATACTCAGTCAAAGCCCTCATACAAATTTGGTGTATCACCTTAGTTTTAATTATTTTACAATTATCTTTTCCCCTTAAACCATAGAGATCAATTTAGTATACATCAACAAGGAACCGACCTTGATACCAGAGACTCACCTCAAAATAGGTATACCCACAGACCCAAGGGGTTTCCATTGTATGTACAAAAGAGAGAGCTCAAATTTTGAAAACTTAGAAAACCTGTTGCCATCTCTCTAAAGGGTGCACTTTTAAGAGATAAGAGTTTTTGGCATGTCCGGTGGGACCACGAATCAGATCTACGTGCAAGTTACAATATATCCACAATAGATTTATAGTAGTTACAAAATTTACTTTTAGGAGCAAGCTCCATAAATTTATTCTAAATATTTTAAGATCTTTTGGTGACTTTGTTAAGCTGATTTCAGACCAGTATTGAAGCATGTTCCATGCCTAAAGTGACTACAAGATCATCTATAAGTGGAATCCCTCTTGAGTTTGTTTCTTTACCTTTGAATTCTTCTAGAAGGAGAAGAGTTGGTAATAATTTACCTTAAAATAGACCTAGTTTTGAAAACCTTCCTCCTGATATTCCTTCACCATGTATTAATTTCTCTATTAACATCCCAGTTTTTCAAATGGCTATTCAACCACCAAGGAATTTTGTGATCTTTACTAATGGCAGCCCATTAGTAATCCCAGTTTACCATGATATCCCTAATACTACCATGAAAATTTTGGCATCATTCACCAGTGAAAATCAAGTGACACCTACAGAGCACATTAAAGATGTTGTAGCCTTATGTGTAGTTCATAATATTATTCATGAGGATGTAGCCTTAAGACTTTTAGCTGCATCTCTTAAAGGACAAACCTTGTAATAGTATAAAAATCTAGAGATTAGAGGCATAAGAACTTGGGATGATTTAGGTGATAAATTGCTAAAACAATTTCAAGATAATTCAAATCATTTACCTCTCATAGAACATTTTTCTACCATTAAAAGAGTTCCCAATGAATTTATGTCTTGTTTCAATATATGTTTTTCCAGAACTTGGGAAAGAATTTCAGCAAGTGTCAAGCCTCAAGCTAATCATAGTTTCCTTTATTATCTTAGGGCATTAAATAATGATATATCAACTATGATTTAGTCAATGGGAGGAGATACACTCCTAGCAGCCTATGATATCACTATCTAAGCTAAAAATAGTCTTATTCAAGATGGAAAATTGACACTAAGGCCTTCAATGCATTTTTGGTAGATTTAGCCCCTATCCCACAACCTATTACAATCATAGAACCTGTTTTTCTAGCCCCATCAGACGATGTATTTAAATTCTTGTAGACTATGGGAGATAAGTTGACTTCAATTGAGTATAGGCTTGGATTACCTAGCAAACCTGTCGTCAGATCCTTATTAGCAAAATCAACAAAATAGACATCCTTACCAACAAAATCAAAACTATAAGCAACATTACAAGCAAAGGAAATTTGACCCAAAGGCTCCTAGTTCGTCAAACTCTTTAGTCTCAATTAATTTGGTTACAGATGATGGTAACAACCTTGCAATCAACCTCATTCAGTTGTAAGTTTCCCAAATTCTTTTCTAAATCTGAATCTTGTTGCACAACCTCAATCTGAAACATTTTTCATGCCTCAAATTGAGAGTTGGCAGCGAGAAACTCATGTTCAGAAAGCACCTAAATAGAATTTAATCATTTTCAATAAGGAGGATTTCATTGCAGTCACTACTAGAGCTCAAGGAAAAGCTGCTAAAAGTCAAAAACAACAAAATAGGCCTATTCTTCCTACTGTCACTGATAAGAAAACATCTATAGTCCCAAAATCAGCTAACAATCCTGATGTTCCTCAAAAAATAGAAAAGGGTATAGTTGATAAAGAATAGGAAAGACAACTATACCCACGAAGACTGTTTATACCTCAGATATCAAAGGAAGCTAAAGCATAATCATTTTTTGCTAAGGCCTACGCTAAGACAATTGAATCTGTCTCTAAAAATGTTACTTATTTTAACATTTTTGATGTAATAAAAAAGCATAATGTTAACATCTCAATATGGGATGCTCTAAGTATTCCAGACAACAAGATTTACTTTCTCATGAACTAGCTAAGCTGCAGATTTCTTCAAAAATAATAGAAAAGGAAGTTCAGAAGGCAGGCATGGTCCTTGGAATGTTTGAAGAAGACCACATTAAAGAAATTAAGTAGATGGTTCATAAATTTTTGAATTCTCATAACATCAAGAAGCCACCATCATTTTATTTATCACTTATTATGGAGAACATATAGTTCATAATTGCATGGTGGATAGTGGCACAAGTAGCATAGTTATGCCAAAAGCAATTGCAGAAAAATTGGGTCTGCAGTATGAGCCTATAGAAAGGAGTGTCTTATAGCTTGATGGAACTGCAACTAATACAGTTGGTCTAATCAGAAATTTATAGGTAATGTTACATGCTTTCTCAAATATTTCTATTCTTCAAGATGTTATTGTTGTGGATTTACCTCCATATTTTCCTTTATGATTATCTAGAGACTTCACAAACAAAAATAGGAGGTAATCTCACTTCAGATTAGTCCTTATTTTTCAAATATATAAAGAAGTCAAATATATTTCTAAATCTCTATACAAATATCATGGCTATAGTGGTCAAATAAATAAGTCAATTGCAAAGATAACACAGACCCAAAAAAATTTCCGTAGTTTTACAGATCACTAAAACACAATGAGTAAGAGGATTCGAGCTCAAATGACCTTAATAACCAACGTCATACTAAAGTGCATAAAAAATTAGGCCTTCAAAGATATCATAAAACCCTCAAACAAAAGTCCAGATCTAGAGATAGGAAATCGAAACACAAATACCCACAATAGATCTGGGTTTATCTCGCAATAAGCTAAAAAATCTCAAATAAAATCACGATTACCCATGATGCAAAAATGCCAAATCTAGAGATACGATCTAGAAGTAAAAGGTGAGCTAACTATTAGTGAGATGAGCAACATACAATCATGAGAGTAAAAATCATAAAGTCTGCAACTACCTTGTTCAAAATAATGGTGTTACCAAAGTGTAAGAGAGTAATAAATGGTCATTACGAGAATGAGATAAAGCTCACAAACCTGTATAATGAAGACTATTGAATATTCACATAACTCTTGTAGACACAAATCCTTAGAAGAAAAGATCAAGCACAGAATGGGTTTCTCAACTTGAAGATGACCAAGGTTGAGCCGTAAAACCAAAGCATGCAAGGAAATATCAATATTGCAAATAGAGGTAACAACAAAAATTGATTACCATGCTCATAGATAAAGAACTTACCAAATTTCAACACCATTTTCACATTCAACTCAAAAAACAACAATTACTACAATTAGAAGAATAACACATAAAGGGTTGTAGAGATTTCAAAAGATTGTAGTAGTAGAACTCAAAAAAGAGTAGGAAACGACTAAAGTGTGTGAAGCCTTCACCCTTTTAGAGCTTCATAGAAGGTGTAACAGAGAGGTCGAATCCAAACAGTGATAACCCTATTGTAGAAAACTCACTCAAGAGAAGAAAAGAATGACAAAAACCATTTTTGCAAAGAGATGAGAACAAAATATTCAAACAATGGCATCGAACAAAATTTGTCCAGGGCTTCACCCGCATAGTGAAAATCCAAACGAAATGGTCATTAGGGTCAAGCTTTCATTTACCATGCAAAATTGAGAGGCGAGTTAACCTAACCCTAACCAAGGGTCAATAATCAATGGCTTGAGATCAAAAGGACAAAGATCCAAGGCCGAGGATCAAGCTCCAAGATCAAAGCAAGAAAACCATGGTCAATTCTACCGACCAAATTAATTGCAGGGTAAACCCTAACTTGTAGTCAAAGATTGACGACATCGAATACATCAAGGATAGAGATCAACGACCCAACATCATCAACGGTTTTTGAAAGAAAACTCAATCTAGGTTAAAATATTACCAACAAAGCATGTAGAGGGGTGAGTCATCGTGCAGAAGGGACCATCCCATGATTAAAAAAAAATCATTGCTTTCAAAATGTCAAAAGATAAACTATAGTCCGAGTTCCCAATATACCAAAGGTCGACCAAATCATTTATGCAATGATCAAATAAAAGGTATTTCCAAACTTTTTATATTTGAATAATGCCAAGGTCACCAACTATAGGGTGGAAAATATATATTATATAATGTTTTACAAAGTGACCCCCATGTACATCTAGACACAATAATATGCTAAGTCCACAAAGTTGTTCTCAAAACCAAATGGAAACCATGGTGAAGTGCAAAGGTGGTCCGCACTATAGAATAATCTAAAGATGATTTGCAGAATGTCACTTTTGTGGCCATTATAAACCAAAGGGATGTCAATATCATAGCATGTGCACATGGGCAAGTGGTCCCCACAGTGGATGTTTATTTTACTAAATATTGTAATTATTTTTCTCTTGCACAGGGATTTATTTTACATGCTTTCACTAGGAGACAAAACAAACAAGAAGACAAATTCACATGCACAAGGAAAGAGACTTGTCCTATAAGAAAGATTATTATTAGCAAATTATTCACCCTTGTTTTCTTAAAAATAGTACAGTCAACTTTAGTTTGAATGTATTGTAATCAAGGCTATTAATGCCTATTTATAATTACATGCTCTATTTTTATTCCTTTATCTATTATTAAATAAAGGATAAAAATAATATGCATGGATGAGTACAAGCCTTAGGCTATTTTTAGGAAGATGGGAAATTTCTATTTTCTATATATTGTACGCCTTTGAAAAGCACAAGGGGGAGGACTTTTGGATATAAGAGTACTAAAGAAACTTTTTCCAGTTTTACCTTCTAAGTGTGAAGTATTTTCTACCTTCCCAATCATTTGGAGTCTTGTGTATGTTTCTATTAGTCTTGTTAATGCAAATTTCCTAATTAATCATCTTACCATGTTGCAAAATTTAGTAATTTATGCATGATATTAATGTGCATGTTCAACTTAGCAGTATTGTTGTGATAATCTCCCTCAGTACCTAAATGTATTTTTCCATTAACATTGTATAGAAGAACTATTTGTTCATGCATCAAGAATCATTTCACATATCAAATGTGCATATACTTAGTCAAGTACTGCTAAAAATTTGGTGTATCACCTTACATTTAATTATTTTACAATTATATTTTGCCCTTAAACCACAAAGATCAATTTAGGATACATCAACAAGGAACCAACCTTAATACTGTAGACTCACCTCAAAATAGGTACACCCACAGACATGAGGTGTTTCCATTGTATCTACGAAAGAGAGAGATCAAATTTTGTAATCTTAGAAAACCTATAGCCATCTCTCTATAGGGTGTACTTTCGAGAGATAACAAATCCTTTAGGAAGAAGGTATGTTCACCAATTCTAATATCAATGGAGTAAGCACCCATCCATAAAGCATCAAATTTTCCATGCTTGCCCTTATCTTCATGCATGCTATTCCATAATAGCATGAGATCTCCAACATTGAAAGCTCTTGGGGTTACCTTCTTGTCATACAACTTCTTCAACTTTTCTTTGAACTTTACAAGCCTTTAGTGGGATGCCCTCCTTTCTTCATCAAGTTTAACAATCTAGTTAATGTGGCCATCATATGGAATTAATTCTTGACCTTCCAGTTGTTTAATGAACTGATATGAGGATAATTACATATGCAGGGGTAGAAGGGCCTGAGTTCCATACACCAACTCAAATGGACTCTTTCTAGTGGCTCTTTTAATAGTAATTTGGTTAGCCCAAACAACAAACTTCAACTACTCACCCCATTTTCTCTTGTTTAGCTCCAAGGTTCTTCTAATAATCTTTAACAAATTTTTATTACTGGACTCAGCTTGTTCATTTCCTTGGGGATTGTAATTAGAAGCATATGTCAAATTGATCCCATATTCTTTACACATTGCCACCAAGGGTTTAGCTCTGAAGCTCATGGCATTGTTAGCAAAAAATTATGACCGGAACCCGAAACCGTAGATGACATGGTTCAACATGAATTCCATGACAATTTGGTGTGTTTCTCTCTTGGTGGGGATTTCCTCCACTCACTTGGTGAAGTAATCAGTTGCTACAAGAATCCACTTATGGCAAGCACTTGAAGGGTCTAAAATCTCACCAATGAAATCCATTCCCATTCCTTGAACGGGGATTCAATTGGGATACAAACTACAAAGGAAGGGAGCCTAAAGCTTTTAGTCTTCCAGAGAAGTGTTGACAACTCTCACATATTCTAACCAAAAGAGTTGCATCCTTGAAGAGAGTTGGCTACCAATAGCCAGCCCTTAGGATCTTGTGTGCATTGACTTTTCCAGAAAAATTCCCCCATAAACTCCTCCACGGAGATTAGAAATTATCTCGGGGCTTCATCTTGATAATGCACCTTAAGAGGACTCCCTCGGGGTTCTTTTGAGCTAACCCATAATCAATAATGACATATTTCTAGGAAGCCAACTTAAGGGTCCTTTTTTGATTCTTACTCAAATACTCGGGGGTAGTATAAATGTCCGAGATAAAAATCACATCCTTGTATCACCAGAATTGATCAATTTTTCAAAGGCATATTCCCTTCCTTCTTCTACCTCATTCACCTTAATAGTTTGCAAGTTTCTCTCGGCCATAAGTGTAGCCAAGTGTAAACCTCTCACCACTTCATGCTTTGGATATCCATGTCATATTCTTGCAATTTCTTCACCCATCTGCATATTTTACTTGAGATCTCCATCTCTAATAAGATGTATTTGACCATGGTGTGGGGAACATAAGCAAAAAATTTTGAACTCATAATGTAAGGTCTAAAAACCTTTATTGCTTTCTCCAAGGAAAATGCTTGTTTCTCCATAATAGCATATTTCAGCTCTACCCCTGCAATGCCATACTAAAAAAGGCAATCAACCTCTTAGCCCCTTCATCATCCTCTACAATAGGACAGATGCAATGGTGTTTTCTGAGGAAAAAGAAAACAGTTGGAAAGGCCTCTTATAGTCCGGGGCTGCCAAAATAAGGGAATAATTTAATACCTCTTTGATCCTATTGAAAGATTAAATGACATCCTCCTCCCATTTAATAACCTGGTCCTTCTTTAGCATGGAAGTAATTGGAATGGTCAACTCAGCAAATTTTGATATGAATATTTTGATGAAGTTTATCTACCCAAATAAGGACTGAATTACTTTCTTAGTTCTTGGAATTAGGACCTTGTTGTTGGCCTCTACCCTTTCTAGATCAATCATCACCCCCTCTTATGACACAATGTGACCAAGCAATTTTTCCTTCTGCACCCCAAAATGGCACTTCTTTGGATTGAGTGAAATGTCATATTCTCTACATATTATCAAAATTTCTCCAAGTGCTGCAAATGATCACCTCTCTTTTTGGAAAACAAAGTTACATCATCTTGGTAGACAACAATAAAATCATTGATGTAACAAGCAAAAGCAATATCCATTGCTCTTTGAAAGTTTTCTCTAGCATTCATCAGTCCAAAGGGCATCCTGACATATACATAAGTTCCCCGTGGGGTGGTAAAGGTTGTCTTAATTCTTTCTGATTCCTTCACCACTACTTGGTTATACCCAAAGAAACCATCTAGGGTAGAAAGCATCTCGAGACCACCACTAGCTGCAAAGCATGTTTTTCACATTTGGCAAAGGATAATTATCCTTCATTGATGCTCTGTTCAGATTTCTAAAATCCACATACAGCCTAATGTAACCATTCTTCTTTCTAACTCGGTACCAGATTTTTAACCCAAAAAGAATACCTTGTGGGCCGAATAATCCTTCCATCCTTCAGTTTCTTCAGTTCTTCTTGAATTTTAAGAGATAAGAGTGGATTGATTGGTCTCTATTTCTACCTAAATGGTTTTACATTAGATTCCAAGGGAATCTCATGTTGAAACAGATCCTCTCTTTATGCCTTTAGTTCAGAACAAGTTCAAGCCATGCAATCTTGATACTTTTTCAGCAATTGGACATAAGACTGCTTTTTTTCTTCCTTGCTGAGATTGCTTCCCAATAAAATCTTCATGTTCTTCTCCTTTGTGCCAATGTCATGCTCCACAACATCCTCGAGGCTGGCATGTGATTGTTAAAAATGCAATCCACATTATCAAGTTTGATTCAAGAGTAACTAATCCTCTAGGGATGGTATTAGTTTTTAGTTGAATGATTTCCTTGCCAAACAAAGTCTCTTTACCTTCTACTACACATACCATTTTCTCCCAATCAATACATTGGTAAAAAATCTTCTGACCTGAGCATCATCATCAAAAACTTACCAATGCTTAATGTTGTCAGGGACAGATGGCCTTTTAATACTTCAACATCATATACACAATATGGGGACATTGCACAATTATCAAACCAAGACCCCAATACAGCAAGTTTTTCCGCCAAATTGTTGAACTTCCTATCATGATGCATGATTTTGAATGAATCAAACATCTCAATGAAATCCCAAAATACATGCTTATATTTTTTCATTCAATGATTTTTGTGGCATAAAGTTTTTTGACTTGCTTTACAATTAATTATGAGTCTCCTTTGATAATGATGTATTGAACGCCATATTTCAAAGTAATCCTTAGACCTAACAAGAGTTCCTCATACTCAACAATGTTGTTAGTGCACTCAAAGTTGAGTTTGAAAGAAAAGACAAACTCTTCTCGTCCTAGAGAGATCATAACAACACCAACACAATTTCCAATCTTGGAGCAAGCTCCATCAAATAATAAAGTCCAAGGAGAGCCTTCCATTTTAAGATGCTTGCATTCTTCAATTTTGTGCTCTTTTCCATCAGCAAATCCTACAAAGTTATCAGCATCAACACTCATGTAAAATAATTCATAGGATTCATTGTTGGGATCTTCAATAAGGTACAACATTTTCTTTTCCTCATATAAACTGACAAGGTTTCCCTCAATTTGGATGAGGGCATTAGATATATCCATTTGGAAACTCCCACCAACACTTGCAACCCATTTTCTAGATAACAACATACCCCACTTGGCTGGGAAGTCAACAATAACAACATTAAGCTTCATGTTTTTACCTGGGTAAGTTGCAAGTTGCACCACTAGACCTTTCACACATCCCACCACTGGCACTTCTCTAGAGTCCATAGCAGTGCAATTCCCATATGTTGTTGTTACCTTGATATCAAACTCATTCATGACTTCCAGAGGCATAACATTGCACCATGCCCCTGAGTCAAACATACAATTGTGTATCAATCTATATTTAATGATCGAGTGGTGAGGAACGGATCCACATTTAGTTGAGATTCCACAAGGATGTACCCAAATACACCTCAAGTGGTTCACCTAGTTCCTCCAACACTGGTGGTGTTTTTAATTCTTCAATGAGTGGGGGAGTCTCCACAATGTTTATATTTCTGCCTAGGGAAGTTTTCTCTTCTTTTAGCCCCAAGTAATTAAAATCCCTTTTCTTGTGCTTACGTATCCTAAGCAACTCAACAGTTGGAACACTAGCCTTGATTTGACTCAAAACTTGGGCAATGTCATATGGAGCATATTTTGGCAAGGCAACATTAAAAGGGAGATTAACAGATTCATCAAACAACATGGGGTTTTTGACAGTTTGGGCATGAGGAGAAGAATGAATGTTTTTTGGGACAATAAGGCCTTTGGAGGGTGTATCTTTCTTAGGAAACTCTTTAAGAATATTTCAAAGCAATGGATTTTTTGGCTTGGCTTGAGGCCCTGTCCCTTTGAAAACTCTACTTCTTGTGTTGTATTCCTTTTCTTGAGCCACAACAACATTCATCAATAGCTTCCTATCCTCCTCATATAAGATTCCTCCATCATACTTTTTTATCATTAAATATCTTAAATATTCAAATTCATTATTGGGCAATTAAAAATATTTTACAGATCTACTTCTAAAGTATGAGAGGAAGGAAAAATAAGTACCCAATGGATGTAATCCCAAAAATCAGCAGCAGTTCTAGCACGTATCACTTCAATTAAAGTTGCCCCTTGTTGAGTTTGTAGAGCATTCCATCATGCATGCATCATCATCATTATCATAATCAACTTCTTCTTATTTTTTTGATCTTCCTCACATGTAGCTTGGGGCATGAAACATCTGTCATACCAATCAATGACATTTGTCTCCTCCACAACAACAACTCTGGCAGCCAACGGATCAGGTACCATTCTATTTTTCTTGGCATGGAACTATTTATTTCCAAATCCAACAAGTCCCTTACCTCTGTCATCAGAACTTTGATCATTCCTATGATGGTTTATAAACCTATCTTGGCCTTGTTGCTTGTGTTGACCTTGTGAAATCTGCCCAATTCCCTTTTATTCCTGGGCTAACTTGTATGATATTTCTTTGACATCCCCTTCCAAATTTTTCACAATTTCTTCCAAATCTACATCCTTACTTTCCTAAGGCTTTTTTGGGTCAATTAGTTTCACACCCTTCCTTTTTGGAGGATTTCCAATTGCCTTGATGTTATTTTCAATTTGCAGAGCCATGGTGAAAGCCTACCTCAAATTAGTATGATTTTTGTCCCTCAACTAGTATATAACCTTTTTTCAAATGCATCTGAAAATTTGATCAAACATGATTCATCACATGGCCTTAAGCTAATAGGAAATATCCTCAAGGTCTTGTTAAACCTTGTATTAAAATCATGTATTGACTCATTAGGATTCTTCTTAATGTTTTCAAATTCTGACAAAAGAAACCTATAGTTTGTTCTATGACCATATTGTAATCTAAATGCATTATTTTTCTCTATCCAAGAATCAATGGAATTATCTGGAAAAGCTTTATACAAGTCCCTTGCATCCTCCTCCAAATTACAGATGAACAATTTGATATATACATCTTCATATTCAATCTCAAAATCTTCCATCATATTGATAAAAAGTGTTAAATGTTGATCACCAGTTATAGCGTTATTTCCTTGAAACTTTTGTAATCTATTTCTTACATCCTAGGGAACTGCATTTGGATAACCAGCCATCCCTGTAAAATTTATGGGAACAAAGGTGTTTACAAAAAATGGAGGTCTAGGTGTGGAATGGGCCATGATGTTTTGAGGAGGTGACCTTGGAGAAGAATAAAACTGATAAGGGGTCGGGGTCTTTGAAACATAGGGGTTTAATTTTCAAAAATTATATCCCCTAAAGGCCTTTTTTCTTAGAAAACCTTATCAACATTTGAAAAGATAGGAGCATAATGAGAAGTAAACTTTTCACAATCAAATGAAGGCCCCTCTCCAGATGGAGAATTCAATTCCACAAAGAGACTACTTGATTTAGAATCACTTGAATGGAAATCTTCAATGATAGGCTGATCACATTCATCAACAAAGACCTCTTTTCTTGACTGCTGATCTCCAACAACTCTCCACGATTTTCTTCCTTCTGACTTTGTTTTTCCTAGCTCTGGAAATAATGTCCTAGTAGGACCCCTAGCAATGAAAGATATTTTTCCTTCTAGCTTTTCTAAGATCAGTGACAAATCTCACTTAACAGAGGTTAAGACACTAGTACTTATAAAAATCAGAACAACACGGATTCACCACTAAGGATTTCCACCTTAGTTGTGAAAATGCACTAAAAATATGATATGTCAAATGTCTGTCAATACTAGAAACTTGAAATGGAAATGTCTGACTTTTCTTTACCTAGATTTATCAATGAAAGCTAGTGCAATTGGTGTAAAAATGAAAGAATTACACACAACACCTGTAACTATAAACACTTCTTATAGTCCTGAACACAGGATGATGCTCAAAATAATGTACTAGCACATCATATAAGAAATGTTTAGTAGGGTCTTAATATGAACTGTAACCACTATGTCCCCAACAACGATGCCAGTAAGGTGTTGGTACCCAAATTGAATCTCCCTCAAAGTCTGAGTAGCATCACAAGTTTGGCAGGAAGTTTAGAGACAAATAGATCATAGTGAGTCATTTTGTAACTGGGGATGGGATCTAACTAGCCCTCTGTCACTCAGATGTGGAGAAATGGATAGCACCCTCAAGAGGATTTGACCTATCTTCACTACTTTATGGTTGTCCCTTTCAACCATGCTGAGAGGAACCTTTTGTAGCCTCTTGTTTGTGGAGGAGATGGAGATGTCCTTCCTTTTGAAATACTAAGAATACCTTAAAGAAAATATGATCAATGTAACAAAACCTAACTCTCGCGAGTTGTCACTCGAGATAATGGAGATATTTTTAAGCAAGGTTCGTGCCACTAAACACAATGAAAACCTAATTGTTTCGCATGTTTTGGTAATAGAAATTATGCATTTGTATACACACGGGGAAAATAGGGGTAGTATGGGCAAGATTAATTATTTTCAAATGATTTTTTGGAGATGAAGTAGGAAAAGGGTGATTATACTAGATCTTTGGAGGGACTTCACAATAATGAGCAACTTCACAATAGAAAGCTTTAAACAGTCAAGATGTTCCTTCAACCAGAAGGTCTACTTCAATGGAGGCCCAGATCATTTTCACATAATCTTTAAGACTCCAATACAAAGGCTTGAATTAGAAGACTCAATTAAAAACTAAAGTTTTTGATAAATCATGCCTAAGGTACATCTGAAGACTTATAGACAATCTTTATCAACAAATGACAGTGAATTGATTTTAAATATGTTTATCTCATCAAGGATGAAGGATCTTCTTGAAACGAAATTGAAAATATCATTAGACTGTCACAGGAACGAGGTCCTGTGTGATTTCACAAAAATTTCAGTATAAGATTGCAATAGGAATGAATAAAACTACTTACAAACATTCTGAAACAAAGCAGACACTAATTTCTCTAAGATGAAGACAAATTGATTTCAATATTACATAGATTCATCAGTAGGGGAAATTTACACAGAATAGTCTCAAAGCTTGTCAATGGTAGTACACTTGTAACTAACTTGAAATGATGGAAAATCTAACACAGGAGAAATTAACAAGTTATCTCGTATTCTCTCTCTGGAGGATAGATTTCTCAAATTTTTCCTAGGAATTTAATCCCGTCCTCTAACACTCTAACCTTCCAACACTTTTCATGAAAAAATCATACAATTTATAACATTTTTACAACAGAGTCTTTTACACCCAAAACTAGAAACATTCAAAGCACCATTGCGTGTTGTGACTCCCATAATCATATTTACAAAAAAGATGTCAGGTGTGTAGAGGGAAAATCTCTCCAAATATTTCCAGCATTCAATTCTTCACCTGGTAGAACACTCTTCCCTTATTTGCCACCTACTTCCACCCCTAATCTGTTAAATTTGGTTCTTTGCATGCCCAAGAAGAGAGATTAGAAAATCAGATCGAACTCGATAGCCACATTTTGTCTTAATGGTAAAAGACATCTCTCGGATTTTCCCACCAAACCACGATATCAATAGGTTTCTCGCATGCTAAGGAAAGAAAAATTGGGTCGAATAAAACATTGATTGCATTTTTAATGGTGAGATATGTTTATAGACCTTCCCCATAAAACAAAGATACTAGATTAATGTTTGTCTTCATTTGGATTGTAGGAGACTCCAAGAAATGATAAAAACTATAAGAATATGCATCCTAGGAAATTTTGAGAAAATGGTGGAAAATCAGATACAGATGCACAACAGCTGTTGATTTATATTTTGAATTTGGACTGTCCATGTGGGAGATCTAATTTAAAATGGGCCTGCGGGTTCCTTTTTTCCATTTACAACTTTTTAGAAACATATAATTTTTTCTAATTTTTCTCTGCACCTCCACCCCTGAGAAATGATCCTAACATGTGTCCTAAGGTGGGTCCAAAAGGAACCATGACTAAATTTTGATATTTCACCTCCTTTTAGGAAAAGGAATTTTTTTCCAAGTTTTCCCCGCATCTCCACCCTCCTGCTTTTAGTTTATGATGTGGGTCCTAGCGGAACCACGCTTCTTTTTACACTTTTAACGCCCTTGTCCACAAAATGAAAATTTTCCAAATTTCCCCCGAAAGTCCGCACCTCTGCCATTGACTAGAGAAAATTTTGACTATTCTCTATCAAGCCGAGGTCATTTTGATGATTTTAGTCTTTTAAACAAAAAGGGAAAAAATCCAAGTTTCCCCTGACGAACACCTCCGCCTCTTGAATTTTCAAACCACCACGCATCTCAATGGCACATCTTGAGATGGTCCCAAAAAGTAGAGACCCACGAAGGATTGTAGGGTAACCATGTGTCCTAGTCCGAGAAAATCCTATTACAAGGCTTGAGAGTCAACGAGAAAGTGCCATGTGTCTAAGGTCCAAGATGGTCTTCTCTGGCCGTTGAAAAGTATAAGCAAAAGAAGAGTGAGCAGAAGCCTCCAAGTGTCCTACTAGCACTTCTTCAAGATGGTCCCAAAAGTGGAGACCCTGAATGAGTGCGGGCTCACCTCGTATCCCAGGCTTTTGAAAATTGTTTTGAAAAATTTTAAGTTTGGGAAGACCGGAGGAAGCTTCCATGTGTCTCCATTGCACAATTTCAAAATAGAGCCCAAGAGTGGAGACCCTAAATGAACGCGGGCTCACCACGTGTCCCTATTCCACCAAACTTTACCAGCTACATAAAAATTGTCTAAGTCTAGAAAAGCAGTGGAAACCTCCACGTGTGCTCCCAACGCAACTCCAAGGCCAAACCAAAAATTGAACTTTCAAATGAGCACCATTCCTCCACGTTGACCAATTTTGGGTCGAGGAAATCCATATAATTCTAGAGTGCCCCACTGAGCTGCATCCAACCAAAAGGGGCCACGTTTCCACTGATGCAGAGATGATAATTTGATGGGGAAAACTCACCCATCAAATCATAAAATATAGTAAGACAAATGTTTGAGCCTAGAGATGAAATTTTCTTGAGGACATGGAATTTGGAAATGCTATAAGGTTCAAACACATTCCCGGAGCTATATATATTGATTTTTCTTTAGGTATTTGGGTCAAAAATGACAAGGACAACAATTCTAATCTGTGGAAAATGAAAAAATGGGGTAGCCGAGTTTTATACCCATTTTACAAACTTTTTCATGTGAATATAGAAATGAGGCATCAACTATAGATCCAAAAGTGATCATCGGCCAAGGAAAGGATTGATTATGTAAACAAGACGGAAGAAAAAGTCATTTCAAGCACAATATGGGGAGATAAAATGTGACAGGGGCTATAAACTGAGGAATTTTAATGGAAAATGGGGTGAAACAAATCTGAAGACCAACACAGGGGAATGCCAAATAGAAATTTTTTGGGATAACATTTCCATCTAGTTTTATTAATAAAATACCATCTCCATATGTATAATATTACAAGATCCATCAAATAATAACGTCGAATATGTTGTGATATCGATGTATAATACTTCATGTAGAAATTTGAAATAAAGAGGTTTCGATCATTTTTGAGGTATTGTAACAAGTTTATATGCAAGATCTTGTCCATTTATTGCTTTTTGACCAATTAAATTGATATCAAAATCAATAAGTAGAATGACCCAACTTAACATTCTACAAGTAGGAACGGGTATATATAGTAGATATTTGAGGTGATCTATTATTGCAATGATTTTGGTTGTGTAATTGAGAAAATAGTGGCATAGTTTTTAAATGTGAAATCTACTACTAAACAAACTTTCTCAACATGTGAATACTTTATCTCTTGATCAATATGTGTTGTACTAAGACAATTGACTTCTTTCTCTCATCCTTAATTGTTATGTTGTGTTATTAATGCTCTTATTGCATATTATGTAGGAGATGTGTAGAGAAGCATTGTTTTATCTGATATGAGTGGCATGAGAACTACTGAAATTGATATATATATTTTAAATTTGGAAAAATAATCTTGAAATTCTTGGTTCCACTGAAATTGGACATGTTTTTTTCAATATTTGATTCATATAATGAAATTTATCTTCCAGTTTCAAAATGAACCTACTAATTGATTGGATCTTCCCCTGAAGACCCCATAGTTTCCTAAGATTTTTATGAGGAGTCATCTCCATGATAGCCTTTACCTTTATGGGGGTCTAATTTTATGCCTCTCTATGAAACAATAAATCTTATTAATTTTTTGGATTTTACACCGAACACATATTTTCTAGGATTAAGTATTACTTTATATTAATGCAATCATTCAAATATGTGCCTAAAAATGTTTTAGAATGTTCAATGATTTCATCTATATAGTATTTTACATGATATCATGTAGCATACCGTGAAATATGAATGTTGTCGATCTTTTATATGTAACAGCTACATTTTTAAGGCCAAAAGGCATGACGTTATAACATAAAGTTACCCTTGGAGTATTATATGTCATTTTATGTTGATCTTCTTCAAAAATATGTATCTCATTGTAACCACAACATTCATCCATTAGGGAAAGAATTTCATGATATGTTGTTTAATCCATGATCATATTGATGTTTGGTATAGGAAAATCATCTTTTTGACAAGCCTTATTGATCTCATGAAAAATATGTACATATTATAATGCCTAGACTTTTATTTTTAATAGGTAATATGTTTGAAATCCATGTTGAATAGTCTATTGGTCAAATTAATCCTTCTTCCAAAAATTTTCCAGGTTCGACATTGAAAATAATTACAACTTTGGGATGCATTTTTATTCACTTTTGTTTTACAATCATTGCATCGAGGTGTACCACAAGGTTGTGTACTACAAGATATGGATCTAATCATGGAATATATTTGTAGGAACATACGAAAATGTCTTGAAATTCCACAAGGAGTGTTGTGAAATCTCCATTTTTGTATCCGAAAGTGTAAATACCACTAACCAAACACACAAGACAACATAGAAAAATAAAGGATAATTTTTTTACTTGTTCAAAGTATAGAATGAAATTACAGGTGGACACAAAGGTTACAACTAACTCTTTGAACATCCTGACACAACGATGACCACATAGGCAACACGGAAACATCCAACACCCATTAAAGATAGTTCACTTTTCTCTTTGACAAGGCACCATGAAAAGTCCAACCACAATACACAGTCTCAGTTAAGTGCACCCCCATGGTGTAAAATCCTTTAAGGTTATTTATTTTACTGATACACGGCCTTCAATATTGACTTATGTTCTAGGAGATTCATGTTATGAACCGTATAATTCTTCTTAAAAGGTTAGATTCATTTCTTTTATTCTAGAGACATTAGGCTTGGATAAAAATTTCAAAAAGGATCATCTTTAATATGACAATTATTTGATTGATCAGTTATGAGATTAATACTAAAAGGGGTAGGGTGAACCAATCCCCACAAGGTTATCTTAAACAACGCAAGCTACAGAATCTCGTCCTAACTCCATTGCACAAGGAGATGAGTGAAAGCTCCTATCGAGGGATGAACCATTTTAGGTTTAGATCAACAACCTCTGGTGCAAGGATCAATAATTAACTATGCTTAAGAGAAGATTACAATGTGCTAGGGAAAGGTTAGAGTGAGAAGGTCAATTTATTTCGTCATCATGATCTCTTTAGTTATTAACCAGTCTTTTAATGAAACTTAAGAGTTCAAGTGGATTTGGGTAATTGCTTCAGTTAGAATTCTCTTGATTAAGTTCATCAAGGGATACGCATGGGTTCCCAAAATTAAAGCATTAGACTTAATTTGTTCTTATTCAAATTCCCTACTAGCTAAGATCTAACTATATCCCCAAAAGCCAACAATGATATTACTTTTACAATTATTTAATGTTTCACAAAAATGAGGATAAAGTTTAATTCATAGCTTAAGGTTGGTGAGGGTAGATTCTTTTATAGAGGAAGATAACTGCCTTCTTTCCAATTAAAGACTCTTGATTTTATCCACGAAATCACAACTTCATTATTATCTTATTTATTTATTCATCTATGTATTCATTTTATTTCATTTTTATTAACTTTAGAAAAAGGGTTACCAACTCACTAAAATATTCCTAGAATAGCACTGATGCCAAGACCATGGTGGGTTATCAAAAAGAAATTTTTATGACTCGAAAGAATAAATTACCATTACTTATCGAGAAAACTAAACATAGTATAATATTTCTATTCAACATGGCACACAAACCAAAGGTGTCAAAATATTCGATTAAACTTTGGCTAAGAACAAGAAGGTAATTAAATTGGTCAAGCCACACTACAACATTTTCATGACTGATATAATATCACAAAAAACAATACTCAAACAAGGTGGTGATTAAATTTTATTCCTCACAAAAGTGCTAACAAGTTATGAAACAACTGGTTAAGACATCCTTACTTCACAACATAGAAAACCCAAGGCAAGAGGCCTTTTAATCTTCTCTACAAGCACCAACCCAAGATCTACAAAACATTAAGAATTCGTACAAGGAACTTCATAAATAAAACCGATGCACTTCTACAAATATTTCCCTTTTATACTCGCAAAAATCCATCTGCACAAGTATTAACTTGAGTTAGTTCGCAAGAACTGAGCATGATAAAACTACACATAACAACAATATACTACTATTTAACAACCTCATGAAAGAAAAATTCCATTACAAGAAATATTTGAGCTCTCACCAAAGGTAAATTCTTAAGGTAAAACAAAAAAATTTCACCATGCCCATGAGAAGGAAGTCATGTTTCAGTCATAAACAATATCTCTATACAACAAGATCTTGACAACCAAACAGGTAAGACCATAGATATTATAAGGTTAGGGACAAAGGGGCAAGAGTATTAGGATTTTGATCATGTAATCCTATAGATTCCGTGATTGAAATCTAATACTCAATCCCATCGATCTACAATCTCATGGTGAAGCCAAAACACATCAGATATGATCATTGACACAAAACCACAATAGTTTAACAATCATTCCAGAAGAGCCATTGGCCTAATAAGTTAGGAAAAACCAAAAAAATTCCATCATGCAATCAAATGTTATATGATTGAAAGCTGATATTCAAACCAACAATACTCACTTTCATAAGTAAGAGTGACTTCACAAGTAAAAAGGGATAAGGAAAGTGATGGCTGTAATGTATGAATTAGACATTGCCTAACAGCATGGCTAGTTGTTTAGTCCAAGCATGAAAAAGTGATAAGCCACAACTACCCATGTTCATTATGCAAGTAAGCATTCTAAAACATCCATCTAAGTTTCATAACACTTTATATTTATAACCCACTATAAACTATAGTTTTGGCTTAAAAAAAAGAATTACCACTTCCTCGCCACAAGTTATTTTAAAGTAACTTTAGTTACCACCTTCCAAACCGCTCTTAAGTATACATTAACATGTATTACAAGATGTCATTAACCTAACAACACTTTCCATCATAAGAAAAAAAAGTAACAATATATATATGTTTAAATACCCCAAAACTCCTTAACTATCTCAACAATTTCAATCATAGACCATATATATATTATATATATATATATATATACATGAAACAACCAATTATCAAAACAAAATCAACAATACACAATAACGAGGTAGGGGAAAGTATATACCACTAAAGTCTTCCAAAGAGAATAACCCCAAGTAGTTCTAGTAATAACTAGGTGTTATACATAAATACACAATTGTAACCTTCAAAACAAAATTTTAGTGACCAAAACTAGTCACGGTTCAATCTTTCGAAGGATGGTCAAATTACCTCGTAAGGAAAGCGTTAAATGTCATTGGCTTATACCAACAATCATTGGGTAATTTCATATATGTCTAGCATCATATTCAATTCTATAGTAGTATACAAGAGGCAAAACTAAGCAAGTGGGTATTAATGGCCCCGATAGTTCTTCCATACTTAATTCTAACCACTGTGGTCAACCAAAAATATAGTTTTGTAACATGAAGAAAAGTTTTGAAAGCAAAAGGAAATAACTTACTTGGATAAAAAATAACATGGAGGTCAAAGAGACCTCACCAAACACACCATCAAAGGTTGGGCTACACCCAAGGAACAAATGACACTATGCAATTTTCTGACATATCTCAAAGGGGGAAATTAAATTCCCAATAAAACCATATTCTCTCTAAACCTAGTTCGGGGTTTGAGTAGGTGTTACTCGCTAAAGAAAGGTTAACAATTACCCATACAAACATTGCTCATCATACCCATGACGGGTTAGAGAACCATAAGATGCTAATATTGATCTTAACCAAATTATTTAAGGAAGACAAAAAAATTATAAACCATAATTATTAACAACTTGCATACCCAGAGGAATATTTCCTAATAGAGAAAGCAACTCGAGTACCAAGTAAGAAATCATAGGAAAGAAAAATCCCATATATCTAGGAAGTAAAATCAAATTTATGTAAATAACAAGCTTGTATAACAACCAGAGATCTGTATTAACTTAGTAGCCTTATAGCACATTTGAAAAGGGGGTAGCTTATCATGCTTGTTTTTACGTTTTCCCCAAGTCACATATTCCAAGCAGGAGCTGCAACAACCACATTATGTGAAATTCCACTAATAATAATCCTATATGCATCTACTCTCTTCTCACGGCCATGTCCTTTTTATTTTGCATAGCCAGGATATGTGGAAAGGAAAGAGTTCTAAAACCTTAAATAAAAATGATAACAGGGGAAAAGCTAGACCCACGCAACCTTTCCAATATCCTCCCAACTTGTGTCAAAATGAGACGCTAAGGCATAGTATGGACATCCATCGAAGCACAATGGAAATCATATTTTTGAAGGATGGAGTTGCAGGAACCCTCAAAGCTAAGAAAGCAAACATGGAAGTAAACATAAGGTAGGTAAACTACTAGCAAAGGAAATGCCTCAAAGAGATGGGGTCTCAGGAGATCACCATGATCTTATAAGATATGCACAAAAGGGATCTGAAATCATGGTTTGCTTCACCAAACACAACTAATAGGTCTCCAAACTACATAGTTTGCTTCCTTCCAGAATGGACGCAGCCAAACCCATCCTCTAAAAAAAAAACAATCTAACTACCCAAGTCGTGGTCCAAGCATGGCATAAAAAAACTAGGGAAACAACAAGTGGCCAGCATTAGAAAGGACATTCCAATTAGAATAAGGCCCCCAAAAAATATAAAATAATGCCTTCCATAGCCCATGCCAAGCATGCCAATTAAATGGCCATAAAGAATACAAAAGGGAGGTAGACATCCCTACTACCAAGGCATATCCATGCATCCACTAGCTAGAAAAGAAGGAGGGAGGGAAACTAATAATCATATGCCAAAAGGAGAAAATGACATTGTCATAAAGAATAGCAGGTTGGTGGAAGGAATATCAAATTCTTCTTTAATTTAAATGATTAAAACAAGCATGTATGCAGGCCTAAATGACCAAGGGGAAAGAACTAGGGGTTGGCATTTCGACGGCAACATAGGAAAATGACCAACCATGGCGTCACACCAGAAAAACTCTTCCTTACATGAAATGAGGCTCACACTACAGAAATGATCAATAATAAAACAAAATATCTTAAAGGGAATTAATAATAATATTGATAAAAATTGACACTAACATCAAATAATCGTCAATTGACAAATTAAATTATATTATTATTATTATCATTTTAAAATTATTTTTATGACTAAAAATAAATTATTAATCATATTAATAAAGAATAACAGCAAGGCTCGACAATTTGAGAACAAGACTTTCCTTTAATAGGATAATCGTACAGGAAGCTAGAAGGTCCATAACTAGAGGTTTCAGCTACGACTCGAGAAGGGAAGATGGAGAGGAAGGGTGTTAATTATTCACCATGATAAGGATGAAGTCAACTAACGGTCAACGAGAGAGCACATATAACCTTCCCACGCTTATCAGTGGTGGTCTGGGGCAAGAGTTGGGGTAACATCGAATGGGCCATTACGAAAGACTTGCACCAATTTTTAAAATATTTGGTTTCTCCATTTTTCCGATGTTAATTTCTATTGTTTCATTAGCCAACGTTTTAGATGTGTCTAATTCTGAAAATGATTCCTTTGGTTGATTTAAATCTTTATTTGACTACAAATGAGTGTCTCCTCTCTCTAGATCCTCATAAAGGTTTTTACTAGGAGAGATGTCCCTTTTATTTTTACTATCTCCAATTATTCCTCGATGACGTTTTCACTATGGGAAATTTAATTTTCATTTTTATTTTCATTTTCATATAATTTGGACTAGGTTACTCTAGTTCCTCACAAGAATAGGAAGTTGAATCAATTTAAATATTGAATGCCTTCTTATAATCAGAAAGGGGGATGAGAATCCGAAACCCGAAAAACTCTTCGATGGTCTCATAATTTTGAAAGAGGTTCATGGAGACATGATTGAGTTGATTGTGACTTATGACGGTGTTGGTGAAGAATCACAACACCCCTAAATGTCTCGCAACTCGATGGGTTGAGACTTTCAGTGTGATTACATAACATGGAGCATCACTCAAAGTGTGGGACTTTGTGAATCGAGAGATCTATCAAGATGAAGGTTGGTTCCTATTCCTCTGTTCAGTGCATACATTCATATTACTGAGAGGATCTACTCTAAAACCTATTCTAACTTGCCAAGGAGACAGGGTTAAGGAGATGCAACAAAAAAAACCTAAACTAACAAGGGTGATGCACCAAAGGAATGTTAAAACACCTGCTTTGCAATAAACAAAAAACATAAAAAATTCAATACAATCACCATGCACAAATAACAGGACTACAATAAGAGATTAGAAAGGAGACAATGAATGCAATAGAGGGTTAAAAAATTTCCGTAGACATGCACTATCACTCCAAAAGTTGATACAATGCATTACAATGTCCAAGAGGCACAAAATTACATTAGAATTTTAATGGGAGGCTTGGACTCCACAAATCCACTTATAGGTAAGAGAAGAAGGGACGGTATAGAGCAGAAATGTCCTTTCCTTTACAATGAGCCAATCTCTTACCTTTATATATGAAGAGAAAAGATGAGAGGAAAAAGATGAGGGGAAATTGATTTAAAAGCTCAACCACTAGCCATCAATGCCTCGAATCCACCCACGCCTATCAAACGCGATTCTCCATGGCAGATCAAATCAAATCTAGGTAGTTGAAGCAATCAGATCATATATTAATTGCATGAATAATTTTCCTATTTTCACTGACCTAACCTTATAAAAATTAAAATTTCATGCTTCCATGGAATATAGGATGTCGTGACCTTTCCAAAAGACTTCTCTTACCTAAATTTGAGCTTCCAATCAAAAGATATGGTCATCCAAAGATTTAACTACAATTTTGTGAAAAATGGCCCGAGAGTCTAAAAGAACCGAAGGTCTGAAAACCCGAAAGAGGGTCTGGGGATGCTTTCTACATTTTATGCCACTTAAGGATTGTGCACTTTTGAACATTTTGGCCCACCCATCTACTTCTGATAAGGGCCTGACACATGGATTTTTTTAGCGTTGACAGAGGTGTGTGCTACTTTACAATTTTACACTTTTTCAAAACAAACGCCAAAAAACCCAAAGTTCCTCTGACAACCCACCTCCTACTTTAAAACTTTGCATTTGGAACAAACCTCCACGGGCTCGTGGGTCTGCAATTGTAAACTAAACATTTTGTGAAAAGCGCAAAATGCCGAAAATGTACCGCAAACCTGTCACCCAAATTTGCATTTGGGAAAAATTTCCTCTGTGGCCCTACATATTCACTTAGGAAAAGAAATCATCCTTGGGCTTGTGGACCTGCAATTGTAACTTTTTCCTTTTTTGAAAAGTGAAAAATGCCAACATATCTCCCTGACCCACAACCACAATTTTTCCCTTTGGCGAAAAATCTTACCCAGGCTCGTAGGTCAGCTTTTGGCAAAAAATCCTTCCCAAGCCCGCCGACCTATAAATTACAAAATGTGAATAGTTAGAAGGAATTCTTTACATTTTTGGAAAGGGGAAGAAATTTCCTATCTGATGAATATGTTTTTAGGAAACCTTAAGTGCTTAAAATATATAAAAAATCAGATTGAAGCACAAAAGGGGGAAAGGGGGTTAGTTGACTAAAAATAAAAGTGAGCTTATTTTAGACAACAATTTGGCGACTCATAGGGGGCATCTTCCTGCTAGATGAGATGATCCATGGCCTTAAAGCATCCATTGGGCATGGAGTCTACCTAGTAATTTCAAATCTAGTTTGGAACTGCCTTCATTGCATGCACTCTTATCTTTGCAAGAAAATCTTGGATTCAAGATTTGTGAGAGTAGAGAGTTGTCTGAAACCTAGAAACTTCTCCCTCATTTGATTTTCTACAAACTTGATCTATTGGAGTGTAATGAAAACATCCAGACCTACTCCAATATGGATACTCTATAGATTTAATTTCTTGTGGCCACAAGTCTCTTCCATGAGTGAGATGAATTGTATACAAGCATACACCAGAAGCAATAGAGCATGTGCACCAGCACTTAGGGAAATTGAAACCTAAACTATAACAAGACAATGTGCATACGCACTTGGAGAAATTGAAAACCTAGGCTAATATTTACAAGGGTGAGAAATTCTCCTTTTAGTAGTAGTGTTTGAGGTAGATCCCATTGAATGGAATCTGCAATTCTTCGCCATCCAACTTAGCCAACTGGAAGGCATTGCTACCTTTTCATTCGGTGATCATGTATGGACCACTCCATATGGCATCAAACTTGGAATGCTTTCCTAGTTTTTCCCGATCTACATCCCACTTTAGAACTAAGTACCCCTCTTGAAAGGTCCTTGTTCTTGCTTTCTTAGCAAACCATCTTTTTACTAAGGCCTTATCTTTTTCCATGTTATACACTGCATGTTCTCTTGTTTCTTCTAGTTCCATTAACTCTACATACCTGATTTCAATGGGTTCAAACTCAGACAACTACAACTGCTTCATGAGTTACAATATGGGAAGCTCTAATGATATACGCAACTCTCGCCTCTTTCCCATAGACCTACTTATAGGGAATATTACCTTTATATATCTTGGGTGTGATGCTATCATCCCATAGAGCTGATTTGAGCTTTGTGTTCCAACTTCTCTTATTTTCATCAAGAGTCCTTCTGATAATTATTAGTAGGTTCTTGTTTGTGGACTTTACTTGGCCATTACCTTGAGGGTAATAGTTTGATGAAGTGATAACTATACACTATTTTTGATAGCCCATTCAGTGATCCGTGCACCAAGGAATGCCAATGCATTATCTGATATGATAGTGGTAGGGAATGCAAACGTAGTGACTATCCCTTCCTAGAAATCCAAGATATTGGATTTATTTTCCTCCTTAAATCCCATTGCTTCAGTCCACTCTGTGAAATAGTATGTTGTTGTAAGTATCCATTTGTGGCCTTGACTTCAATTTGGGTTAATCACTCCAATGAATTCTAATCCCCATTTCATGAATGGCTGATCTACTAAAATTGGACGAAGGGTCAGGGATGCTAACATTTCCTTCCCTGTGAAGAATACACACTTCTTGCAATTCTTGATCCATGAGTAGCAATCACTAAACACCGTAGGCCAATAGTAACCATCCTTTGTGATTTTGAGAGTTGTTACTCGAGGAGAAAAGTGGCTTCCTTCTTCTCCATCACGAACTCATGTAATACCCTCCCCACTTGACATCTTACAATCCATCTTAATAGAACACCATTTTTTTCCTTCTTAAACAAGACACCACCAATAATCACATATGGAATGAATTATAATATGATGTATCTCCTCTTTTCCTTGTTCCATTCTAGAGGGTAAAAATTTGTTTAGAGATAATGCACCAAGTCTTGATTCTAACATGGAATGGGTGCATCATTAGATGGTTGCTCTTGATCATTCTACAGTAGTAGAAAAGTCTCTTCTTCTACTTTTGACTCATTAGTGGTTTAGAAGTGAGCTTCTCACACAAAAATTTTCCACGAACTAGCTTTGTCACTTTTATTTCAATGTCATATTCCATTACATGGGTGATCCAACGTGCTCTCTTCACATTCAAGTCCTTTATTAGGAGAAAGTCCTTGACACCAACATGAGACACTAATGGTTGGATCTTGTTGTTCGAGACCAAGTGTATGAACTTCTTCAAAATCCTAATGACGGCAAGGACATGCTTTTCAATAAAAGAATACCTTACATCATAATCCTCCAGGATCTGACTAAAGAATGATATGGGCTGCTTTGATCCTTCTCTATTGAGCTATACAAAGATAGTTGAAATTGTGTCTGATCCTCCAAAATCATACAACACAAAGTCATTTTAGAAGTCTGGGTTGATAAGAGTTGGAGCTTGTGATATTACATGCTTGATGGACTCAAAAATCTATTTTCCTTCTGCTATCCATCTGAATGCAAGACTCTTCTTCAACATCATTGTCAAAGGCTTCATAAGAGTGGCAAAATCAGGCACAAATATGTGAAAAAAGTTTATTCTCCCAAGAAGCTTTGGAAATATTTCTTGTGTTGTGGTAATGGAAGTGTTCGGATGGCTTCAACTCTTTCAAGATCAATTGTTAACCCTTCTCTTGAGACAATGTGGCCCAAAAATTTTCCCTCATGTTCTAGGGATACACACTTCTTTTGATTCAATGATACTCCAAATATTCTACATCTTTGAAATACTTGCCCGAGGTGAAAGAGGTGGTCTGTTGCATTCTTTGAGAATACGGTGATATCATCTAGATACATCAGCACTATCTTGTTTATTAAGCCTTTGAATACCATTTCCATAGCTCACTCAAATTTTGGTCCGGCATTTGGTAGTCCAAATGGCATCTTCTTGTAAGCATATGTACCCCATTTTGTAGTGAAGGTTGTCTTGAAATGATCTTCTTCTTTCACCATTATCTGGTTATAGCCTAAGTATCCATCTAACAATGAAAACCTTTCAGAACAAGCTACAACCTAAAATATTTTTTCCATTGAAGGAAGTGGATATGATCCTTGAGTGATGCTCTATTTAGATCACAAAAGTCTACACACAATCTGATGTGTCCATTTCTTGAATGTTTGGTAGGGAAGATGATGCTAGCCTCAATCAACTTGTTCAAATCCTTCCTCATGAGAAGTTTAGTGGGAGGATTCACTAGCCTTTGCTTCTGTCAGATAGGCTGGATTCAAGATTTAATTCAATTTGTGTGCTCAGCCAATCTTAGGTTGAAACCTCTTACATCCTTATAAGTCCATGTAAAGACATCTGGGAATTCTTGAAAAAATTGAATAAATTAAAATTTCTCTTATGGAGTACTTACTTTCCCAATTTTCAATGTCTTGCCTTCATATTTGAAATGGGCTTTGAATCTTCACCCTTTACTTGAATGTTTTCCTTTTCCTTCTAGAACTGATCATTTGGGTTGAATATTGACTCCAAGGTCACAAGACATTTTGGTAATTATTTGGTTCTCAATTGCACCACTTGGTCACCATACTGTTGTTCTAATTTGTCTTGGTTTCTGATGGAGAACTCATCTTCTTCTTGTACAAAATTGACAATTTTCTGGTCATTTTCGAAGACTTGCCAACTTGTGTTGTTGTCCGGGACAGCTAGCCTCACAACCACCTCGATATGACACCGAGATTTCTCACTTTTGATACTTTCTACAACATAAAATGCTGCCCCAATTGCTTTCAGTCTTCCTGTTGCTTCATTCTTCTTTCTTGGAATGGAATTGATGCTAAAAGATTCAAAATCTTCAATGAGATCCCATACCCTATTTTTGTAATTCTTCAACAAATCATTCTTAGTAGCATTTTTCCTCGACTTGATAAACAATCAGCTCAATATCACCAAATATTTGCAAATTCTTAATTCCTCTCCTCCTAGCCCAATGAAGTCCATGAATCAAAGCCTCATACTCAGCTGTGTTGTTTGAGCAAGAAAACTGGAAGCGAAAAGCTGAGTAATATCTTGTGCCTTGAGGTGAAACAAGAATAGCTCCTCCTAAACCTTGTCTACTTGTTGAGCCATCAAATAATAACCACCATACCTCACTATCATCCTTGTGGTCTGGCTTAGTGATGTTACGAAGAGGATGATTCTCTTCATGCAAACAATAAACTCCTAGCTCAAATTCCTCTATTTATTTGTAAGGGTCAAAAGAATGTATTTTATTTTCCCATTCATCAAGAGTCAAGTCTGGTATGCATTTGAATTTGGTATCTTCTTCATAAGTTCTTGGAAGATCCTCTTGATCAAAGGCTGAACAATTTGAATTGATTATATTTGATGTATGAGGCTCAATATGGAAATTTACAATCGGCTCAGATTTGATTATAGCCTTAGCTCCATACCTTGTTTTGAATAGCATCTGTGACTAACCAAGAAAGAAATAGCCTCCATTTTGGTACTGAAGTCTCTTGACAAGCACAAGGAAAATAGTGGTGGCAAGTATATGAATGATACATCTTGCAAGACGGTCACATTGGGACATGAATGTAATGTGAGGCTCAAATATTTGATTACTCCAACTATTATTACTATTGTACCACACCTTTGGAAATGAGTTCATATTGAAGACCTAGCTGATCAAATTTTTTTTGCATCACAGAGCTAATTGCTCTAGAATCAATCATGAAATTATGCACCAATTTATCTCAAATGATCAATGAGATATAGAATGGTGGGGGCTTCAAATTTTTACCTTGTTTTCCTCCATGATTTCCTTTAGGCTGAGCTACATTGGTAAGAAACTTTCTCTTGTTTATTAGGTGACTGATTTGATGTTGACCAATTTTCCATAGTAGCTTGCAATAGGTCTCTTTGTCCTGGGATAGCCAATGACTCCCACATTGATATGTTTACATTTGTCCTCTTCATCTGCTCAATGATGTTGAATGGAGATGAGCTATCCCTCTATTGCCCTTTTCCTTGCATACTCTTCTCTTACACATGGGTTGTTACAACTGGCACTTGAGTCGGTTTAGGGGGTGTCTTGGGATGACCTTGCACATTGGGAGCTGTAATTTGATTGTCAATATCTTGTGGAGTAATAGAGGGTTGTAGATCACTTAAATTTGATGACTTTCCTTCTCCAATGTTCCTCTTCTTGGACCATGTATTAGCTGCTACACTTTGAGAAGGTGCTTGATTCATACCACAGAAGTCTTCAACCTACCAATTTACAAGTGTGGTCTCATTTGGAGTTACCTCTTATTGAGATGCTCCCTATTGTTGATTTACTTCTTGGCCTATTTCTTGTTCTACACTAGTTGTTTTCACCATCAAAGCTTGATTAAAAGCACCATTAAAATACATTGGCTTGTTATGAGGTTTATTGCATGGAAAAAACTAGTCATATTCCCGATCCATGTTATTTTCCACTGGTACTAGGGCTCTAGATGTGGATGCAACATTAGGATTGTAAAGTTGGAATGGTCTATTAGCAGGAAGCTTGACTGGTTCAGATTTATGTTTTGAATAGGTGGCCTGTTAGGCTGATATGGTGGTCTATTGGGTTGAGTTTGAGGTTGATATGGAGGTCTAAAATTTTGAGCTTGCTACCTCTTAAGTGTCACCAACTCATTACCCAAATTTTGCATTTTCTTCATGACTTCTTAGAGCTCATTTGAGGCACTGGAAGATGAAGTAGAAGCTTCAGCTGAATTCTGATTTCTTGGAGCACGAATGGGAGCTAATGTGGGTTTTTGACTAGTACTTAGAGCTCCTAATTCTAGATATAGAGGCATAGGTGGCCTAGGTGCAAGTTTACTAGCTTGAATTAAACAATTTTTAGCTCTAATGGAAATGTTATAGGTTGTAGGTAAGGTTACACCTCCTATGGATTGAATCATTATAGAAATATCAGAATTTAAATATTTAAGAAAGTATAGGAAAGAACCTTCAGTTATTGGTCTCATGGCCAATGGAATCCTATCTAATGTCCTTTGAAATCTAAAGTTGAAATATGTCAACTGTTTAGTAGGAGCCCTCTCAATGGTTTTAATTATTCCAATAGAGCTAGGTTATCCCCCTTTTCTCCAAATTGATTGTGAAGAGTTGTGCATAGATGGTCCCAATTCTGAATAGAGCCTATTGTTAGACTCCTGAACCATTACAAAGATTTACCCTTAAATGAAGAGGATAAAAATTTGACTGCAATGTCCATCTCAAGGATTCCATGAATTACATAGACATTTGCAATGTCTTGAATGTGGTCAGTAGGAGTAGTCTAGTTCTCTCAAGTGAAATATGGAATTATCTTCAATGCTAAAACTGGAACTGGATTGTGTGCATTGAGAGTGAGTGGTCTGCTGCTTTAGTGAAGTTGACATAAGGATTAGGTTGGGCCATCCTTGATTAGTTAGAGAACTCTAGTTGATTCAATGAAAGGACTACCTGGTATAGGTTTTGACAAAGTTATATTTGGTGGAGATGGAGACCTTTAAGATCTTATTCCTCTCCTTGCTTTGTCTGGGGACAAGTGTAGATAGACAAACAATCCTTCTTCTCTAGTTCTTGATCTAGTCTGAATTCTTCTCATGAATCTGCCAAGCCTGGGCTGCTGAAACCAGTGGACTCTACCTCTTTTGGAGTCGCTAGATGTGCAATTTCAAATCTCATTACAAGTTGAAAACTTACAACAAGTACACATCAATATTGCTATAATAAAAATGGATAACTCTTGGTCCCACCAGGCATGTAAGAACTTTTGGTGCAAAATCACAACACCCCTGAATGTCTTTAACTTGATGGGTTGAAACTTTCAGTTGTGATTGTATAACACGGAGCATCTCTCAAATTGTGGGACTTTACAAATCGAGATATCTATCCAGATGAAGGCTGGTTCCTATTCCTCTATTTAGGTGCACGTGTTCATATTGCAGAGGATATACTCTAAAACCTACTCTAACTTGCTAAGGAGACAGGTTAAAGGAGATGCAACAAATAAAATCTAAACTAACAAGGGTGATGCACCAAAGGAATCTTTGAAACACCTACTTTTCAATAAATTCAAACCATAAAAAATGTAATATGATCACCATCCACAAATAATCAGGACTGTAATGAGAGACTAGAAAGGAGACAACAAATGCAAGACATGGTTAAAAATTATCGACAGACATGCATTATCGCTTCAAAAGTCGATACAGTGCATTACAATAGCTAGAGGCACAAACTTCCATTACAATTTGAATGGGAGGCTTGGACTCCACAAATCCACTTATAGGAAAGAGAAGAAGGGACGATATAAAGAAATGTCCAACCCTTTACAATGAGCCAAGCTCTTACCTTTATATATGAAGAGAAAAGAGAAGAGGAAAAAGAGGAGGGAAATCTGATTTCAAAAAGCTCAACCACCAGCCATCAAGCGTGGTTTCCTGCAAATCCACCCCCCAAGCGGGAAAGCGGGTTTTCGGAAATAGCTGTCAAGCGTGGTTCTCCATGGTAGGGATCGAAAACCCACGCAAATCAAATTTGGGTAGTTAAAGCAATCGGATCATACATTAATGGCATGAAATATGTTTTCCTATTTTTCACCCACCTAACCTTAGGGTTGGAAAAAGTAAAATTTCATGCTTCCATGCAATATATGATTTCGTGACCTCTCCAAAAAAGTCTGAGGCAGAGAAACATCTCTTGCCTAAATCTGAACTTCTAGTGAAAAGATATGGGTATCTGAAGATTTAACTACAATTCTATGAAAAAAATGGCGGAGTTTCCGGGAAACATGAAACATGAAGCATGTAGATCGCAAAGGATGTCCCGATCCTCGAGAGCTCCAAAGATTGAGGCAAAACCCGAAAGTGGGCTTGGGGATTCTTTTTGCATTTTATGCCACTTAAGGATTGTGCTCTTTTGAACATTTTGGCCCACCCATCCACTTCTGATAAGGGCCTGACACGTGGATTTTTGTGTGTTGATGGATGTGTGGGCTACTTTACGATTTTACACTTTTTCAAAACAAAAGCTAGAAAACCCAAAGCTCCTTTGATGACCCACCTCCTTCATTTTTTGCGTGCATGGTGCTTTACATTTGGATGTTTAAAAATCTTCATGGGCATCACCTCCTTAGATTAGGTTTAAGGCCATAATTGTAAACCATGCCTTTTTGCAAACAACACAAAATTCCACAAATGTCCACTTGGGAAAAGCCCACTAACTCGAATTTCTATTTGGGAAAATTTTCCTCCGTTGAAAGCAATCAGATCATACATTAATGGCATGAAATAAGTTTTCCTATATTCACTTAGCAAAAGAAATCATCCCATGTAATATATGATGCGTGACCTGCAAAAACACCCACAATTAGTAACAAGATTTTGTGCTTTGGGCTTGGGGATTCTTTTTGCATTTTATGCGAAAGATAGTGCTCCTGCCCACCCATCCCCAATGCCAACACATCTTCCCAAAAGCTAGAAAACCCAAACTTTGACCCAACCTTCTTCCACAACCATAATTTTCCCCTTTGGTGAAAAGTCTTCAGAAAGGGCCCGTAGGTAACGCTTTTGGCAAAAATCCTTCCCCTTTAGCAAAAAGTCCGTAGGCCCGTAGGTGCGTGGCAAAAAAATCCTTCCTTACAAAATATGAAGAGTTAGAAGGACTTCTTTACATTTTTGGAAAGGGGAAGAAATTTCCTATTTGATGAATATGTTTTTAGGAAACCCTAAGTTCTTAAAATATATAAAAATAAGATTGAAGCACAAAAGGGGGAAAAGGGGGTTAGTTGACTAAAAAATAAGAGTGAGCTTATTTTAGACAACAAACGGTAGCATAGAAAAGATGGATTTTAATGGTATTTTTGGAAATGTTTTTAACAAAAAGGTTTCTTTCGAAAAGGTTATTAAATAGGCTATGTGTAGAAAATGTCTCATCATCAAATTCAGTGTCCTCACCACTAGTCAAGACATCAAATAGTGCTGGTGAATTTGAAAAGCCATGGAAGCTAAGACCATATCGATAAGTATTTTCTATGCAAGAGATAGAATCAATATATCCTTTTCTATTTTTACCAAGTCCTTTACCTTTCAACTACATATTTTAATTATTTTAGGAACATTATTGTATTCGAATGATTCGTAGAAAGAGAATATTCATCATCACATAACATAGATCCTGAAGAAATAGAATGTGTTCTTCATCTAGATATCCAAACCTTTTCCACATAGACTTATCGAGATTATATGTAGGAGAATTTTTAATATGGGGAGCATTACATTGACCATAGATATATGGGGATAATGGTAGGTTACCTACGTGAAGAGAATTTTGGAGTTCATACTCCCCAAGACCTTTGTCTATGATTTTCAATGTAGGTGGAGTGGAGGAAATGGATGGTTGAGGTGTTATCAATACCTCAGCGCATATGTTGGTTTCATCAGTAAATTGAATAAGGCATGGAGCTAAGGATATATGTATAGAAAGAAAATAGTTTCCATGTGTATTTCATCCTTCTAGAATTTTACAATAATCAAAGGGTTTAACGTCTTGTTACTATAAAATGGGTAGGAGTTTCAAATTTGATAGTGGATAACATGTCCAACATATGATCTACTAATGAAATAATAGAATCAAACTCAACATTGTTTGATGTTTGATTGTTTTATTTTGAAGTATTATTTGTCCCGCGCTTAGGGAATGGGTCCTGAAGACCTATAATTTTTCATTTTTTGTCTTGTTTTTAGATTGACCTTCAATATCAATGTCTCCATTATCAATTAAATCATGGATATGGTGGTATAGTCTTACACAACAATCTGCGAGAATGGCCGGGTATATGATGGTAGTTATATTATTTGTTTTCTTTATATCATGTGGGCTTAGGTTTTCCTTCTTCAAAAGGACATGTAAATGGATATGTCACAATTTTAGCACTTGCTATTTGATGGAGGACACATGAAATTCTTTTTCTTTAGAGGTGTAAATTGTTTTGATTATTATTGTAATTATTATTTTAAGTTATTTTTATCCTAGTTTTTATTGTTGTGATTATTAATTAGATGTATTAAAGGTGTCCTTATTAGGACCTTAGTGATGAGATCCTCTCAAAAATTTTTTTTGATAATTTTTACTTAGTCTTTCAAACAATGCATTTTCATTTGAAAAGATAGATTTGACTTTAGATTGGGGATGAATATGCCAACCGATTTTTTGTTAGGCATTGAACAAGGGAATCAAATTTTGATTCCTCTCCAATAATAAATAAATGACATGAAATTTTCATAATTCCTTTTCATCTTGTTACAAAGGCCCATCATTGTGATTTCCAAGTCTAGATTGAATATGATGTATGTGAAAAACTTCTTTGAAAGGTATGTGAATTTTCGATCGATCCCTTTGGAAGGTACAAAACCAATCCAAATCATGCACTCCTAAACTTTTAGGAAATAAGCACAAGAGAAACATGTCATTCTATGCCACTTCTTGGAATTTTATGAAAACTTCGTTGATATGCTCTCTTCGATTACGTATTATGTTGTATTTATTAGATTTGGATATTTGAAATGATTTAGGAAAAGGTACACACATCATGTCTCTATAAATGGGTAAGGACATAGTTCATCAAAATTAAACTATTTTCTACACTTTTTAAGTCACATCAAGGTTTCTTTCATGCTCGTTAATTCTTGTGTGAATTGTGAGTTTGATTGAGGAATGTCCGTGATCATGAAATTTTTGTGTGTTGATTTGCAGTCTTCCTCTTTTATAGCATTTTTATTATTTATTAGTTGGTGTTGTCTTTAATTTTAGCTATCAAGTATTCCTTTGGTGAGTCGATGTAATGGTTCATTTTTCATTTATCTTACTAGACTCGGGTTTTTCAATTAAATCATTTGTTATTCATGGCTAAAATCTAAGGGTAGATTTTACCCCATTTCTAAGTGACGAAGCGAGATATTATTATTTTTACATCACGAGATTATAAATAGATTTGTTTTTGTTTCGATAATTAAGGTTACTATCCAATGTCTTCATTGTCAAGACTGCGACGACCAAATAGGTTAAATATTTTAGACTCCTCATGGGTAGTAGTGATTTTACAATGTCTAACAACATTGTTTTATACCTAAATACCTACGTGAGTAGTTATTTTGAGTTTTTTTAGAATTTGACAAAGTTTGAGCTAAAAATTGATAAGAGTGATTCTTTAAGATTTGTTTGATAGGATCAAAATGTAAGTTTGAGATTAAAAGTGTTTTTCTAAAATGAAATTTAGTTTTAGTCAATACGTGAACAAATTGAATGTTCAACGTATAAAGTTTGGATTTTGGTTTGATTTTATTAATACATGAATAAAGTGAATGTTCAACATATAAGGTTTTGAATTTGATTCATGATTCAATTTTGTGTAAAATTGAATAAAATGAATATTAAATATATAAGGCCCTTCATTGAATTTTATTTGAATATGACTTAATACATGAATAAAGTGAATATTCAACATAAAAGGGGTTTGTTTCAATTAGAGGTTCTTATACAATTTGGATAAAATTAATATCCAATGAAAATAACTTTAATCATGATTTGATTGTGTTTTTCGTAAGTCCAATATTTTTGGTGAAATCAAAGAGTAAGGATAAGAATGACTAGATTTGATTTTGATAAGTTTGTGGAAAAAGATTCAATTAGTTGGCCCTAGTTTGGTAGGCTTCCTAGGGGTTAGGGAGATTCTCTCACCAATGTTGTCAAAATGAGTACAAACACTAGAAAACTTATAGTTATGGACTTTTCCTCTAAATCAATTAAGAAAGGGTCCATTACTACAAACAACATTTGGTTTTCCTTATGGGTTATACTACTCAATCATAGAATGAGAAACTACCCATTTTGTTGGCCAGTCCTCTCAATGTGCCAACTAATTTGGGGTTCTTGTGGTACTCCTCATAATAATTTTTAGGGCTTATGTCAAAGTACTTCCAATAGTTAAGTGGATGAGTTTTACCCTTATCTAAAATTGCAATGATAATGTGTGTTTTAGATTATTTTAACAAGTTTTTATAATTTTTAAATGTCTTTAGCTAGGAAAAATATCCAAATACAATGTTAGAAGTTTCTTTCCTAATATTGTTGATGAAAATTTTCCGTCTTCGAAATCATCCTACACACAAATTATTATTAATTTTCCCTGCAAAAACATGATTTAAGAACAATGAAACAAATTTCACCATTTCTAATTGTCAAGATCACCAAGAGGGTTTGAGAGAAGAGCATACATAATTTATTAAATTAGATTAGATAATACAAATGGTAAAAAAAAACAAACATTAGACATTGTTTTTTAATGAAAACATGTAGAAAATGGTAAGAAAAACAATGCTTACACAATATACAAAAGTGAGCTAACATGCTAGAAAATTATAAAAAATAGTAAAATAAAAACACAGAAAGTTAGCACGTGCAAAAAGTGCACTAGTGTGAGTTTGAATCCAATTACATATAACAAAGTGCGCTAGCGTGAGTTTCATCACTAGCACAAGCAATAAAGTAAATTACTGTGACAAATCCTTTTATGGACTAGAACTGATTATAATAGTGTAACTCAGGTTATGGAAGTGCACTTTGTAATGCCCTATTCTACGTTGCACCTATTCATCCTGTGGCGATCGAGTAATAAGCATGGAGCGTCATTGTGCCTTCGTCGATCATTGGTGGGCTTCGCCTTAGTCACAGGGAATACTCAATCATCTCCCCCTTCATCGTGTTTACTGGTGTCGTGTTGTAGGACGAACCCCAACCCGCGCTGAAGAAGGGGTTGCCCGTCTTGGTGCCATGGTAGTCTTTACTCCGTGTTCATTCTTGAGTGTAACCTCTAATTGTTCCCCCACCCCTCCCTTCGTGTCGTTGCTAACGCTTCCTGTGCTGGCCCCGCGGCGACCGTTACTTTTTCCCTATTTAATGGAAATTTGTGTGTTCGAACACCGGTTTATTATTTATTTAAAAATATATATATATATATATATATATATATACATGTATAGATATAAGAATAAGGTGAAATGAAATAAAATCTAAAAATAAAAAAATAAAAAATAAAAAAAATAAACAAATAAAAGAATGTTGTGGTTTCATGGAAAGAAGGAGGGGTAGGTGTGAGGCACAGGTTGGAGGAAACTGAATTAAAATTAGAACTTTAGGTCCTTGTGCCTAGGGCTTTACTGTCCCTCACGTCCCCTTCTGTCAGTTAGGCTTGATGCGTGGCCATCTCCCACTGGCCTTACATCTTCCAGCCGCACCACCTCCTTTAATTCCTTTGATTTGTAAATTTCTTGCACCCTGTGCTACCTACTCCCTTTGACCTGTTCCGGCCACGTGAACAAGGAGGATCATTTTTTTTGTTGGGATTTGAGATGAGTTGCTTTAGCGTGTTTTGGACAGTGGATTCATTGATGGTGAAATGAAGGTTTGTCGCCCTGATATTGCGTGGGTGGGTGTGGATTCTCAAATTCATGCTGTACAGGCAGTTTCAATGGAGCGTAGAACTGAAATTTCTCCTAGGAAAGTGCCGTGAGGAAGTGGTTCGCTATATGCAGCAGCTACAGGGTAGAGAAGTAAACTTACCTCAGAAAATCAATGGCCTCCAGGGAGAGTAAGTGCGACAACTGCCGCAGGGCGACCCCAAGGAACCGTTGGTGCTGAACCTGATGTTCTAGTTGCACGCGACCACAGTCATGATCAGTGGTTGCAAAATCTTGCAGCTGTAGTAGAAGGACGAGATAAAGTTTTAGTTGAGCTGTCTTGCCTTTTCATTTTGGAAAGTTACTTTCCAGGTGGTGAATTTAACATGGAAGAAGCTCGATCAAATCTTGAAGGTAGTTTTAGGGTCTAAACTAGACGTGAGTGCTCAAATGAGTTCCCTTCTATTGCAAGAGAATGAATTTATAGTCCTTATTCCATTCACAAAGAAGCAGCGCCCAAATAGTATCAGTATTAGTGGAATGAATTTGAAGCTAGATATTACTGAAAAGGTTTGCAAACAAAGCGTAAATAGTGAGAGTTGTGATAGATTACAGTCGTGTTGTAAAGGGAGCATATCAAGGGAATCTATTTGTGAGTCTTCAGGAAATCATTCTCTAGCCATCGCAGATAATGCTTGGCATGATATCATTTCAGATATAGCTCTGCTGAATACTTCATCAAATATTTTACATGACGAGCAGTCTTCAGCCAGTGCCAAAAGTGTGTTGGAAAAAAAAAAAGAATGAATTGCATGATAATGACAAAGCTGATGAGAGCAGACCGGTTGATCTTTCATTAAATTCCTTTTGATTCTATGAGCTTAGAAACGGTAAAAAGCATAAGGATCCAGACAACAAAAGGTAAAAAGTGGAAGGCACCATTACCATGAATCCTCAGTAGTAATAGGAAAATCGACTAAGAATGCCAGATCTGCATTTGTTGAAATCCTTGATGAAAGGAGCCATGCACTTGGTGGACATATTATTTGCTCAAAAGAATGCTCCGCAACTGATCCACAAGAAATTTATTCTTCTAGGCTTTTAAAGCTAATTAGGGATTCAGATAGTGAGACGAGAACCCTCTGCAAGAGCTTGAATGAAAAACTCAAAGAAAAAGAAAACTGTGGGAGGCAAAGGGAAGTTATCTCATATCCTTTTTCTTTGCAAAGGCCAATCAAGATCTTCATGGTTCTGAACATTGTTAACGGGTTCTTGGAAAACAGAACACATGCAAGCCTCTTGGAGCAATATCAAAGGAGCATTGAAGTAGCTTTGCTGTCATGGATTTGAAGAAGTTACCATGGATGACATTGAGCAACTTGCAAAGCTTTGCCCAAAGTCTTGGAATGGTTTTGTTTCTCTTGCATGGTATTGGGACACCGTGTGGGTGAGGAGCGTGAGTTTGGTGGAAAAATAATTTTGGGACTGCGGGGGGAGAAGGGGTCCACATGCGTGGCGATGAGATGTAGCATTTAAAATAGGCATGATAAGACTAACCTCTCTCTTAATGATTTATTTCCTTTAGCATTTGGATAAATCGATCCTTGCAAGTTGGTTCGAATCTTTTTGTAGATATGGGTTTCTTTTGGAATGTTGATGTGTTTTTGTTTTACTAAATAAATAGCGTTTGGACTCTGGATATTTTATAACATGTATTTACATATATTGACTCTTTTTTTGAAAGAGATGCCCAGAAAGAGATGGGTTTCAAAGGAATTTTAATCATAATTGCATGAACTGATCTCTCTCCCCTCCTTTACAGTCTATCTTATTTACTATTTGAGTAGAAGAAATCTCTACATCAATTCTTGCCTGCTGATCTTATAATGTTGGGTTATCTTTTGCCTTGATTCTCCCTTTGAATGATGGTTTCTGTAGAAAATATTACGGAGCGTGAATGAGGTTTATAATTTTGCTTGTATTTTTTATATTATGTAGAACATGGCTTGAAAAAGGGAATTTCCGATATGACTGTATTTGGGTTTTACTGTGGATTTATAATAATATAAACTCCCATTAGGATTGGGGGCTTCTATTTGGGAAGAGTCATACTAGTTTTATTGGTCCTTCTAGATAGCTCCATCCGAGTCATTCGATTATCATTTACCTCGGGGATTATTGAAAATCCCTCACCAGGCCCTCTGCTATTATTATTATTACTATGAGCTTATTATCAAGATTGGAACCCTCCTGAAGCATGCGTTAATGGGTTTTCTATGACCTTTACGAATATGTTAAGCACGCAAGTCACTATCCTGTGTGGATAATTCTATGGCTTAATTTTTGAGGTACTGCTTGGATCTTTGAATCGGTTAAAGTAATATTGGATACATCGAACTCTCATGAATGTCAACATTCTTCAAGTTTGATTGATATGTGATGCCCTCATGCATATGAATTCAGGCAATGCTTGAAATATGAAATTATAAATTTTATCTTATACTTTGACCTTGAAGCTTGTCGAAAGACTTTTGGTAGGAAAAACAGATGAATAAGGAAGTTAAGATAACTACCCTAAAATGGAGTCTTGCATAGCCTTAAGTAAAGGTGACAGCTACCATAATGGGACTGTGCATACCATGCATGACAGTAAGGATATAAGTCCACCTGAAATTATTTAACTTCATTTTATCGAACAATAATTTAATACCCATAAATTGGGGTATGCAGGTGGAGGTTGAATTAGATAACAGGGTATATTATGTTATCAGGTAACCGGTAAGGATAAATATGTTATTTCAATGCTTGGTTAATGAGTGGAATATTTAGTTATTTACGATGATTATTATGTTTAGCTAAAAATTGATACTCGCATCTTATTAGGAGTTGAGATAATGTTGATACTTGCATTCATAGTGGCTTTGGGCTGCGCTTGCATATCTTAGTTAGTCAAATGTATCTTTGGCATATTACCAACAGATGACAGTATTGTCGGTCATAACTCATTCTTATGAGTTGGACTCTTTTACTAGAAGAAATATATAAAGACATGGAATAAGCAACCAAAAGGACACCTAAATAATACATGAACCTGTGGATTGGTGGAATCCTTGTTAATATAATTATAATCTTAAAATTATGGGATAAATATCCAAACTATACTTACATACCACTGATTATCTATGAAGGTTTGATACTTGGGTAATATCGATGAACAATGTAAGATTGATACTTGTATTTATTATATAAACTTAATGTCGTTGGTGCTTTTATTTAATTGAAAGATAATCTTGTTAGACACTTATATATTTGAAGTAGGTCGAGGGTATTAGGTGAGCGTCATTATTATTTACTGTAATTTAAGTATGATTAATTGCATGATTAAGGTTGTATATCTAGTCTCTTGGAATGGTGTTCTTATGTAAGCAGATCTTAAGGAAGTGAACATTAATGAGTATGAAATGCATTATCATGAGATGTGCAGTTAAGTTTTAAATGTATGTTAGAAATTATTTGATAAGGAGTATTGCAAACTTTCATTTATTTAAATACTAGATGGCATAAGTTATTAGGAGAGGTTTATATCTTATCATGCTCAGTTCTAGCGAACTGACTCTAGATAATATTTGTGCAGATGGATTATGCGAGTAGATTAAAGAAAAGAGTGTAAAAGTTTCATCAGTTCAAATTATGAAGTTCTTGTAGAAAGTTCAATGCGTTGTAAATTTTGTAACTTTGCTTGCAAAGAGTTTAGAAGATCTCTTGCCTTGGTATGTTTGGAAAACTACGTGGTGAAGTGTTCTTTCCCTTTTGTTGTTAGACTAGTTACTTACCTTGGTGAGATATGATATTCAATCATTACATTGGCATAAGTATTGTAAAACCTTGTTTTTGAGAATAAAGTGTTAAGTCAAAACTCTCTGACTCCTTGTAATGATGTGATATAAGTAAGATTAAATGGAATGGTTAACCCTTATAGAAGTTAACTAAAATATATGTATATTCAGATAAATTAATGTAGAGATGACTTACCTGAGAACAAGAGATTCCTAAAGTACTCAAAGGTGAAACTATCCTTGTAAAGTAAATTTTTTATAAATTGATATCCCTAGCTAAACTAGTGAACACTACTCTTTTTTTGGTGAACGCCTAAAACAAGCTAAAGGAAGACAATAGTTAGTTTCTAATAAGACTTAACAAGTAAGAGAAGAAAATTTTGAAACCACACAATCTATCTCTCAGCCATTTGGAAAGTAAATTCTTTTACTCCTTGTTAATACTTTTAGCGAAGCCTAAGTAAAGTTGTTGTTAATTCTGGTTAAGAGCCCTAGCTTCAATTTAAATACTCCTTTTTCTTGATAAACGAATTAAGTAAATAAATGTCATAATAGAGAAGATTTAAAGATAATTACTCAATGTCAAAGGAATAATCTTGGCTTGGCAAGTTGAATTATACGGATCATATCTTGAGCCTCCTTGAAAACGAAAGCTAAGAATTGCAAGATGTCCTTTTAAAATAAATAACCCTCAAGAATATCTCCTTGTGGTTGGCCCTAACTGTAAGTGTGTCATGTGGTTGGACTTCTATGTTGTTCTATCCAAAAAGAAAAGTGTATTATCCTTTTGGGTGTGAACGTTTCCGTGCTTTGATCTTATGGTCATCCTCGTAATCAAGTGGTTCCAGAGTTGGTTGTAACCTTGTGATGACATGTTGTGTGTCTTGTTATGTGTCAAAACAAAAAAAAAAAGTTATCCTGTATTTCTTTGTGTTGTTCGTGTGTGGATTTTTTGGGTCGTTACACTTTGGTATTAGAGCATAGGTTCATGCTCTCGAACCTATGGGCCGGATTGGTGTTATATGATGATGTTACATGGTGGTGGTGGTGTTACATGATGATATTGCATGATGATGATGATGATGTTGCATGATGGTGGTAGATATTGGAAGAGTAATGTGCTTTAAACGTGATGTGATTATTGTCGTAATTGTGATATTGTGAATGCACATGATGTGTATGTCACCTTGTGCGTGTTTGTGATCATGTTGATATGTTGGGGATGGGAGTATTCTCTCTCCTTCTTGTGGATTCTATGAAGAGTTCACGTGTGAATTATTGTTTGTGATGTGTGAAAAGAATTATAATGTGGATGACGTAGTGTTGGAGCATTGTGACATATTGTGATATGTAGGTGTATCAATGTGTTGTATGACTAGATTGATGTTAAAAGAAATGAGTTGTATCATGATGTTTTTACCATGTTTTTGAGAAATGTGTGTACCACCTTGTTATGTAGCAATGGATGTTATGTTGTGATGTATTATGTTCATCGTATGTATGATTTGTGTGCAAATATGTAATGCTTCATGTTGTGATTTAGGGTCATACGATGAGTGTATGAACCCTATCGTATTGTGATTGCACTTTGGGTGCGGAATGTGGTAAAGTGATGTTACACTCGGTGAATGTATGATTGTGATCTGCCATGTATATGTACCATATGTAAGACGTTATGGTAGTTATGTGTGTGCCACCATTTATATTAGTGATGTTGTTGTATGTTATGTTGTGAACCTTACGCTAACCGATCCTGAGGGAAATCGGTAGAAGTGTATGTTGAGAGTGAGGAATGGTGTACCATGGGTCAATAACTTGAGCCAAAACTTGGTTTAGTAGATTACATGTGATTCTTTCCTCTCTCCCTATGTGGTTGTATGTACACAACCTAAGTGCAACTATGACTATGTTTAGCCTTGTCGAAGTGGTGGCGGGATGATTCAGATGGAGGTGATGACAGTTGTATTATTGATATGTATTTTATGAGCTGAGGCTCGATGTTCCGAGTGCTATCAACTCATTGAGTACCCCTTGGTGGCTAGATAAGGCCACACAGTTATCGTAATGTGACATTATTATAAGTTGATTTTATTCGTAATTGATTTTTTTTTTCTTTATTTGTAAGGACCAGCAGCTTTTCTTGATTGCCATGCTTTACAATTTTGGGCATTTCCTTGGTTTGTGGCACTAACATGGGGATTTTGATACTAACTATGGCTATTTGGCCATTTATTTTGCTTGATTTTGGGTCTTCTTTTAAATTTGGAATTCTTACCGCCTTGCCCAAGGCTTGTACTTTGCCACTTGGCACTTTGATTGGATTGTTGTGTTGGTTCTATTGTCGTGATGTGTGGAATAGGGTCATAGGATGCACCATGGATTGGTTGGACCTATGGACCCGCTTCGTTGTATAGGGTACGCCCTAAGGAGTACAGATAACTAGCGGGTTGTTGAACCACGCGTTATTATGTCACTTGGGTTAGGAGTGTTCGAACTCTATGTGTCTTGGACCATAGGATCAACCTAGCCTCCTTGAGGGAGGCATAAGAGTTTGAGGGAGGAGGCATAAGAGACTTGAGGGAGGCATAAGAGACTTGAGGGAGGCATAAGAGTTTGAGGGAGGCATAAGAGACTTGAGGGAGGCATAAGAGTTTGAGGGAGGATATGATATTTGTCCATATGGTTGATGTTTGAGGATATATGTTGAGTTATTGTGATGTTTGGTAGTGGTATTTTGATGTATGTGTTACTCATGTCAGATGGATATGTGTTGTGATGTTGTGGATATGTCATTGATTCCCTTGTGGACACTATGTACCTGTAGCATGGTTTGGTGTTATGTGAGTTTTTCATTGATGCAAATTGAGGAAATGTCTGGTGGATTGTAGTACTCTTTTGTTTGAGTATTTTATATGTCAATCATTGATGTGTGACGAGTACTATGTTATGTGGACTGTGCCTATTCTATTCCGTATTTGAGTAACCTTTTGTGGTGTAATACAATCTTGAAGTATATACTTGTGTGCTTGTGAATCTGTAGTGTCTTGTGAACCTAATAGGGTGTTGTGTTAGCAGTTCATGTTGGGCACCCACAATAAAAATAAACCAAAACTCTTCAATGATGAAATTTTAAAAGAAATTAAACTAAGAATAATGCTAATGGAAAGAGACTAATGAAATGATGAACAAGAAAGAACTGCCAATCTTCACAGAACCTTAAAAATTAAAATTTCTATCAAATGTTCCTAAGGCTACCCTGTGGCCGTGCTTTAATCGACTAAAATTTTAAACCATAGGGTGTGTTTGCTCCTTTATCTATCCCTTGTTGCGTACCATTTCTTTTTCTCGTGTTATGTCGCATCGAGGACGATGCTTTCTTAAGGGGAGGAGAATGTAATGCCTGTTCTACGTTGCACTGTTCATCCTACGGCGATCAGTGCTAAGTCAGCGTCATTGTCTCTTTCGATCGTGGAGGCTTGGAGTCAGCTGGGAATACTCATTGTTGAAATCTCCCCTTCATCGTCATTTACTTGTCGTGTTGTAGGAAATCTTACCCGCTTTGTTGAAGAAGGGTTGTTTATCCTCCTTGGTGCCATGGTAGTCTTTACTCCGTGTTCATTCTTGAGTGTAACCTCTAATTGTTCCCCCGCCCTTCCTTCATGTCGGCTAAAGGCCTAGTAAAATCTTTCGTCATGCGATCATTTTTCCTATTTAATGGTTCCTGTGCGTTTGAAGCTTGGTTTATTATTTATTTAAATATATATATATACACATGTATAGATATAAGAATAAGGTGAAATGAAATAAAATAAAATAAAAATAAAAATAAATAAACAAATAAAAGAATGTTGTGGTTGCGGTGGAAAGGAGGGTAGGTGTGAGGCACGAGGTTGGAGGGGACCGAATTAAAATCAAAACTTTAGGTCCTTGTACCAGGATCTGCTGCATCTTCAAATTCGGGATTCTCCTAGGCAAGATATTGCCATCTCCCATCGCCTTACCTGACAGTGAGACCACCTCCTTTAATTCCTTTGATTTGATGAAAAATTTCTGCAGCGATGTGCTACTGAGCTCCCTTTGACTTGTTTCGGCCACGTGAACAAGGAGGAGCATTTTTTTGTTGGGATTTGAGATGAGTTGGTTCAGCATGTTTTGGATGAAGTGGATTCATTAATGGTGAAATGAAAATGCATGCACCCGATATTGCGTGGGTGGGTGTGGATTATCAAATTCCTGCCTGCGTAGTTTGATGGATGCATAGAACTATTGAAATTTCTCCCTGAAAGTGCCATGAGGAAGTGGGCCATAGACGCCTTTCTATAGGGTAGAGAAGTAAACTTACCTCAAAAAATCAATGGCCTCTAGGGAGAGTAAGTATGTTTGGGTGCCTTTGGGGCGAGAGGGGTGTGTTGAACTGATGTCTACGGTTGCACATAACCAGGGTCATGATCGAGTGGTTGCAAAATCACACTGTAGTAGAAGGATGAGATAAAGTTTTAGTTGATCTGTCTTGCCTTTCCATTTTGGAAAGTCATCATTGTGGGTGGTGAATTTAACATGAAAGAAGCTCGATCAAATCTTGAAGGCAATTTGAGGGTCTAAACTAGACGTGAGTGCTCGGATGAGTTCCCTTCTATTGCAAGAGAATGAATTTATAGTCCTTATTCCATTCACAAAAAGAAGCAATGCCCAAATAGTATCAGTATTAGTGGAATGAATTTGAAGTTGGAGCCATTACCTCCGAAAACTCAAACAAAGCGTAAATAGTGAGAGTTGTGATAGATTACATCGTGTTGTAAAGGAGCATATCAAGGAATCTATTTGTGAGTCTTTAGGAAATCATTCTCTAGCCATCGCAGATAATGCTGCATGATATCATTTTAGATATAGCTCTGCTAAATACTTCATCAAATATTTTACATGACGTAGCTGCGGGTCTTTAATATGCCACAAGTGTGTTGGGAAAGTGCATGATAATGACAAATAATCCTTTCCAGATGGTTGATCTTTCATTAAATTCCTTTTGATTCTATGAGCTTAGAAACGGTAAAAAGCATAAGGATCCAAAAACAAAAGGTAAAAAGTGGAAGGTACCATTACCATGAATCCTCGAGTAAGTAATGGGAAAATCAACTAAGAAGCGTGGAGATCCGCATTTGTTGAAATCCTTGATGAAAGGAGCCATGCACTTGGTGAACATATTATTTGTTCAAAAGAATGCTTGATGATCCACAAGAAATTTATTCTTCTAGGATTTTAAAGATAATTAGGGATTGAGATAGTGAGACGAGAACCCTCTGCAAGAGCTTGAATGAAAAACTCAAAGAAAAAGAAATGCCTTGGGAGGAAAGGAAGTTCTCTCATATCCTTTTGCTTTGAATAGTCCAATCAAGATCTTCATGGTTCTAGAACATTGTTAACGGGTTCTTGGAAAAACACATCACATGTAAAGCCTCTTGGAGCAATATCAAAGGAGCATTGAAGGAGCTTTACATCATGGATTTGAAGAAGTTACCATGGATGACATTGAGAAACTTGCAAAGCTTTGCCCAAAGTCTACCGAGAATGGTTTTGTTTCTCTTGCATGGTATTGGGACACCGTGTGGGTGAGAAGCGTGAGTTTGGTGGAGAAATAATTTTGGGACTGTGGGGAGAAGGGGCTGCACACGTGCGTGGCCATGAGATGTAGCATTTAAAATAGGCATGATAAGACTAACCCTCTCTCTTAATGATTTATTTCCTTTAGCATTTGGATAAATCGATCCTTGCAAGTTGGTTCGAATCTTTGTAGATATGGGTTTCTTTTGGAATGTTGATGTGTTTTTGTTTTACTAAATAAATAGCGTTTGGACTCGGATATTTTATAACATGTATTTACATATATTGACTCTTTTTTGAAAGAGATGCCCGAGTAAAGAGATGGGTTTCAAAGGAATTTTAATCATAATTGCATGAACCGATCTCTCTCCCTCCTTTCAGTCTATCTTATTTACTATTTGAGTAGAAGAAATCTCTACATCAATTCTTTTCCCGTTGATCTTATAATGTTGGGTTATCTTTTGCCTTGATTCTCCCTTTGAATGATGGTTTCGTAGAAAATATTACGGAGCGTGAATGAGGTTTATAATTTTTCTTGTATTGTTTATATTATGTAGAACATGGCTTGAAAAAGGGAATTTTCGATATGACTGTATTTGGGTTTTACTGTGGATTTATAATAATATAAACTCCCATTGGGATTGGGGGCTTCTATTTGGGAAGAGTCATACTAGTTTTATTGGTCCTTCTAGATAGCTCCATCCGAGTCATTCGATTATCATTTACCTCGGGGATTATTGAAAATCCCTCACCAAGCCCTCTGCTATTATTATTATTACTATGAGCTTATTATCAAGATTGGAACCCTCCTGAAGCATGCGTTAATGGGTTTTCTATGACCTTTATGAATATGTTAAGCACGCAAGTCACTATCCTGTGTGGATAATTCTATGGCTTAATTTTTGAGGTACTGCTTGGATCTTTGAATCGGTTAAAGTAATATTGGATACATCGAACTCTCATGAATGTCAACATTCTTCAAGTTTGATTGATATGTGATGCCCTCATGCATATGAATTCAGGCAATGCTTGAAATATGAAATTATAAATTTTATCTTATACTTTGACCTTGAAACTTGTCGAAAGACTTTTGGTAGGAAAAACAGATGAATAGGAAGTTAAGATAACTACCCTAAAATGGAGTCTTGCATAGCCTTAAGTAAAGGTGACATCTACCATAATGGGATTTGTGCATACCATGCATGACAAGAGATATAAGTCCACCTGAAATTATTTAACTTCATTTTATCGAACAATAATTTAATACCCATAAATTGGGGTATGCAAGTGGAGGTTGAATTAGATAATAGGGTATATTATGTTATCAGGTAACCGGTAAGGATAAATATGTTATTTCAATGCTTGGTTAACGAGTGGAATATTTCAGTTATTTACGATGATTATTATGTTTAGCTAAAAATTGATACTCGCATCTTATTAGGAGTTGAGATAATGTTGATACTTGCATTCATAGTGGCTTGGGCTGCGCTTGCATATCTTAGTTAGTCAAATGTATCTTTGGCATATTACCAACAGATGACAGTATTGTCGGTCATAACTCATTCTTATGAGTTGGACTCTTTTACTAGAAGAAATATATAAAGACATGGAATAAGCAACCAAAAGGACACCTAAATAATACATGAACCTGTGGATTGGTGGAATCTTTGTTAATATAATTATAATCTTAAAATTGCGGGATAAATATCCAAACTATACTTACATACCACTGATTATCTATGAAGGTTTGATACTTGGGTAATATCGATGAACAATGTAAGATTGATACTTGTATTTATTATATAAACTTAATGTCGTTGGTGCTTTTATTTAATTGAAAGATAATCTTGTTAGACACTTATATATTTGAAGTAGGTCGAGGGTATTAGGTGAGCGTCATTATTATTTACTGTAATTTAAGTATGATTAATTGCATGATTAAGGTTGTATATCTAGTCTCTTGGAATGGTGTTCTTATGTAAGCAGATCTTAAGGAAGTGAACATTAATGAGTATGAAATGCATTATCATGAGATGTGCAGTTAAGTTTTAAATGTATGTTAGAAATTATTTGATAAGGAGTATTGCAAACTTTCTTTTATTTAAATACTAGATGGCATAAGTTATTTGGAGAGGTTTATATCTTATCATGCTCAATTCTAGTGAACTGACTCTAGATAATATTTGTGCAGATGGATTATGCGAGTAGATTAAAGAAAAGAGTGTAAAAGTTTCATCCGTTCAAATTATGAAGTTCTTGTAGAAAGTTCAATGCGTTGTAAATTTTGTAACTTTGCTTGCAAAGAGTTTAGAAGATCTCTTGCCTTGGTATGTTTGGAAAACTATGTGGTGAAGTGTTCTTTCCCTTTTGTTGTTAGACTAGTTACTTACCTTGGTGAGATATGATATTCAATCATTACATTGGCATAAGTATTGTAAAACCTTGTTTTTGAGAATAAAGTGTTAAGTCAAAACTCTCTGACTCCTTGTAATGATGTGATATAAGTAAGATTAAATGGAATGGTTAACCCTTATAGAAGTTAACTAAAATATATGTATATTCAGATAAATTAATGTAGAGATGACTTACCTGAGAACAAGAGATTCCTGAAGTACTCAAAGGTGAAACTATCCTTGTAAAGTAAATTTTTTTATAAATTGATATCCCTAGCTAAACTAGTGAACACTACTCTTTTTTGGTGAACGCCTAAAACAAGCTAAAGGAAGACAATAGTTAGTTTCTAATAAGACTTAACAAGTAAGAGAAGAAAATTTTGGAACCACACAATCTATCTCTCAGCCATTTGGAAAGTAAATTCTTTTACTCCTTGTTAATACTTTTAGCGAAGCCTAAGTAAAGTTGTTGTTAATTTTGGTTAAGAGCCCTAGCTTCAATTTAAATACTCTTTTTTTTTGATAAACGAATTAAGTAAATAAATGCCATAATAGAGAAGATTTAAAGATAATTACTCAATGTCAAAGGAATAATCTTGGCTTGGCAAGTTGAATTATACAAATCATATCTTGAGCCTCCTTGAAAACGAAAGCTAAGAATTGCCAGATGTCCTTTTAAAATAAATAACCCTCAAGAATATCTCCTTGTGGTTGGCCCTAACTGTAAATGTGTCATGTGGTTGGACTTCTATGTTGTTCTATCCAAAAGAAAAGTGTATTATCCTTTTGGGTGTGAACGTTTCCATGCCGATCTTGTGGTCATCCTCGTAACAAGTGGTTCCTGTGAGTTGGTTGTAACCTTGTGACAACATGTTGTGTCGTGTTATGTGTCAAAACAAGTAAAAAAAAAAAAAAAAGGTTATCTGTATTTCACTGTGTTGTTCGTGTGTGAATTTTTTGGGTCGTTACACACTTTACAAGCTATGCGAGATGTTAGTTTAAAAATGGTAGCACGGGGAATGTGTAGATGCACAACAATTGAATAAAAACGATAGAATAGCTTTTTTTTATTGCTCTATTGTACTACATCAAGTGTCTTGAAACTTTTTCAATATGCTTCAAACAAGACAAAAACACGAAAACAAAATTATATTGAAAAAATGAGTTAGAAATGATAAAATATGCATGGGCGTCACATCGGACATGCCAAAATGTGTAAAAGGAAAAACCGAAACTATGGAGGAATCATGCAATAACAAACAATGTAAATCTTTCTTCAAGTTCTCTTGTAACCTCAGATGAGATGGTTGAATTTTTGAATGGAGTACCACATTTTTTTAATGTCTATTGATTATTTGGTTGTAGATGCTCCAAACTTGGTTCCAAATAGAAGAAGGATGTGCTACGAGCAATGGATGGCTTGATTTATCAAATGCGAAGCCCAATGGCGTCTAAATTTCAATGGAAAATTATCATAATAATGTTACAAATGCCTTAAGCTTCCAAGAGATAATTTGTGAATGATTGATACTTTTATTTATATTTGAAGGAGAGGCCATGGATTGTGGATCAAGCTCAATGAATTGTAGGTAAATGAATGCATAATTGTGAATTAACAAGTTTATTTGGTTTGTGCAATTAGTTGGGTTGAATAACAATTAAAGGGGTAATGAATTTGAATACTTTGCTCCCAAATTATTCAATTGTACATGGAATTTTACTTCCACTTTTGTAGGGTTCTAGAACTTGAGTAGAGTGAGCTAGTTCAATTTGAATGAGTTGGATAGTGAAGTGTAGATGAGTGGATAATTAGCTTTTATTTGTTTAAATAGCCAATTAAATGAGTAAGAGAGTGTAAACGTATGCTTTATGTGTAATACAATTAATTAAATTTATTCTAAAGCAATGTTTGAGGATAGAGATATAAAATGTGTTCTAAAACTAATTTGGCACATCGTGCAGATGATAGAAATGATTAGGAGTAGGTATGTTTTGTCACGGTGTCTATGTCTACTTCATTCACACAATTGGATAATTGTAGTGCCTGGAGTAATTTCGAAACTCAGAACATATTTAAGTTTGTAAAAATAAGATTCTTCTCGGCTTCAGGTTACGAGAAATAATATATTCAGAGTCAAATCTGAAAACTTAAGATGCATTAATTTAAGATATGAAGTAACGAAGGATTCAATATCTTATGTCCATATCCATATGCAACACTCTTTTGGATGTGGATAAAGTCTTGTAGGATTATGTTGGAATCTTCAATTTGGTACTTACAACCACGACTCACTCACCACTTCATGACAGAAAAATCAGGGATTCTTTGAAGTCAACAAGTTTTTGATGTTACAAAGTTATCTAGAACAATTTTCAATTAAAGACTAAAAAATGTAAAGAGTTTACATTGCTATGTGCGATTGAGGTGGAGCATGTGATTGGGTGGGAGGTGAGCTTAAAAAGAAATTATGAATGCGACTGCACAGATATAACTTCTTATCATTAATTTTTTTCTACGCTATTTGACTATTGAAAAGTCTACGCTTCTCAATTATTAAAGTCTACTATTTAATATAATTATTTAGACTTACTTGCGCGTTTTGACTGGATCTATATGGTTGGAATTCCTAGTATGGACCTCTTCCACACGGCAAACCTGTTTATAGATTTAAGAACAGTTATTTGTTTTTGATGTGAATGCCCTATATATTCTCCTATGCATCCAATGTGTATATCATTGTTCTCCCTCCCATTACAAGTTTTGTTTTTAAGCTCCCAAATTTAGACTACCATAAAAGTCTCTTATTGCTATTGCAATGGCTTCAAAATCTCTATTATCATCATTCCCGATTCTATTTTGTATCCTGTTGTGTTCTCACTGTAATCTGGCTGCTGCCAGGGAAAAGCATTTTGTGTTTTACGCGCACGCAGTCACTGGCGGACCAAATGCTAACGCAGTTGTAATTGCCGGGGAGAATGGAACCTCTTCAAGTCTGTTAGCCTTTGGAACTGTAAACGTGTTAGATCACCCAATCACAGTAGGACCTGATCCCTCCTCCATGTCTTTGGGAACAATTCAAGGAATTGAAGCCAGTTCAGATGTTAATCAGAACAATTTTCTGCATCTTACCAGTGTTATATTTGAGACAGGGAGATACAATGGCAGCACCATCGAGATGCACGGAGCAAATCGATTTCGTCAGGAGAAAAGGGATGTGTCTGTTGTTGGAGGAACTGGACGATTGAAATATGCTCGTGGGTTTGCCACCCTCAAGTTGTAGCCTTCTCGGGATTCGATATCACTTTTAAGTTTAATGCCACGGTTCGATTTTTTTAGATTACATTACATCCTATCCACAAAATTACATAGTTAGGAATAAAGATGGTAAATTTTCTCTCAAAGAATTCCGCCTTTGTTCAAGTTCTTTAGATTATGCAGATATTTGCTATGACAGAAGTTCTCTTTAAAGATTTCTAGATACATTGTAAGAAAAGTTCTCATGTTATTTCACTGAAAAAATAAAATCTCGGAAATTCCCACACCTTAGAAGCCCAAAAAAATCATATTTACTTTCTTTTGGTCTGAGCGTCTACGGTAACGAATTGTTTAATACCCATATGCCTTAATTTATTGATGTGGTGAAGACAGATTTGCGAATTCTCTAAATCGAGTTCATCCTGATTCGGACTGGAACCTAATTAAACAATTAATTTATTGATGTGAAAAATAGCTATCGGAATGCCTTACATTTAATTTGATGATATGCAACCCATGTTTGTATATAACGATGACTGTGATGTAAGAGATTGAATAAAGTCACAAGATCAAAATATAAATTCCAAAACAATAAATGATGTCCAAGGGGAGGGGCCTATGTTAATAGAGCTACCTAATCAAATTCGAAAATAAGTTAATAATATTTATTACAATTTTTTTTTTTATATTTATTAAGTAATAGTAGGGTCTATTGTAAAAATAAAATTAGCCTATTGGGCACCATCTATTTAAACAATAAAATGAAATATTTGTGGTACCTATAAGCTGATTCAATTTTACCTATAAATCGTTGTTCTAGCATCAAAGGGGCAATAACTAGTGGCATGAAGGAGATAAATTTTAGTCAACATATTTTCATGTATAAATTATTACATCATATTTTATAATTTATAAAAAGGTGCAATAATAAGTATTGATATTATAGTTTACATTTATAAATAAAATCCAAATTAAAAATTGATTGAGAATCATGTACTTAAAAATTTGTCTTAAATCACCACGTGTCCTATTCTGCCAAACTACCCCAACTACATGAAACTTTCTTTAAGTCTGGGACGAGCATCAGAAGCCTCCACGTGTCCTCCCGGCATTACTCCAAGGAAGAACCAAAAAGAAGATGTTCAAATGAGCGTCGTGCCTCCACGTGGACAAATTTTGAGTTAAGGCTTTCCATGAATTTTTCTAAGTACCCAGTTGAGCTGTGTCCAACAAAAAGGTGCCACGTCCCCTGTAGATACAAGGATGCAAATTTGACTAGGAGAAATTCCCGTCAAACCATAAAATATAGAAAAATGACCATTTTATCTTGGGAATGAAACTTTCTTCAAGGACAAAAAGTTTAGGAGTGTTACAGGGCTCAAATACGTTCTTCAGGGATACATCCATTCATTTTCTTCAAGTACTTAGGGCATAAACGATAAGGAAGACAAATCCCTCGACCATGGAGAACATAAAACATGGGGGAACCCGAGTTTTTAGATGAACAAAGAATGGGGGACCCAAAATATAGACCTTTACATGATTTACAAACCAGAACAAATTAAAAATGGCCACAAAGATTGACCAAGCTCAACACGAGGAAGGAGAAAATGAAAGAGGTTGTAAATCAATAAGTTTTTAAAGGCACAAATGGGGTGAGACAATTTTGAGCACCAACACATAGTTCATCAAAATTAAACTATTCTGGACACTTTTGAAGTCAAATCAAGGTTTCATACATGCTCATCCATTTTGTGTGAATTTTGAGTTTTCTTGAGGAATGTCCGTGGTCATGCAATTTTCATGCGTTATTTGCAGTCTTCCTCTTTTATAGGATTTTCATTATTTGTTAGTTGGTGTTGTCTTCAATTATAGCTATCAAGTCTTCTTTTAATGAGTTAGATGTAGTGGTTCATTTTTCATTTTTCTTACTAGACTTGGGTTTTTCAATTAAGTCATTTAAGTGTTCATGTCTAAAATATAAAGGTAGATTTTCCTCCATTTCTAAGGGATGAAGCAGATATTGATTTTTTTTATATCATGAGATTATCAATAGCTTTGTTTTTTCTTTTTGGTAATTTGTGTGTTGTCCAATGTCTTCTTTGTCATGAGTGCGATGAAAAAACAAGTTGAATATTTCAGACTCCTCATGGGCAGTAGTTATTTTACAATGTCTAACACCATTGTTTTATAGATAAATACCTAAGTAAGTAGTTATTTTGAGATATTTTTAGAATTTGATAGAGTTTGAGCTAAAAATTCATAAGAGTGATTCTTTATGCTTTGTTTGATAGGATCAAAACGTAATTTTGAGATTGAAAATTCTGTTACTAAAATTAGATTTAGTTTTACTTAATATGTGAACAAAGTGAATGTTCAACATATGAAGTTTGGATTTTGGTTTGATTTTATTAATAAGTGAATAAAGTGAATGTTCAACTTATAAGGTTTTGAATTTGATTCATGATTCGATTTCTTATTATTTTGTCTAAAATTGAATAAAGTGAATATTAAATATATAAGGACCTTGATTGAATTTTATTTGAATATGAATTAATACATGAATAAAGTGAATATTTAACATAAAAGGGGTTTTTTTTAGTTATATGTGCTTAAACAATTTGGATAAAATGAATATCCAATGAAAAATACTTTAATCATGATTTGAGTGTGTTTTTCGTAAGTCTAATATTTTTAGTTGAATCAAAGAGTGAGGATAAGAATGATTGGATTTGATTTTGATAAGCTTGTGGAACAAGATTCAATTAGTTGGCCCAAGTTTGGTACGCTTCCTAGGGGTTAGGGACATTCTCTCACAAATGTTGTAAAAATGAGTACACACACTAGAAAACTTCTAGTTATGGACTTTACCTCTCAATCAATTAAGAATGGGGCCATTACTATAAAGAACATTTGGTTTTCCTTATGAGTTATACTACTCAATCAAGGAATGAAAACTAACCAATTTCTTTTCCAGTCCTCTCAATGTGCCAAATAATTTGGGGTTCCTATGGTACTCCTTATAATGATTTTTAGGTCTTATTCCCAAGTACTTCCAACAGATTAAGTGGACGAGTTTTACCCTTATCGAAATTGCAATTACAATGTGTGTTTTAAATTATTTTAACAATTTTTAATAATTTTAAGATGTCTTTAGCTAGGAAAAATATTCAAGTAAAATGTTATAAGTTTGTTTCCTAATATTGTTGATGAAAATTTTCCAATTTCGAAATCATGCTACACACAAATTGTTAGTAACTTTCCCTGCAAAAAACACGATTTAAGAACAATGAAACAAATTTCACCATTTCTAATTTTCAAGATCACCAAAGAGGGTTTGAGAGAAGATCATAGATAATTTATTGAATTAGATTAGATAATACAAATGGTAAAATAAAAAAAGCGTTAGACATTTTTTTAATGAAACCTGTAGAAAATGGTTAAAAAACAATGCTTACACAATATACAAAAGTGAGCTAACAAGCTAGAAATTAAAAAAAAAATAGTAAAATAAAAACACAAAACGTTAGCATGTGCAACAAAGTGCACTAGTGTGAGTTTGAATCAATCACATGTAACAAAGTGTGTTAGCATGCGTTTCAATGCTAGCACAAGCAATAAAGTATGTTACTATGACAAATCCTTTTATGGATCATAACTGATTATAATAGCATAAATCAGGTTATGGAAGTGCACTTTACAAGATATGTAGATGTTGGTTTAAAAATGGTAGCGCGGGGAACTTGTAGATGCACAAAAATTGAATAAACAATGGTAGAATATCTTTTTTTACTGCTCCTATTGTACTGCATTATGTGTCCTGAAAATTTTTCAATATGCTTCAAACAAGACAAAAAACACAAAAAAAATTTATATTGAAAAAAATGAGTTAGAAATGATAAATTATGCATGGGTGTCACATCGGACATGCCAAAATGTGTAAAAGGAAAAATTGAAACTATGAAGGAATCAAGTAATAACAAACAACACAAATCTTCCTTCAAATTCTCTTGCAACCTCAGATGAGATGGTTGAATTTTTGAATGGAGTACCACATTTTTTAATCTATATTGATGATTTGGTTGTGGATGCTCCATACTTGGTTCCAAATAGAAGAAGGATGTGCTACGAGTAATGGATGACTTGGTTTATCAAATATGAAGCCTAATGGCATCTAAATTTCAATGTCAAATTGATAGAATAATGTTACAAATGCCTTAAGCTTCCAAGAGATGATTTGCGAAGGATTGATAATTTTATTTATAGTTGAAGGAGAGGTTGTGGACTATGGATCAAGTTTTGAATGAGTTGGAGGTAAATGAACATATTTTTGTGAATTAACAAGTTTATTTGGTTTGTGCAATCAACTGGTTTGAATAAGAATTTAAGGGGCAATGAATTTGAATAGTTTGCTCCTGAATTCTTCAATTGTACATGGAATTTTACTTCCACTTTTGTAGAGTTCTAGAACTTCAATAGAGTGAGCTAGTTCACTATGAGTGAATTGGATAGTGAAGTGTAGATGAGTGGAGGGTGAGTGGATAATTAGATTTTATTTGTTTAAATAGCAAATTAAATGAGGTAAGGGAGTGGAAGTGTATGCTTTATATGTAATAGAATTAATAAAATTTGTTCTAAAGCGATGTTGGAGGATAGAGATATAAAATGTGTTCTAGAACTAATTTGGCACATTGTGGAGATGATAGGGATGATTAGGAATAGCTATGTTTTTTTAGGGTGTCTATATTTGCTTCATTCACACAATTCAATAAATGTAGTGCCTACAGTAATTTTGAAACTAAGAAAATATTTAAGTTTGGAAAAATAAGATTCTTCTGGCTTCAGGTTATGAGAAATAATATATTCAAATCTGAAAATTTAAGATGCATTAATTTAAGATATGAAGTAACGAAGGATTCAATATGTTATGTCCATATGCAACACTCTTTTGGATGTGGACAAAGTCTTGTAGGATTATGCTGGAATCTTCAATTTGGTACTTACAACCACGACTCACTCACCACTTCATGACAGAAAAATCAGGGATTCTTTGAAGTCAACAAGTTTTTTGATGTTACAAAGTTATCTAGAACAATTTTCAATTAAAGACTAAAAAATGTAAAGAGTTTACATTGCTATGTGCGATTGAGGTGGAGCATGTGATTGGGTGGGAGGTGAGCTTAAAGAGAATTATGAATGCGACTGCACAGATATAACTTCTTATCATTAATTTTTTTCTACGCTATTTGACTATTGAAAAGTCTACGCTTCTCAATTATTAAAGTCTACTATTTAATATAATTATTTAGACTTACTTGCGCGTTTTGACTGGATCTATATGGTTGGAATTCCTGGTATGGACCTCTTCCACACGGCAAACCTGTTTATAGATTTAAGAACAGTTATTTGTTTTTGATGTGAATGCCCTATATATTCTCCTATGCATCCAATGTGTATATCATTGTTCTCCCTCCCATTACAAGTTTTGTTTTTAAGCTCCCAAATTTAGACCACCATAAAAGTCTCTTATTGCTATTGCAATGGCTTCAAAATCTCTATTATCATCATTCCCGATTCTATTTTGTATCCTGTTGTGTTCTCACTGTAATCTGGCTGCTGCCAGGGAAAAGCATTTTGTGTTTTACGCGCACGCAGTCACTGGCGGACCAAATGCTAACGCAGTTGTAATTGCCGGGGAGAATGGAACCTCTTCAAGTCTGTTAGCCTTTGGAACTGTAAACGTGTTAGATCACCCAATCACAGTAGGACCTGATCCCTCCTCCAAGTTTCTGGGAAGAATTCAAGGAATAGAAGCCAGTTCAGACATTAATCAGAACACTTTTTTTCATCTTACCACTGTTATATTTGAGACAGGGAGATACAATGGCAGCACCATCGAGATGCACGGAGCAAATCGATTTCGTCAGGAGAAAAGGGATGTGTCTGTTGTTGGAGGAACTGGACGATTGAAATATGCTCGTGGGTTTGCCACCCTCCAAGTTGTAGCCTTCTCGGGATTCGATATCACTTTTAAGTTTAATGCCACGGTTCGATTTTTTAGATTACATTACATCCTATCCACAAAATTACATAGTTAGGAATAAAGATGGTAAATTTTCTCTCAAAGAATTCCGCCTTTGTTCAAGTTCTTTAGATTATGCAGATATTTGCTATGACAGAAGTTTTCTTTTAGATTTCTGGATACATTGTAAGAAAAGTTCTCAGGTTATTTCACTGAAAAAATAAAATCTCGGAAATTCCCACACCTTAGAAGCCCAAAAAAATCATATTTACGTTCTTTTGGTCTGAGCATCTACGGTAATGAATTCTTTAATACCCATATGCCTTAGTTTATTGATGTGGCAAAGACAGATTTGCGAATTCTCTAAATCGAGTTCATGCTGATTCGGACTGGAACCTAATTAAACAAATAATTTATTGATGTGCCAAAAAGCTATCGGAATGCCTTACATTTAATTTGACGATATGCAACCCATGTTTGTGTCTAACGATGACTGTGATGTAAGAGATTGAATAAAGTCACAAGATCAAAATATAAATTCCAAAACAATAAATGAAGTCCAAGGAGGGGCCTATGTTAATAGAGCTACCTAATCAAAATGGAAAATAAGTTAATAATATTTAATGCAATTTTGTTTTTTATATTAAGTAATAGAAGGGTCTACAGTAAAAATAAAATTAGCCTATTGGGCAGCATCTATTTAAACAATAAAATGAAATGTTTGTGGTATCTATAAGTTGATTCAATTTTAACTATCAACCCTTGTTCTAGCATCAAAAGCGCACTAACTAGTGCCATCAAGGAGATAATTTTTTCTATCAACCCCTATTCTAGCATCAAGGAGATTATTAGATCCTATTTCATAATTTATAAAAAGGTAAAATAACAAGTATTGATATTATAGTTTAAATTTATGAATTAAATCTAAATTAAAACTTAATAAAAATTGATTGAGAATCATGTACTTTAAAAATTTATGTCTTAAAGTGTGGATTCAGATATATATAAATATAAATTAATCTATTGTGACTGTAATGCCCACAATTTTCTACGCTCAAAACCATAATAAAACCTATTTATTTAATACAGGACAAATTTGTGGATTTTTTTTTTTGTTTTTAAGGGTTGCAAGGGTAAACATTATTCACAATTTAATTAATTTCTTAGTTAAAGATTTCTACACAATCTTGAGGGAGTCAAAATTAAATTAATAATTGAATATTATTAATTTAATTCCCCTTCATAGTTATGGTTTAAAAATTCCCCCATCTAGTTTGGTCACTTAATTAAGGTATTTTTCAATTATTTAAGAGTCATGTCCCATTAGGTTATAAACTATACCCTTACAAAAATTTATTTAGAAATATCTATAATTCATTACTTATGCAAAGTGCCCACTAGAACAAAACATATAATAATAAAAAAATGTGAATGTGGGGGCATGTGGGATAGCGGAGATGGTCATTCGATTCCATTTCTTTTCTTTATTATTTTTTATGGCAAGTTGAATGTGTGGTGGGAAATCTTGGGTTGCCATGAGGGAAAAGGGATGTGGTCCAACACATGGGCGGCTGGAGAAGCATTCATACCTGTTAGTTCCCATCACAATATTTTAAAAAAATAAATCCTCCAGCTATTTTCACACCGAACCCAAGTAAAACAAAAAAATTTAGTAGTTTTGTTTGATAGTGCAGCGCACTAGATTCATGGTTATCCTCACGAGATAGTCACTTTTTTTGTATGCAACATATAGGCCTCCAACCTGATCACTTCAACCTTGCCATGTACTCCCATTATGCGTCAAAATGTTAGCTCGAAGTAGGGTATGGACATCCATCAAAGCATAATAGATAGAGGATCTATCAAATGTTACGATTAGAAGTGCTCTAGTAGTAGGTATGTATGAAAACATGGAAGGAAGAACTTGGCATGTGCAATGTTCAATTTAGTTCTTGAAAACATGGTTTAGTGGACTGCAACTACTGCAGGATATACACAAAATGGGTTTGTTGAAAAGGCTCAGAAAATTTCAAGCAAATGAGTTTGGCAGGCACAAAGCAAAGATCTACAACCGCTTCCAGAAACCCCCCATTCCTATGCAAAAATTTCAAATTTGAAATAGGTGGAGATCCAACATAGCATAAGGATAAAGGAGCTTTGTCATAATTTTTAGTTTTAGGTGCGTTGGTGGACATGAGTGCAAAGAAAATGTGGATTGCAATGATAACAAATTATGCACAAATTAGGTTTGGCTGAAAAGGCTTTGAAACTTTCAAGAAAATGCATTCATAGGTGTGAATTCTCCTACCCTTTTCCACATACTCCTAGCCTACATCAAAATGGGACGTTTGGAACATGGTGCGATCATCCAACAAATTTTAAAGAATAGAGGAATAGTGTCATATGTTGTAGTTGTTAATGCTGTGTAAGACGTGTTCGTAAAGTGGGGAAGCTTACACAAGGTAAGTCAATGTTCAGTAAGATGCATCAAAGAGATGTGGTCTAATGGAATATGCCATGACCATGTAAGCTTCATTTTTGTTTCATTTAAAATGCAAGCTTATAGGTTTAGTGGAAAAGGGATGTAAATACTTCAATGGCATAAGTGTTCCTTATAGCATTCCACATATAATTGCATATTATGTCTACTTGGTTGACATTCCTTTTTGTGTTGGCTATCTTGAGGAAAATATAAACTTTATCATAAACACGCCAATTAAACATGTGGAGGTTATGTTTGTTTGTACCCCCTATAGAGCTTAAGAATAAAGAATTTCAATAATTTACATCAACTCTTCTTTTGGAATTGGATCGTCAAAATCCTGCAACTTATGTTATTTTATCAAACATCTATATATATAAGCAACACAATCAGTCAAAAGGATTCCTTTTTTTAAAAAATAAATGTGTGGGGAAATTTGTAAATTCAAAGGAAATGGGATCCATAAATAGGTGGGTATGGAAAGAAGTAATATGTATCAGGGATTTGTGTTTTACCTCCACAATTCATAGGAGTGTATGTTGACGTTAAAAAAAGACTTTAGAATCTTCCAAGGAAACGCAAGTGAAAAATGTGTCTCCAAGCTCCATAAAACTTTTCCAACATTCTCCTAGCTCATGTTCAGTATGGAGCCTTGAGCAGGCCCTAGAAAATCGTCAAAACATAATGGGCAACATATTCTGTTTGAAAATTTCAAGTTATTAGGAAGATATGTGTGTCGTCATGGAGGTTAGATCAATGCTCATGAAATGTTTCATGAAATTCCCAAGTGATATGATGAACAAAATCCTATGGTTTTGATTGGATTCATTCCTCCAGGCATGGTTCATCTCTCCTCATCTCTCATAATTTTTGTTCTTTAGTTTTTCTTTTGCAAACGGAATAAAATTTTTAAACTGAAGGATTTTCGTATATTTGATTGTATTAAATAAACTTGTTTTAAAAAATAAAATGTTATATCATAACTTACAGGATCCAATATCCCTTGGTAGATAATGGACTTAAATCCTCACTTTGTGATGATCATAAGAAAACTTCCCCACCAAAGTAGTTTACTATAGTACCGCTTGTATTGACTAGTTAAACTTGAGTTTTCCCGTGAATAAGCTGACCGCTCCCTTCTTAAAATAGATAAATCACAATTTTCGGAGACGTGTAAAATAACCTTTGTAACTCGAAAATAAGATATTAAGTTTCCTATGTGTACCTTGTTATGTGAGGAGTCACTTCAATCTTTGAATCGACCTAAAATGATATTATGTGATGTTTTTGATGCCCTTTCTAAGAACCTGTTACACCATTTTGGAGCTATATGAAGTTGCTAACTTTGAAAAGTTGTGTTTGATTTCAGTTCACTATTTGAATCCTAGATAACGAAATCCTTATTCACATTCACAAACCTCTAGTATTTTTACTAGAGAGTTTCCTAGAACCTTTAGTTTAAGGGAAAAAAAATTTCTTGGTAGTTTGGAAAAGTCCTTTTGTAGGCATGTGGTCACAGTTTGACTAGGTCAAATTGGACCAATTACGACCGGTGGCTCAAGAAAACCTATTGCCATTTGAAAACCGTTTGCTAGTTCTAAGTCCCTTCAACTCTTGTGAATTCTCCATATATATGGGAACTTGTAGGAAGTTTCTCGTTACTCATTCATCCATTGAACGTTAGTTTTTTGACGTGGTTTTCTGAGCCCTCGATCTAACTTTTCATCATTTACAACTAGTCCAATTATAACCAATGGCCTCAAAAAACTAGCAGCAAATCATAAAACATTTTCCAGTTTTGAATTCCATGAGTTCCTGTGAATTCTCGGTGTATATGAGGACATGTAGAAACTTACCCATCATGAGTTTTCTCATTAGAGGAAAATGTTTGAAAGTGGTTTCTTAGCCTTTGAGCATTAATTAAACATTTTTGCAGCTAGTAGGGAAACGTAAAGAAGAAAGTTGTAGGACCCATGTCGGGTTGCCCAAATCATCGTTGAAACTAGTTGACACTTGTACATAACTATTTTAAACCTTACTGTTTAACTTCTTGTGTGAAATTGAAATTTTACCAAAATAGTGTTTCTCTCTCTTCCCTATTTTGTTCTCTCTCCTTGGTTAGGAAATTAAGCAAAGTGAAATGAAATAAATATGTGTCTCTAACCATCTTCTTTCGAATGCAAATTATTAATGTTATTATGTAAATGGGAAACTAAATTTTTAATCATGGTAGATTAGGGTGGATGCCATACCAACGATTTATCAATGATTTCATGCTCACATGTTTTTGTAAGATGCAATTAAGATGGGAAAACAACATGGGAGTGAATCGTAGTATTTTGTTAGAATTTATGTATGTTAATAGAAGAATTTTTGTATGTATTGTGCTACCGTAGTAAATTTATATATTGAAATTTGGAAATATGAATGAGATGCTAGTTCTAGGGATGCTTTGGGAAATGTGCATGTTGATTCATATTTACATATGATTAAAGAGGGTTGGATATATATATGTTAAATGAAACTGTTGAGGAAATTTCAACATTTACGATGTATGAAAAAGTTTATAATTGAAGTTCTATAATATTTTAGATGTCAGGGTTTAAGGGAATGTTCATCCACACAGGAATGTTAGTTTGATCCTCAAATTTTTTATTGTAAAATTTGGATATGTATGTTAAATGAACTTGAATTTAAAATATTGTATTGCATTTCTAGTGTTCAATACATGATTAAATAATTAGTGTGTTGCATTCTTACCTTGTAAATATAATAAAGAGATCTAAACAAAACACTCCACCCTAGTATAGGAGTCATGTATAACCATCTTTCATGTGTGACTCATTTTAGTGTAGAAAACTAAAACCTTAGGATAAACATCAATCTCTATTCTCGATGTCATCCTTCTCGCATAATATTTATTATCCCAAAATAAATTTAAACCATAAAAATGAACTTAAACTTTTTTGTTCAATGGCACCTCTTAGCTTATGTAAATAAGACCCTTAGTTATGTTATTATCATAATTGGTATGTTTAGCGACATCATCCTCAAATCAACGTTTAGGAATGACATGGTCAAGCTATTTCTGGTGTAATAAAAATAAACACTTCCCTAGGATCCAAGTGGACTGCCAAGTCTTACAAAGTTAGATCTAGAAATCAACTTCATGATCAAATGAATTCCTTGAGGGATCCAGTCGACACAAATGGAGCTTGTGAAAATTTGAACTATGACTTAAATCTTGTTAACGATCTCCTTAGTTCCTTGTAGATAAATGTGTTACCTTGGTTACTAACAACATATCACCTTGGTCTTTCATGAAGGTTGTTTAGCATAAATATGTACTCTCACCTTAAACTCATATATAGTTGGGTGTAGATCCTTAGGTACAAGTGGAATTAAACCAACCCTTGGATAATTAAGGGGTTAACTTATGGGTAGAAAAAGTAACTCCTTACAAACAAAAAATTGATATAAATTTTTTTGACTTTAGAGAATCTAATAAACTAGAAACTTGGTCCCGTAATCCCTTGTTATGCCCTTTTATGACATTAAGAATAAAAGAAATTTCACATGTGAAATCCTGAAACGTAGAAACCTAGGATCTTACCTTGAACACAAATCACTTATGGTTCATGTGTAGTTTATAATGTTTCCAATCATATACTTATTCAACATGTTAGACAAGTACTTTCATAACTCTTTTGTTATAAATTGATGCCAATAATGAGACCATAGTGCCATGTAAGAGTAAAGTATATAAGAGTAAAATGATATTTTAGGTTAGGAATAATGTCACTCTTGGAGTCCTTATAACTCAATTAGACATTTCCTTATGTTAGAAAAAATATTATTCTTGCATAATAATGTTCTTGGAATGATAGTCATAACTAAGTTGTAATCCTAGTAATGTTATGTTGTGGGCTTTCCAATCCTTAGGTCCCTTTCTTGTGGTGGGGTCATTACTAGTATTTTTCATTGGGGAAAGTGTAACATCGACATGTATATGGTGTTTTCATGTATCTATATGAGTCGATGAATAATGTAAGTGTCTTATGCGTTGTTAATTTTCTCTAATTGGAACCTTGGGGTGTTGTGTAGTGAGAAATCTCAGTAAAAAAAAATTATTATGGTATTTTTACTGTTGTATTTGTGGGTGTAAAATGTTGGCGTTACAACTTAATTATCATGCACAATGTTTAATTTATTTCCTACCATAAAGGTCACAAATGGACTAGCCACTAAGTGGCCCCATTCACCCCACATACCCATGCATTTTTAATTAAATCACATTCCCATAAAATACCACATACTTGAGTTATGTAGGATAAAATATGAGCCATTAGATTAAATCTACCCTAGCCATTGGATCCTAGGATTCCTAGAAAGCCCTAATTTTCTTTATGTTGACTTCTTATTCTTCTTTTTACCTAATCCTACTTCATTTTTTTTTACGGGTTTGGAGAAAAGGGACGAAAATGCATAGAGGCTAGGGAAGCTTGGGAGGATTTACAACTCCATTTTTTTTTGTAATTGTGTGTTAAAATGGGAGATCTCCCAATTTCCCATTTTTGGGTATTCCTTACCCTTCAGTATTTATGTTATTTAAACTCTTCTCTTGAAGGTTGAATGTATATACATTGTGTATATTTCCTTTTAGGGTATATATAAATGAAGCCCACATACATACATACAATACATATATATATATATATATATATATATATATATATATATATACGCATATATATAGAATGCGGTCCAATCCAATACATGAGAAGGATATAGAATGTACTTCCTAAGAACAGAAACATGGAATACATCAGGGGACATGAGACAAGTTGGGTGGCAAGGCTAGGTAGTAAAGAAGGGATTGATCCACTCCAAGATCGCAAATTGAACCACAAATCAAGGAGCTAACTTAGAGCCTTTTCCGTAATGGATAGGGCTCTTCTGAGGTCTAACATGAAAAAAACCTTTGAGCCCAGCTCATAACTACATTCAACTCTCCTCTAATGTGCATACTTCTTCATTCTATCATGTGCCTCTTATAACCTCTGTCTTATGAGACTTTTTTTTCCTCCATTTGTGTAACATATCTGGCCCAAGAGATACTCTATCCTCTAACCTGTCCCAACTAAGTAGAGTCCTACACTCCCTGCCATATAAATCCTAAAATGGTGCCATCCTAATAGAACTCGAAAGATGTTGTTTTATGAAAACTCAACAAGCACAAATACTCCTCCCAATGCGATTGATGATCCATGACGTACATTTGAATCATGTCCTCTAAAATATGATTCACCTGCCCTATCTTCCCATCTATCTCATGATGATATGTTGTACTAAAGTTGATATTCATCCCAACATCATGATGCATGGTAGTACAAAAATGAGAGGTGTACAAGAGATTGTGGTCATTGTTAATCTTCCACAGAATCCCATTTAGTTTTTAAATCTTATTCAAGTACACTTACACCACTTTACTAGTTGTATAAGTGGTCTTCACTTGAGAAAAATGAGCCACTTTCATCAATCTATCCACCATGACCATCATGGCCTCATGGTGGTATGTCGACGTCGGTAGCCACACTATGAAATCCATGGAAATGGTGTCCCATTTCCACTTTGTTATAGCATGTGGGTAAATTAGGCCAACTAGATGTTGATTCTTGGACTTCACCCTCTGACACTCCAAACATCAAGACAAAAAATCAGCTACATCCTCTGAAGTCCTCACAAATTGTATAATTGTCTCAATGTGGCATGCATCTTCTTTCCCCTGGATGGGTTGAATATGGTGCACGATGAGCCTCTTCTAATATATCATGCCTCATACCTCCATCCCTAGGTACTTAGATCTAAGCTCTATATCTGAGAAGTCCATCTTTCTCCAGTGTAAATACCTCAAACTTCTCCTCAAGGAGTTTCTAAGACTCAATCTATGCTCTAGCTGAAAGGTAGACATTGTCATGTGGAATCTATCGCAATATCTTACTCTGTAATTTTGTACCCACTAAAGTACCCATAACCAAATACCTCTAACAAATCAAAACGTTTGCAACAACATTATCATTCCCCTTCACATGCTCTATCTAGATATCATACTCACATAAAAGATCCATCTAACACCTAATAGGAAGTGTCACCAACGTATCAATGTATGGACCAATGCGGCAAGCTCAAGGTCATAAGTCAAATAATTGAGCTCATAATCCTTGATTTTTCAAGACTCAAAAGCTACTACTCGCTAATCGTGCCTCAAAACACCTCCTAATCCTACCAAAGAAGCATCTATACACATGATCAAGAAATCCCTCTAAGGATCTTACGCTGCAAGAATCAGTGTTTTCGTAAGGCATTCATTTAGTTTCCTGAAGGCCTACTCACATCTATCTGACCAAAATAACTTATTCCCTTTTTGTTGTAGGGAAGTGATGGGATGCAATTCAAGAGAAATCCTAAAAAACCACCTATAATAACCTTCCAATCCCATGAAAATGCACACCTCAATCACATTGGTTGGCATTGGCCAATCCATGATAGATTTAATCTTGAAAGGATCAACTATTATACCTTCCCCATAAACAATGCGACCTAAATACTAAACCTCTACCTAGAAAAAAACACACTTCTCTAGGTTTCCATGTATTTGTTGCTCTCGAAGAAACTATAGAACCTCTCGAAGGTGTTCCTTGTGCTCCTAAGGTGTGCGTGATTATATCAGTATGTTATCAAGAAATATGAGCATGAGGTGGTCAAGGAAAGTCCTGAATACCCCATTCATCAAACTCATAAATACTTTAGGGAATTCATCATACCAAATGGCACAACGGTGAACTCATAATGGTCATATCTTGTGTGGATAGTTGTATTTTGGATATCCACAACTGCAATCCTTAGATGATGGTAACCGAAGTCAATATCTATCTTAGAAAACATGGTATACCCCTTCATTTGATCAAATAAATCATCTATACGAGGAAGGGGGTAATGATTCTTGATCGTTGCTTTATTCAGCTATCTGTAGTCCACACACAAATGTAAAGATCCATCCTTCTTCTTCACAAAAATAACTGGTGTACCCCAAGCAGATACACTGGGATGGATTAGGCCATTCTCAAGTAGGCCCTCTAACTACAACTTGATCTCACATAGCTCATGGGTGGTCATCTGACACATGTGAGATAGGCTCCACTCCAGGAACCAATTAAATACTAAATTCTATCTCACATGGGGGAGGTAATCCTGGTAACTCAATAGGAAAATCATCTAAAAACTAACTCAAAATATGATGATAATCAAGTGATGGTCCATGATTCTCATCATGCGATCGAGTCACTAACCGTGATGGCATACAACTGAGAACCCCTCCGCACACACTTCTTCAGCTACATAACGGATATGATGCAAATAGAGATGGGTATCGTTACTCAAACTATCAATGACTCAACTCCTAAATCATCTGTATAAGATATAACCTTGTTGTAACAATCAACTCTATATTTTTGTGCTTCACCTGCTTCTTAGATTTTTTCTTTGAAGTGTTGACGGAATAGATAAGGTAACAGGCGTAGGAGGAATACCTGTTCAAATGCTGGTTGATGGGTTTTTGGCACATATGAATTCCGAATCCATATCTGATCACGAGAGGTTCCTTTTGGTTAGGAGGAACTACCTGTAATGCAAAGTAAGACCACCAGAAGGAATTAAAAATATGGGCAGTGAACTGCCTAGTGTATGCTAGATCCGAGAAGTGTGATACTTCCTAGATGGTTTTCAGTCCACTATTTTAAGAAATTTAATGTTGTAAACAAAGTAAATCCTATTATAATTTGAAATGATTTAGGTATCCCACTTTAAACATAATAAGACATAGATCTAATCTAACAGGATAAGCTAGAATAGAATCCAAAGGTCAAATGATTGGTTCTAGGTTCCGGGTTTTGAGAGGTCTCAAGTAGATCACAAGTGGATGAAGGTGAGATGAAATTAAGTGCGTAGGTCTCTGTTATGAGCTATGTGGGAAAATACAGAGACCGATGTTAGTCATGGGTAACCAACAACGGTCAGGTGTGACCAGTGTCAATTATTGTGAAATCTAGAAATATCACAGAACAAGCTTTAGGTCTTCTTTGTGATTGCACAAAGGACTTTGGTTGGTCAGATGAGGTATTGGGTGACTAGGGTAGGCTTCGGTGAGGTTTTAATGGGAATATGGAGGTGGAAGTGTTGGAGAAGGTCAATAGGTGGCTAGGTAAGCAATAGATGATAAAATAATGATGAAATGAAATAAACCAGAGAAGTATGACATTATACTTACTTGGATTCTAGTCCTGGATGCCTGTGTGTGAAGGATGGAGGTGCTGATGAGAGGCTTGAAGGCTGCAAGTGATCACCAGCTAAAGGAAAGCTTCTGCATGGGCTGCATGTGCATTCCTCTTTGCTTGGTTAGATCAGATCATGGTTGTGTAGGAAAAGATGTTTGATCTCCTTCCTTGCATGCGTGGTCTCATTGGAATTCACTCTCTGAAGATGTGTTATCTCTCTGAGATGTGATAATGCTCACCAAAATTTTTTCTTCCAACTTCCAACCTTGAGAATAAGGTTGTTTTGGGGTTAAAAGGGTAACCAACGGTGGTTCCGGCTTAACCGATGATGGTTAGGGGTAACCAATGCCAATCAAGGTGGGATTTCCTAAGTTTAATAAACTAGGGAGATCCTCTTGATTTCCTTGGATCTTGTGTCATTAACCCATGGATTATACATGGAGTTTCTTGTGAGCATGCAAGAATGTGGTTAGAGGGAATGTAGGCATTGATTTTTAGGGTTTGGGTATGTCTTAGTTAGTTATGGAAACATACTAAAAATAGGGCTTGGAGGTTGAGTTGGATTGGTGAGGTGTCTAAGTGAATCAGTATGTGTAGATATTATTTAATATAAGATATTTAAATAATAAATATAGTGAGGATAATGCATTAATTTAATTAAATTAATATTAGTGGGGTAAAAGGGGCCATGACTAGTGGAATGTGATGAAAGGTGCTTATTTTCGAGGGACCAAAGGGGAGTGTGACCTAATTTTAGTGTCTCCATTTTTCCCCTTTTTGTTGCATAGCTTATATTAGTAAGCGACGCTAACAAAAATAAGATGTGGTTGCCCCATGTGTGGGTGAAGGTGATCCCCCTCAAACTACAAACTCATGAGGTAGAAGGGAGGATTAGTGAGTGGTTTGATAAAAGGTAAATGGGAGGAAGAGGTAGGTGGGCATGGGGGAGAAAGGGTTAAAGGTATGTGGAGGAAATCTAGGTAATGGGTCTGTGACAAAGGTAGCAACAGTCAAACACACACACACGAATAAACTGAAGCACACTATCAGGTTGAAGAGAAGGCAAATTGTACATCATCTAAGGTTGATTGGTTTATCCAAACAAGGTTAAAGTGAATCTCTATCCAAGGTATAGGATATGGTCAAGAAACACAATGTAGGTTAGGTGCATGAACATTTTGGTATGTTCCGATTACACCAAAGGTAGGGGCAGGATAAATGGTCACGGAAATAGGCTAAGTAAGGTCATTAGGTCAACAACACAGTAACAATGCCACAAGGTATAGTAAACACATGAGGTCAAAGGTCATTAGCGATGGTCAGGTCCAAATATCATGGTAACGGCATGGGTAAGGCTAAGGTAGGGGTAAAATAATGAGTCCCTAAAGGAGGAAAAATGGAGGTAGTAAATGAGGAGGTCAGGAAAGGTAAGGTAAATGGGTTGGGTAAAGGATCAGGGTGAGGGTGGGGTAAAGGATCAAGGTAAAGGGTGGGGTAAAAGGGGCTTAATTGAGGGCAATGTGTAGGTGAGGATGACTGATGGCGGTCATGGAAAACTAACATCAGTATAGGAAAAATGATGACGGTGAGGTAGGGCACGCCACCGATGCTGGTCAAGGGTAATCGACGTCAGTTAGGTTAGGTTGGTTATAAAAAAAAAAATCCACATTTTTATTATTCATTTGTTATTTTTGAAGTGAGAAAATAACAAAAGCAAAGAAAAGAGAGAAAAGTTTCTGAAGGAAATGGGAGAATGAGTTGGCAATGTGATTAGACGAGGGTTGGGTTGGTGAGTAGTAGGTCCACGGGATCAGGGCGAGAGTTTGATTGGTTGGAGGTTACGAGTAGCTATTCGGTAATGGCAGAGGCTGAAGAGGGATCTAGTGGGCCATCGGCATAGTGGCTAGACATGCCACCGAGATGGCGGCAACGCGATGAGGTAAGTGCCCAATGCTACATTGTTGATTAGATAGATTAGGAGTTTGGAGTATTGTTATTTTAGGTTTTTGTGGGTTTTTGTTTTTTGTGGGTGGGTAAAAATAAAATTTGGGTATGGGGGAATAACGGGTTAAAAGAGGGAGGGAAGGGTAGTAAATGGTATAGGTGGGGTGGGTAGAGGTCTAGGGGTAGTTTAGGTCATTATAGGTGGGGTAAAAGGGAAAGGGGTTGGTTTTTAAGAAATGGGGTTTTGGGAAGTCACGGGATTTTCCATGACAATGACCGGCATCAGTAAAGTTCAGCCGGCGTTAGTTGGGTAAAACCGGTATCGGTCACCAAACATGTGACCAATGCTGGTTACATGGTAACTATGGTCTGTAAAGGTGAATCGGTATTGGTCACCAAACAGGTGTGATGCTGGTTTAAGGGTGACCAAAGTTGGTTAGGATGAACCAACACCGGTCGGGATTTTAGGCACAAGGGTCCAAAAGTGATGTGGGCTAGGTAGTTGAGATGGGTAGAGTGAAAATAGGGTGGAGGGTAATGATAATTGGTGAATATGGTCATGGTAAATGTGGATTAATGTTATGCTTGGATTGGATGCAAGGGAGAGTGTAGTTACATATGCATCAGGGTTCCGCCTCTACTGGTGACATTGTGTGGCATAGCGACCCCTTTGGAGCTCCAGCATGTGGAGGCAGTGGGCTTGAGTGGGATTCATCACTACCAACATGTTTTTACAGCCCAACTTGATGGTTGTGCTCATCGATAGATGGGATCCCATGACCAACACGTTCCACCTTCCGATGGGTGAGATGACTATCACCCTAGAGGACATGTTCTAGATTTTACGGCTACCCATATTGGGTTCCCAGGTGTATTCTATCTCCTCCGAGGCCTTAGAGGAGTTGATTGGGACTATTTTTGGTGAGGGAGCGCTGATATGAGATTCCATAGTGCTAGTTTGAGCTATGGAGAGATGTACCTATCCCATTCGGATGAGACAAGGCTAGTGGTTTTGTTGATTGATGTAGTGTGCTACTATGCACTTCTAGATGTAGAGGGTGGACGTGTTCCCGATCATTGATGGGGGTACTCTATGATATGATGGTGCATGAGACACGCTTTTCCTAGGCACCAACATTCTTAGTGTAACTATATAGAGAGTTGTGGGCATATGGACGGTTGTGCAGGTTTAGCATGTGTTGTACATTTCTACTACACTATTGGGTGTACGAGCACATACTGTGTGTGTGACCTATAGGGATGCCTCGAGTAGATGCATTCCAAGCTAGATTTGTGTGGGTGGGATAAAGGAGATGGGTGTCAGTGATAGGAGAGCGGAGATCGGATATACCGACACATGATGTGGTCCATTTTCGGTAGTTATTGGAGGGATTGTTTAGAGTGGACATTATATGGAGGCCATATGTGAGATTCCCCTCATATAGGAATATGCATGAGGAGTTAGGTGAGCTCCCGGCTAGGGAGGTGGATACTGGGGTCATCGTGCCGGGAGGATGAGATGATCCCGGTAGATAGAGTCCGATGGTAGTTTGGGCTCTTACAGGACATTCCTCTGCCCTTCCCACAGTATGGAGAAGATGACTTGGAGAGGCCCTTACCTCTAACATAGCCTACAATGCCCATAGGGAAGGAGTAGCAGCCAGTGGATCGGTAGATAGATGATGTCGGATGTACAAACAGATACAAGCAGTGGTGGGTGGCTCAGTTACGAGCCATACCACCTAGACGAGAAAGCCAAACCTTCCTACCATTACAGTGCAGAGAGACACCCTACAAGGGCAGGTAGCTATGTTGATTACCTAGTTGGGTATACTATAGACACAACTAGAGTGTTTTGAGGTAGAGGTAGTAGAGCTATGTGTACAGGTGGCCAGCCTACAGGCCCAAATGGCGAGATGGAGGAGATGGAGATGGTCAAGGGGGGATGGTCAAGTGGCAGCCTTAGGCTGAGTGGTAGGTTTATAGGGCCATTTGACCACATCCTAGGCACAAATTGGGGCCTTCCATGCCTAGATACATGCACAAGTACAAGGCGTACCACCACAAGCAATGGGAGTAGTTCCCAGCTCACAGGCAAGCACAGGGAAGGTATTGGGGTCGAGACCTATGGGACCACCACAGACCATGGCTATATCTAGGTTACGAGATGCCCTAGGTGAGGTGATATAATATCAGGACCAGCTTATGATAGCCGGGATAGATTTCATATCCTATGCCAAGTACAGGGAACATCAGGCATCCAGTGAGAGGACGAGATCCCACACTCATAGTGTGGAGAGCACAGGAGGTCAGCGAGCTCCAAGGCCTAATTAGGGAGAGGCCACTAATGCATGCATGATGACCAGTGCTAGGTGAGGTGCAGAAGGGACACAAGAGTCTGACGGTATAGGTGACATAGAGATGGAGGATATCCGGAGAGATGTTTGATATGTGGTCACCTAATTTTTGATGTATATTAGTAATTATTTTTTTATTTTTATATATATATGTTGTCTTGCGTGCCAAAGACAGTTGTATTTTTTTTCACATATCGGCCTGTATGCCAAAGATAGTGAGGATGTATGAGTGATTTGTATATTTTGAGCATATACCAGCCTATTTTCTAAAGATATTTTGTATTGATCCATTCTTTTTTGTATATATGAGACCAACCTACGTGCCGATGACATTTTGTATTGTATATCGGCCTACATGCCAACATTTTGAGATGATGGAAATGATGAGATGGGCATGTATGCTGAGATACATGGTATTTTGTGATTTGTTGATGTATTTATGAGATATTGGTTTATGGCTTGCATTAGATGAGATATGGATTTGTTACTTTGATGTGGATGGAAATTAGGTGAGTTAGGCATGGTGGAGTCAGGTCGGTTTAGGCATGGATGAGTAAGCTTATAGGTATGGTTGAGTCAGGTTATAGGCATGAATGTATTAAAAGTAGGTGAAGTTGTGATTCATTATTTTTTTATTTATTTTTTGCAATGAATGATATTGTGGGTCATATGTGAGATGTGGTATGATCCATACATAGTGATGATATAGAATTGGTAGGTGTAATAAATGTATAAGATATGTAGCAAATTGTTTATGGTGACTTAATTTCCAATTTTTTATATAAAAGGAAAACTAAGTGAAATGTGATGTAAAATGGTGAGTTAGGCATGGTTGATGAATTGTTTAGGGTAGAGAATGGCCGAGCTAACCTCCAAGGGCCCCATGCCCTCAGAGTTCTGCCTATTCCAGTAAAAAGGGACCTCAGGCCAATGTAGTTCTCCCATAAGCTAGGGAAGAAAATGAAAAGGTGTGAAAATGAGTCGGTAGGTGTTTGGGCATGCTATGGGTTTAGGTTTGTTGGGTGTGGGTAGATTGTAGGTAAAATGATGTAGGTGAAAGTGATTGTGGCAAAAGAGGAGGATTACCCCAAAGGTAAGTGTCGAGGACCAAGTCCTGTATAAGGTAATCAAAATGTAAACAAAGATGGTTAAAAGATAAAAGGGGGAAATAAAGCCACCTAATTGGGTAGGATCATACCGAGTAGATCATACCTTAGAGGAGGTGATGAACATAAGACCCTAAAGACATTGCATGATTGACATGTTCTATAATGAAAAGTAGTCACATGATCACCAAATGTCTAAGTTCCAAGAAGTCCCTTGAGGCAGTAGGAAATGAGAGTGGGCATGGTTCACAGGGTGAAGAGTAGGTAATTTTTAATTTTTATATGGTATGAGGTAGCAGGCCCTTTGGGAAAGAGGTCCTAGGTCACAATGGGCAAGTCCATGACTAAAAAGGTTTTTTTTTACTTATAGTTGAGATAGACTGATCGATGTGGGAAGTCTATATGGGAAAAATTAAACTCCTTGAGGTCTTCGTGAAGTTGATCGATGTGGGAAGCTTTGGTTGCTCTTGTTTTTTTAAGAGCTTTACATAGTTGTCCTTCATGGGAGCAGTCTATTTATAGCAACAATTGGTCGAGAAGAAGATGTCCTTTTGAGGGAGTCATATTTTTATTAGAAGTTTGACTCAAGGAGTTTGGTCCCATTGTGAGGTCTTTGCAGTCATGGACAAGACCAAGGTGAAAGATAGGACTCTTGTTCAAAGGGCAAGGTGAAATGACCATGGGATCTCATCTTAAGGTAGACGAAAAGTATCCATGAGAATCATGCTATGTGTAGCGCCATGGTACACATATTCAAGGGAAGATAACAAGTGACAGGTACTCACATGATTCTAGTTCAATCATTAGGGAGGTGTATGGAGTGGGTAGTGCTCAAGGGATGAGCCTGGAGAGAGACAAAGGGTGAGGTAGGACAATGAGTCAACAATAGAATGGTCGAAGATGCAAGGCATTTAGGGGCTTAGGCTCGGGTTTACCATCGAGAGAAGATAAATGATAAGCACCTGATCCATAGGTATGAGTCACAATGTATGTTCCAAGCCAATTATGAGAAAATTTGCCCCATTTACTTTTTTCTCCTTTGGTTATGTGTTTATTTGCTTTCAGAAAAGGTCACCGACTTGGAAGGTTCATTCGTGAACACATTTGTCATAAGCACATTTGATACATTGTTAGTAAACTTAAAGGTGATCCAGAGCATTAAGATGACGTTTTTCTAACAACTCTAGTTGTGGTTAAACGGTCCTAATGAAATTCATCATCGGTGAGCATGTAATGGAGAGAAATATGGAGTGAGGGATTTGGACTTCGAGAGAGACGAACAACCTCTATACCGTAGACCAAAGAAAAGGGTGTGGCCACAAAGTGGAAGTATGAATACTAGTGTGGTATGCCCATAGGCAAAAGGAATGTCCGTATGCCAATCCTTCCCAGTATCGTCAACCACTTTCATGAGAATTTTGTTGAGGGTTTTGTTAGTGGAATCGGCTTGGCCATTGGTTTGTGGGTAGTAGGGTGCTGAGAAACTAAGCTAAATGCCGAAGTCATTGTAAAGTTTTTACAATGTTTTGTTTTTGAATTGTTTTCCATTATCAGTGATGAGGCAATGAGGAAAACCAAAGCAACAAATGATGTGGTGGTTAATGAACTCACATATTTTCTCGGCTTTCATGGAAATGAGTGGGATGGCTTCTACCCATTTTGTGTAGTATTCAGTAGTAGTGATGATCCATTGGTGGTGTTGGGAAGAATGAGGATTGATTTCTCCAACAAGATCCAAACCCCATTGAGAGAAGGTCCAAAGGTCACGAGCGACCTGTAAGGCATGACTTGGTGTATGATGAAGGTTGGAATGTTGTTAGCATTTTACACAATGTTTGACATAGTCGCAATAATCATGGTTAAGGGTCAGCCAGTAATAGCCTACGTGAGGAATAAACTTAGCAACAACAACGCCACTAAAGTGACCTCCACATATGTCATCATAAAACTCCTTAATGTATAAGGAATTTGAGAACTTGTGAGGCATCATAAGAGATACCATCAAAGCCGAGCTTATAGAGGAGTCCTCCTAGGATAACATAATGAAAGACCTTTTAAGGAAGGTGAACTGTCTGTTATGGGTGAGATCAAGAGGTAAGATGTAGAGAGAAAGGTAGTCGGAATATTGTTTATACCAAAGGTCACTCAGGTTAGGGGTATTGGTTCGATCGAGTAAACATTGTGAGGTAAATAAGAAGGGGAATGGAGGCATTGTACGGTGACAAATATTTTGGAATCGACGGGTGATGCAAGTATTTGGGAAGCTAAGCAGACCATGATATCTGTAAATTTGTTGGTAGAACGTGGGATGGTTTGAAGGGTGTAACGATCAAATGTGGTCAAAATTATGTCTACATGATGTTTATACTGTTGAAGTATCTTGTTACAACATTGGTACATATCATTGACTTTGTTTATGACCAATTGAGAATCACCAAAGATGTTGATTGATTTTACATCTAGGGCATAGGAGACTTGGAGACCTAGTACGAGTGCTTCGTATTCGGTAATATTGTTGGTGCATTAAAGATATAGTTTGAAAGACAAAGGCATGGATTCTCCATCAAGTGGAATGAGGATAATACTAGCCTCAATCCCATGCTGAGACTTAGAATCATAAAAAAGAGTGTCATTTGATAAGGAGGTTCATCTAGGGAAAGGGTAGTAATCGACTCATCTTAAAAGTAAAAATTAGAGGGTTGATCCTCGAAAAAAGGTGAGATAGCCAATTGGTTGGCGATAGCTTGGCCCTTGATGGAATTTTGATGAATGAATTTGAGGTCAAGATAAGCTAAAAGCATAAGCCATCATGCGTTATGCTAATTTTGATAAGGTTTGGCATACATGAAGTGTAAGGGGTTAGTGTTGGTCACAACATAGATTTTGTGGTTGAGTAGGTAATGCGGAGTTTGGTGGCAATAAAAAATAAGGCTAATAAGATTTTTTCGGGATGGTTGTATCAGGTTTCATAGTCCAAAAGAGTATGGCTAATATAATAAACCACCTACTCCCTATTTTGTTCATTGCGATGAGCAAGCATGGCTCCCAAGGAGTGATCAGTAGTAGATATGTATAGATAAAAAGGTTGATCGTCTTTAGGTAGGATAAGTAATGGTGCTTGGAGAAGGTATCATTTTAAGGCCTCAAAAGCTTTGTGACAGTCATCATCCCATTTAAAGGAGACATACTTCTTGAGCAGATGATGAAATGGTTGACACCAATCAGATAATTATGAAATGAAATGGTGAATAGATTGCAACTTACCTTGCATGGTACGGAGTTTTTTAAGGTTAGTGGGTGGAGGCATTTCAAGAATGGCCTTGACTTTAGTAGGGTCAAATTCTATACCTAGGAGGGAAATGATAAATGCCAGGAGCTTTCCTAAGAGAACCGTGAAGATGCACTTCTTAGACTGAAGGCGGATGTAATATTTAATGAGGTGGTCAAAGATGGTTTTGAGGATGACAAGGTGCTCACAGCGAGTTTATATTTGACCAAGAGATAATCCATGCAATCTTCCAATATGTGATGCATGATGTCATGGAAGATGTAATTCATAGCCCACTGATATGTGGCACCAGTGTTTTTAAGGCCAAAAGGCATGACTCGATAGCAGAAGGTCCCCCACGGGGTGATGAATGAGGTTTTGTGTTGATGATCTGGGGCAAGAATTTTTTTAATAACCCGAGAAGCCATCCATGAGTGATAGCATCTCATGACCAGCGGTGAGGTCAACCAACTGATAAATACTGGGTAAGGGAAAGTTGTCTTTCGGGTAGGCTAGGTTGAGGTCATAGAAGTCTGTGTAAATGCGAAGTCCCCATGTTTCTTTAGTAACATGGAAAATGTTAGAAATACAACAAGGATAATCAATGGGTAAGATGAAGGAAACAGAAAGAAGGTGCTGAAGTTCTTCTTTGATGAGAAGAGCAATACGAGGGTGCATTTTCCTCATCTTTTGTTTGATAGGTTTGGCATCGAGAATGGTTACGATATTGTGGATCACTATAGTGGGGTCAATATTGGGCATGTCTGCATAAGACCAAGCGAAAGCGTGGTTATGATCTATGAGAAAAGAAGTGATGGCTTCCTATTCAACAACATCTAAAGATTGTCTGATCTTTAGGATGTGCGGGTCATCCTGAGTATGAATGTTGATCTCGATAGTTGATTCATTCAACATGGTTTACATCTCAGAAGGTAACGATCGATGAATATATGAGTCTTCTGCACCAAGATAGGTGAGTATGGATTCATCATCCTGATATTGAATGACATTAATTGTAGGTGTATCGTCATCGATCATTTTAGGATACAGGAAGGGAAGAGTGGAAGGGGCCTTTCCCTCGCGTTGATATGTCAGAGGCCCCAAGGAAATGGTGTTTATGAAAAAAAAAAGTTAGGAGGGATAGATTCGAGGATCCATTGACTTTGTCGGTGAAGGTGGTGATGAAGGTAGAGCGGGTGAAGAAGCTGGAGAATAATGAGTGTCCTTAATGAGTTCAATGTGGGCCTGTTTAGTAGGTGGTTCGGGAAGGACAATACCACTACGGTCATTATGTTTGTGGGTGGTACATGGAATAATGGTATGGAGGAATTTCTCATAAAAGCCAAAATAAAAACCCTTCCATACACATCCATGCAGGAAGGTATGGGTGAAATGGCAATTGGTAAGCGATTGGAAGTTAGCAGAAAATGGGTGGGTTTGTGATGGTGGTTTAGGTGTGTAAGTGGTTGTATGAAGTCCCCCATAGGTGAGACTAGTGCGAAGGTGGGGAGGACCATAAAGGAGATGTTCTCCTTTACGATGATCATACTGAGGGTGTTGGTGAAGGCTTCCATACTTTTGTGGAGTAAGAAATGTGTTGACACTATATAGGCAGTACTCCCCTAGAGTGAGGCATTGAAAAACACCTTCCAAGGGATCAGTGGTTGGTATGTAGGTAGTTGGTATGGATAATGTGTTAGAGGTTGATGTGGAGGTGGGGTTAATGGATTGGAAAGCGGGTCAGTCAGCCGTGGAGGTTATGGTAGGTGGAGGTGTAGGTGAAGCGGTAGTGGTCGCAGAGGTAGACGGCTTGATAGGTATGACCACATCATTAGGTTGGTAAAGCATATTATATGTTTTAAAAGGTGATAGGTCAGTTGGAATGGTATAGGTGTGTCCTTCGTGTTCAAACTTTACAAAACGATGCAAAGTGGAAGGAATGCAACCCATGACACAGATCTAGGGTCCACCAAGCAACAGGTTATATTGGAATTCCCCCTCCAAAACATAAAACAATTTGGGAATAGTGCGCGGGCCCACGCAAATGTGGAGGATGACAGTGCCTAGTGTATAGGTGATAGTGTCATTGAATGAACACAACATGACTGGGTTTTTATGTATGTAATTGTAAGGTATATGCATTTGAGTGAATGCATGGGATGAAATGATGTTAATGCTAGTGCCCCCATCAATCATCACACAGCATACTCTCCTATGTCATCATGTGGACAGAGATGAAGAGGGATGGGTCCGGGTCATCATTTTGGTGTGGCGTGATCTCTTCCTCTGAGAAGCTAATGGAGGCCACTTGGTGAACAAGGTGGGGTGAAGATGAAGGTAGTAATTTTGTAAGAGAGGCTACATAATGGGGTGTGATAATGGAGGCTACGGGTGTAGGGTCATTAGGTAAAACCTCAATCGATTGAAGAACCTCCATGAGAGCTTGATGATGGGATTTTGAGGTTTGGATGAGGTCATATAAGGACATTTTGAGGGGTGATTGGTGTAATTGTTTGAGCATGGTGTGATGTGTGATGCCATTAGAAATGTTATACGTGGGGCCGCAGATAGTTATTTTAGGTATGGGTGTAGATGGTATGTTAGGTATAGGATTGGTTAGTGGGTCAATTGCCTTTTCTTTTCCCTTATCCTTCTGAGCATGTGTAGTGACGTGTATCATGTTGATCTGAGGGGAGTTGGAAAATGGAGAAGTTGTAGGGTGAGTGGTATAATGACACAATGGGCAAAAACATACCGGAGGAGAAAAACCTGTGAGGTCAATTGGGCACAACGACATTTGGGTGGTGGCATGGCAAGTTCTCTAATGCGAACCATGTTAATTTCAAATCTTGGGGGTGGCTCTAGGAGAGGTGAGGGTGGAGGTTGTGGTCGTTGAGTGGGTAGTGTGGGAATGGGTGTTGGTGAAGTAGGATCCTTGTCGAGAAGGTCGTCGTCATCAAAGTTTGTTTCTAGTGGACACAATTGGATAAGAATGGTTTTCAAGGCCTTGTAGTTCTCCACATCATGTCCTAGCACATGATGGTATGTGCAAATTTTAGTATTGTTAAACCCTTTTGGCTTGGGTTTGAGGAGGTCATAAGATTTGAGTGGCAGTAATGTGATGACAGAGGACTCTAGGAGGTTGGTTAAAATTTTGGCATAAGACCCTGCTAGTGGATCACAATGGGAAGTAAACATGGGTTTTGGTGTAGGTGTAGGTGATTGTTGAGGAATGGTATTTATAAGAGGAGGGGGTCGAGCCATGGATTTGGGTGTTGGTGTGGTTTTAGGTGTCAGTCGTGTTTGTTTAGGTATGGGTATAGTAGATGCATGAGTATGAGGGTGTGTGGTCGTGTTGACTACCCATATTGTGGGGTAGTGGAGTTTTGGTTTTGGGTTGCACCTTATTGGGTAAAGGTGATGTGGGTGTATGAGGTCTAGAAGGAGAATCTAATGAAGGAAGTGGGAAAGTTACCCACGGGGATAACGGGGGTGCTGTGAAGGTAGATGATGCGGGTCGTGCTTGAGGTGCATGAGACAACGACTGAAGTGTAGTGGGTAGTGAAGCAATAGCTGAGGGTATCAGAGGTATGGGTGGTAAAGAGGCTATAGGTGTAGGTGTAAGTTGGGTTGGGCATCTAGGTAGGTCAGAGGTTTGTGAGGAAGGAATGGGCTGTTGTGTTTTTGGTTTATTGATGGGTGGAGGTTTCTTGACCATGTGGGGAAGTTGAGATCCTAAGACGGACAAGACAGGTGCAGGTGTCATTGGTGCGGTGGGGTATGATTTCTATGGGTTTGATGCTTTTTTTGGGTCTCAGAGTAGGTATGGTGTTTACTTTGGAGGATGTGGCTAAATCTAGTTTGATAGGTGGATGAGTAAGGCTGGTGGTCGGGGTGACCCCTAAAGTGGTAATGGGTTTAGTCGAGACAAATGTTGTAGGTATGGGTTTGGGTTTAGGTGTAGGTTGAGTTATGGGTAAGGGTGTGGTGTGAGCTATAACAGGTGTCATGGAAGGGGTTGTGATAGAGGTGATTGTGTTTGGTTCAATTGGTGAAATGTTTTTGGGTAGATTGTGGAGGTATCAGCAAGGGATCTCTACATCTGTGTTGAGATGGGAAGTAAAAGGCGCCCCCATAGTAGAGCCCTATCCACATAATCTAAGTGATCAGCCAAACGTGAGAACGAAATGTCTATAGGTGGAGTTGGTGAGGACCTAATGGAAATTCCCATAAAATGTGTCTTAGAGATGGGGAATTGGCTAGCTTTAGCTTCCATGGGTAAGAGAGCCGAAAGTAGGTCTGTAGGATTTTGGGTGGCTGATGGAGAATGCTTGCCAAGAGGCAAAGGTATCTCAACTGGGTCTATGATAGGTGGTGGAGATGATGGGTGCTCCTCTATGGGTGGAGGAGGTACTGTAGCTAAAGGCTCTCTAAGTGGTGAAGCCAAGGGTGAGATGGTCTCAATGTTAGCAAAAGATTCCTCTATAGGTGATGAAGGAGATGAAAGGTGTTCCTTTGTTGGTGAAGGAATAGGGAGGTTGGTTCCAATGCGGAAGGATGATTTTGGGCTAGGATATCCTCTATGGAAAGAATATGGGGTGATTGGGAGGTGACAGATGCATCATTAAAGACAGTGTGAACCTCTTCGGTATGGGTATCGTGAGTGGAGGTCTCACCGGTTTGATGAGATGAAGGGGCATGGTTAGGAAATGGTTTCTTTAAGATATGTAGGTTTTGGTTGGTAGGTGCATTAGGATTATCCATGGTTAACTCACCTTTCTCGAGCATTTCTTGGATAATATTTTTTAAAGTGATGCAATTGTCGTCATCACTATGACCCTTTACTCAATGATAGTTACAGAAATCATGTTCTTTATACCATGTGGGCATGGGGCGAGCAGGGTAAAAACCAGTGTGTGGTTTTATAGGTGGAAGGGTGATGGCTCTGGCTTTGATAAGATTTTCTAAGATAGAAGACTAAGGCTCCCCAATTGGGTATATTTCCACTGCTCTCGTCTGAATTAAAAAGTCTTGATAGGTGAGAGATTAGATGAGGGGGTAGCCTAATTTGATGGATGAGCTAGGCCGGCATTGAGTATCACTACGTTAGCAGTGCCCTTAGGTTTTGAATATTGGTTTGTGGTTTGGAAGAAGCAAAGGTATCATTGACTTGAATGCTGAATTCTTATTGCGTAATTGGATTTTCTTCTCTTCGATGGCCCGAATCTCTAACTTTCGTGCCATAGTGAATGCTTCATTGAATATTCAAAAGGTTTGGACCTGCAAGGTCAGTGAGATATGCATGGCACAAGCACTGTGAAGAGCTCAATGAGTTATGTTTGGGCGAGTTGGAAGGTAAGTTGGTTGATCAGCTTGTGCAGATGAGAGACAAAATCTGTGATAGATTCATCCTAATACCGACGTGTGGAATATATATCGGTCATGGTAACCTTGTTGATGAAATTAATAGAGAAATGATCCAAGAAGGCTTGGGCTATCAGATTTAATGAGAATATAGAGTGTTTAGGTAACCTACTATACCAATCTAATGAAGGTCCAAAGTGAGGGACATGGGAAAGGTTCTCAAGAGCAAGGCATCATCATGAGCAATTAGATAACACCCATGTTTAATCAACAACAAATGCTGTTGTGGGTCTTCTTTGCTATTGAAATGATTTAATTTAGGAATTTCCCAATGCACGGGGTATGAATGGATAGGAATGGATGGGTGAATGGCCTCATTACAAATCTCATCGTAGGTGAGAGTGTTGCGAGGAGATAGAAACCAATGCCTCCAATGTCTACATCTTGTCCAACATCAATTTAATGAAGTCATTGGTGAGTTGTGATGATTGGATGTCTCCTATAGTGTGAGAAGGTTGGTTTTGGGTGTATAATAGGGGTGGCACTCTAGTGTATGGGGTTTCCATGTAGGTTGGTGGAGAAGAAGGTAATGAAATAAGGGGTATGTACCCGATGTGTATAATGGATGAAATGGGAGGTTGTTGATAGTATGTATATTGCGGTGGAAGGGTCATGGAAACCCTAGTGGGAATAGGGACTAATGATTGTGGAATGGAAAGGACCACATTCTGAAATGGGGTAGGGGTCACCGATAATGGAGGTGGTAATGTAGCTATGGATATGTGTGAGACACTAGGGGCGAGATGAGATTGTGTTTGGGGTAGTTGTTGAGGGTATGGTGGATGTAACAGGTGCCACGGGGGTAAAGAGATGATGCAGCAGTCATAGCGGGTATAGGACCTAACTATGAAAAGACTGGGGGTAAGGTAGATTCGGGCAACACAGAGCTAGATGGGGCCGATGTGGGAGTTGGTGTGAGAGTTGGGGGGGATAGATACGGGTATTCTATATATCAACTGACCCAAGGCATCTCGAGTGGATGAGTGGGAAAGGTAAAATTGCAAGACGACAAGGTTTTGGTCGAGGAGTCATGCAATCTCTTCATCTCCGGTAGTGATAGTAATAGGCTAGATGGGATCCATGGCTGGTGATAATGAAGGTTGTGAAGGACTATGTGGGAGTGGTTGACAAATGGCATGAAATATGAGTGTGCTTGCTTGTCTTTAGGTCAGCACCATGTGAATTAGTATTGATCAGGTACGGATGCTTCTCTGTAAATGACATAGAGAACAACAGGAACATGTGAATCTGGTGACAAAAAGTAGATTAAGTACCAAATTGTGGCTAGAATGTGAAACAGGCTAACCGATGCGGTTACGGAAAAGCGACACCGGTCGGGGTAACCACTTACACATTCTTGTAGAAAATGGATAGTGAGTAAACAACAAGGTAGAAGGTAAAATATGACAGGTATGCCAAATCTGATGATGTTTACAACATCAATGGGAATGATGATAGTGAAACAGGACTATGGAAAGCAGAAAAAAATGAATGAAAATGTCCTTTTGAGTATGTTAGCAAATGGACCTGGAACCGATGTTGGTTGGGTATAACCGACGACGGTCAGAGCTAACCGATGATGGTTACTGTGAAATTGAAATAGTGATGAAAGAAAAGTGGTTATTAATTAAAATATGATGTAGAATCAGACCTAGAATTCTGAGAATGATGATGATATCAGAAACACTAAGAAAATTAAATCCTAGGAGTGCCTTTTCTATTATGTTTGTTTATCTTATGCTATTTAGGGATTGACACATGAATTGTGAAATAGTTTTTTTGGTGAGGATGGCTTCCTACAAAGAAGGAGATCTAAAAGGTGAGGTTTTAGGTATGTTATGGTGGGGGCGAGGACTTTTCTCTAAAGTATGACTTGACATAGTAGCGAGCTAGGTGCCCATTGTGCCATGATCATGTGATCACCTATAGCTTCTTCCAAGTAGGATGTTGTTTAAGAATGTATGTATTTTGAATTTTTGTGAGGTTTGGTAAGACTCAGAGAAAGAGAAAAGGAAAGAAGTGCTTTTCTACGATTCGTTTGTCAACCATCAGCTGGGCATGACTTCTAGCGTATAGGTTGCCCTCAATTAATGTGAGATAATGCAATAAATCAGAATGGAATGCACTTAATTTTAAGCCCAAATCAAAATGTGAAATTGGATGACACAATAAAATTAAGAGGAAGAGGGATGCTCTTTCACTACAATGCAAAAACATGAAGAAATGATTCTTTTTAATTACACCAAAAGAAAAGTTTCCTTTAGAGAAAATAGAAAGAAGAGGTGGGTTACCAAGGAAGAAAATTAGTGTGTACGCTTTTAACAAGGGAAAAAAACACAAAAATTTTCCTAGGAATTAATGAAATGCAAGAAACCCCAGATGGGTCCCATGGGCGTGCCAAAATGTTTCACTTGTTTCTTAGATTGTTTCTTTGAAGTGTTGATGAAACAGATAGGGTAACTTGCATAGGAGGAATACTTATTCAAATGTTGGTTGATGGGTTGTTGCACACGTATGAATTCCAAATCCAAAGATGATCATGAGAGCTTCCTTTTGAATACGAGGAACTATCTCATAATGCAAAGCAAGACCACCAGAAGGAATTAAACAATATGGGCAGTAAAATGCCTAGTGTATGCTAGATCCAGGAAGTGTGATACTTCCTACATGGCTGTTAGTCCACTATTTTAAATAATTTAATGTTGTAAACATAGTAAATCCTATTGTAATTTGAAAATATTTAGGTATCCCACCTAAACCACAATAAGAAATAGATCTAATCTAATAAGCTAATCTAGAATAGAATCCAAAGGTCAAATGATTGGTTATAGGTTCTACAGGTTTGATAGAGGTCTCGGGTAGATCAGAGGTGGATGAGGGTGAGATGAAATTAAGTGGGTATGTCTCTATTCTAGGTTGTGTGGGAAAATATAGAGACCAATGTCGGTCAGGGGTAACCGATGGCGGTTAGGTGTGACCGGTGCGATTCTTGTGAAATCTATAAATCTCACAAACAAGCTTTAGGTCTCCTTTGTGATTGTACAAAGGACTTTGGTTAGTCGGGAAAAGGTATTGGGTGACTCGAGTAGGCTTCAGTGAGGTTTTAATGGGAATATGGAGGTGGAAGCATTAGAGAAGGTCAATAGGTGGCTAGGTAAGAAATATATGACAAAATAATGATGAAATGAAATAAATCAGAGAAGTATGACGTTATAATTACTTGGATTCTAGTCCTGGATGCCTATGTGTGAAGGATGTAGATGCTGATGAGAGGCTTGAAGGCTGCAAGTGATCAGCAGCTGAAGGAAAGCTTCTGCATGGGTTTCATGCGCATTCCTCTTCAGTTGGTTAGATCAGATCATGGTTGTGTAGGAAAAGGTGTTTTATCTCCTTCCTTGCATGCGTGGTCTCGTTGGAAATCACTCTCTGAAGATGTGTTATCTCTCTGAGATATGATAATGCTCACCAACCTTTTTTTTTCCAACTTCCAACCTCGAAAATAAGGTTTTTTTGGGGTTAAAAGGGTAATCGACGGTTGTTCTCGCTTAACTGGTGACGGTTAGGGGTAATTGGTGTCGGTCAAGGCGGGACTTCCAAGGTTTACTAAACTAGGGAGATCCTCTTTATTTCCTTGGATATCATGTCATTAAACCACATATTAGACTGGGAGCTTCTTGTGAGCTTGTGGGAATGTGGTTATAGGGAATGTAGGAATTGATTTGTAGGGTTTGGGTATGTCTTAGTTAGTTATGGCAACTTACTAAGAACAATTATTAGGTTGAGTTGGCTTGTTGAGGTGTCTAAGTGAACTATATGTGTGGATATTATTTAAAATAAGATATTTAAATAATAGATATAGTGAGGATAATGTATTAATTTAATTAAATTAATTAAATTAATATTAGTGGGGTGAAAGGGGTCATGGCTAGGTGAATTTGATGAAGGGTGCTTATTTGTCGAGGGACCAAAGGGGAGTGTGACCTAATTTTAGTGTCTACACTTTGTGTGGATAACCAGTCCATGCCAAAGATAACTGTTATCTCTCAAAAGTGCACCCTATAGAGAGATGACTGCAAGGATTCTAATCTTTCTCTAGATCTATCCCTTTCATAGATACAATGGAAACACCTCAGGTCTTTGGCTATACCTATTGTTGAGGTGAGTCTTCGGTATCAAGGCTAGTTCCTTATTGATGTATCCTAAACTAATTTTTAGGGTTTTGAGGGTAAAAGGATGATTGTAAATGATTTGAAAACTGGGGTGATACACCAAACTTGTCGAGGTATTTGATTGAGTTCATGCACTGTAAATATATGAGAATGGATTCTAGATTCACAAACTGATAGTTTTAACAAAATATTAAGGCAAAACACTTGATTACTGAGGGGATGAATCACAACAATACTATTAAGATAAGACACGCACACTAATATTATACATAAATTACTAAATTTGTGGCAAGGTAAGATGATTAATCAGGGAATTTGACATTCGTAAGAAATATTAAGGTATACACAACACTGCAAATAATTGGAAAGGTAGAAATTAATTCTCATTCAAAGGGAAAAACTAGCAAAATTTTCTTCAGCACACATGTGTCTAAAAATTCCTCCTTTGTGACTTGTAATTGCACACAATATATAGGAAGTTTATTCATCCCTCCATTCCTAAAATTAGACTAAAAATTGTACTCGCCCATGCATTCTATTTTTATCCTTTATCCTGAATAAATAAAGGAATAAAAATAAACATTCTAATACAATGAGGCATTAATAGCCTTGGTTACAAAAATACAACTCAGTCAAACTGCAGTTGACTGTTATATTTTTAATAAAGTTTGGAGAATAATTTGGCTAACAATAAGATTTGCTTCATGAGCAAGTTTTCTTCAATACATGTAATCTTTGTTTTCTAACTAATGATGTGACATCTACAACTTGACCCACTTGCAATGATAAATTTGAAATTCCTTAGTTCTACCCCCTTAGATGCACATGCAAAATAATATCCATGTGTATGTAAAAATAAAAATTTCTTGAATTCCAATACTTCACAAAATATTCTCCGAACCATTGTGGGGACCACCTGCATGAATAATTCTCTTGTCCTTTGCTTACTATGTTAGGAAAAAATCTACAAATTACCCCTTAAAAAGTGGAGACCACATGTCTCATGATGCAAACACACTTTCCTTTCATTTGATATGCCACCTATACTTGCTTTATCATTCAAGGAAGCTGAAGTAGTTTTATTTTGTTTAAGGTAATATGATTTTTCTTTGACTTGGCAAGGGTATGTAATAGTCTTATATTCTTTATCCCCCTTCACAATTCATATGACACATATACTTTGGATAAGACCTTAGTCAAGGTCAAACAATGGTCAAGAATATAAATTTACTCCTCTATGTGGTAAAGGGTGATGATAATAACAAAATGTAATACTAATGCTTTGACCCCTTCTGGATCCTTGGCATATAATATATTTTTCAGCTCTTTTGGTTAATCATTGTTTACACATTTTTGATTAATCAACATCATATGAAATTGTACCTTGATAAGGTTAAATGCAAATTATTTAAATACTTGGGGCTGGTCCCGCACCTCATAATGAATTGAACCTTAATTTGGTCGGTTACAATTATTTAATTTAACCTTGATTAGGGTTTTAGTTCTACTTGACACGTATGTACTTGGCAATTGCACCGAAAACTATGGTTAGGTTATGAGTTTGCATGATGATCGTTGATCCTCATCTTTTTGATCTATAACCATTGATCTTAACTTTGTACCTCAAGCTGATTGAGGTTAAGTTTTTTTAACTCTATAGTTTGCACTCTAAATTTTGATCTTGTATCATTCAATCTACATCATTGATTTTGAACCATGGTAAGTGGGGTAGTTGGACTATGGATTTGATCTTAACTGTTAATCTTGTACTTTCTAAAGTTGCACCATTGATCTCATGAACCACGTTTAGAACGATGGTTTGTATTGTCATCTGTTGGATCTCGTACTTACAATCTCGAACCGTCGATTACTAACTCATTTGAGTTAGGGGTTCTTGGAGGTTTAGTTGGTAAAACATGATCCAAAATTGGTCATTTTCATCTTCATACTCATTTGAGTGGCGAAGCACTGGAAACATTACTCCAAGAAGCCATGAATGTGATCTTGAAGCTTTGTAAACTTTGCAATCTTGGCCTTTTATGTGTTTTGAGTGGAAATATTTTTCCATTTTGAGCTCGAGTTTGGCAAAAAATGAACTTTAGCATGGATCTTGTTGCATTCTGTTTTTGATATTTTTACACTTCTAGGTTTGTCAAAATATCTTAGGTATACTTTTATTTAGCTTGGATCTATCAATGGCCACTATTAGAGCTTTCAAAGATGGGGTTTGATCTCAATATTTTTCTGATTTTGAGACTCACTATGGTTGTTATTGAAGAAGAAGGTCGAGATCCATTTGAGTTTTGTGCCATTAGAGTTTGATGCCATTTTTGAAGGTAAGATCCTTTTGTATTCACTTATCCTTTCGAACTCTCTGTAGATTTGACACACAAGTATAAAGTTGATTTATCCTTTACATTTGCAAAATGATCATTTAACCTTGGCCTCCATGATATATGGATTTGTACTTCTTATGTTTGTATTTGTCAATATGGGTGATCTGATTCTGAATTAGGTGTTTCTTAATCTTGGTCAAAAATTCTTTTGAACTGTGATTCTTAATCCGATTATCGAACCACTATGAGGTTTTTTTCATGCTTATTTTCTATTCTTTTAACTTTATGCAAAAATTTAGGTTTGTTTTGGATAAAATAAAGGCTGTTATTTTTGTCGAAGTTGAGCTTTTGACATGGGTATTCCTACATTATTTTATTTGTTCCATTGATGCTATTACACAAAATTTCTGGTGCATTTGGAAATCCTAAAATCATGGGGAAGCTAACCTTATTACCTGTTTTGTGCCTACATTTTCATAAGAAACTCTTTTATGCCATTATAATTTGCATTGGGATTTTCTTCGTATTTTGGTACAACTTGATTTAGTGATATCTCCATCTAGGTATCTCCTTTTGGTGAGGTTAATGGCTCTTTCAATGCACTATGATTTATTCAATTTTGGCATAGCTAGCGCCATGAATATTAACCTGGATCTTGTATTTCCTCATTATTCAAACTCCACTACTTGTATTAGAGTTTTTTCGCCATGTGTAGCCATGATTTTATAATAAAATATGTTTTCCTTCACCGTTGAGGTGCCATTAAAGGGTTTATTAATGGCTTCACTATAAGCGAATTTTATTTTCTTATATTTGATGGCCACTTTTTTACCTTCTACTTTTTTCTCTTAGCATATATGAACTCTGTGTTTCCTTCTCGCATAAAAAATCCATTTAATGTAAGTCCTTAAAAAGTGTGCACTTTGGTCGGATGAAGTAACCAAAACGTATACCTCCACTCAAGTTTTCTATAGATCTCTAATATTGACATTTGATGGCATCTTCGTATGGTTTTTGTAACACCTTGACTTCACTATACTATTTTGCATTGCTTGAGTAAAACCCCAAATTTTGAATTTCTTGTTTGTGATCATTCATCTGCAATAAGTGATATGAGAGCTTGAGGGCATTCTGATAATTTGTAACTAAAAGAATCTTCTTCTCTTTAGCTATCTCACAACTAGATGACTGTTATTTGATTCTTCTTACAGTTTGAGGTCACTTGAAAACTGAAATTTCTATTGTTTATGAATTGTCTTTTGTACTTGATCAACTTTACATGAAGAAGACACTGCCACCATTATTAATTGGAAAAGTTGTACTTTCTCTTGATCTATTGGAGTTCATCTATGTCACTTCTATTTAATTTATTTGCCATCTGTACTTATTATTATTGTGATAGCCTTCGAACTTGTATCAATATGGATGTACATGATTTGTGCTAGATATTTGTGCTTGACAAGAATTTTGGGAATGTCACTTCAAGATGTACATGTAAATGATCTATAACTTGTATTCTCATCTGAAGCATTTATAACTGATTGAAAGGATTACTTCCATGCTAGCTATTCTCCTTTCAATGATAATGTTATTAATTTGTAGCTTAAATTTCTCTCTAATACATGGCATATTTCCTTAATTTGGCCTGAAATGAACAATAAGTTCCTGTAATGAATAGTGAAATCTAAAATTTTTGTAACTCTTATGTAGCATTACTTAATAAGTTATGGAAATTGAAAATAGTTGTAGCTCTCTTTTCTGCTCTTATAAATATGAATATGCTACATTATTCTTTGTTCAATCTGAGTTGAATTTTTGCAATACTTCTCCTTATTCAGATTACTTTTTGTTTAGTACAAGTAGTTTATCTTTTGTCACAAATTTATCAAGCATGTATTAGTTCTGAAATAACATGATGGAAAGATGTAAAATGTCTATTTTACATGGAGAAGCCTTATCAAAATTTTCTCAAATTTCCTTTTCCATTATGTTTCAGCTGTAATTTCATCTTAATTTCTAAGTTAATCCTTTTAATGTGACCATGGAACTTGTATTGCAAACCAATGCTAAAGCCATATTTTTCTTCTAAAAATTACTTGATCACTCTATAAGTTTCTACTTCTTTCTTTTGATAATTCTTGCATTTAAAATTGAAACCTGGGTAGGATCACTCTTTTGTTGTTTGACCTTGACATTGAACCCTTTACCTGTATCGTAAGGTATGGCACCAGTGATATAATATCTCCTAAACATGACTATTTCAACTTTTAGATCTTCAATTAATTCTACATTTTCAGAAATAATATATCTTCTATTTAAAAAAGTTTTTGTATTCTATTTTATGAATGACATAGCTTCCTTTTTGTATAAATCTATTGTCCTGAAAAGATGTTCCCTTTCAACATGCATTATATGTAAAAACATTCCATATCTCTTGTTCATTTCTTTTTTGTACTAAAGTTTATTTTTGTCCTTGCTTGACATGATTAATTTCTTCCTTTGTTATAACCTATACATGCACATCTTAGAAAATAGTTAGAAAATATTTAGGCTATTTTTCCTCTCTTGTATTCCATATTTCTTCAGTGATTATGAGGACCACATGTGATGTTTACAGAATAGTATTATTTATCTTTTATGCATTTATATTTTCTGTAATCATACCTCTTAATATGACAAGATTCATTTACTTGAAGATAGACTATACAATAGCATGATTTAATCTGAGTTCGTGATGACAGTCTCTTCTGTGTTTTTTAGGTACAATGTAGTGTTGAATAGCAAGGATGAAGATGGAGCAAAAGTGGGAGTGAAGATGGAGGAGTGGGATGAAAAAAACAAGGCAATGATGGGTTCCTACATATTCTTTTTGCTTTTAATTTCATGCACATGCACCTTCTATTTTAGTAGTTATGATGTTCACTTGAGTCACATCTCACGGTTTGTGTGGGAAACATTTCAAATTCCTTATGAATAAAACATTGAATTATGAAACTGAGTTTTGTACTCCCTTCTACATTTCATTTTTATATATGGATTGTATAATGAATCTGAACAACTCAATAACATAATTGAATGTATTTAATCATGAAGGATATAACTTTAAATTACCCGTAACCTTGGTAATGAACTTTGATTGCTGTAATCTACAACTTTGGTTGTTGTTCAAAAAATCAACTTTTCACCTATTATATAATTCATATCCTCATCAAGTTAATACATCTATCCTTAGGGGCTCTTGTCTTATTTTGCTAAGGATAAACATGAAATTGCAGGTTATGTGATTCGTTACATTTTCGAACAACACACATAGCTATAGATTTCATGTAATCATTTCATTGATAGAAACTAAAACATGATAACACTTGTAATAAACTCCCCTAGTTAGGTTCACTTCATGAATGCTATCCATTGTAATGAAGTTTTGAGTTGCCCATTTTTACACAAGTGCAAAAATTGTCAACAATAATCGTATACGAACACAAGTGAAGGATACGAATATCCAAATTCATGGTGAAGGGTCCTAGGTCCAATACACATTCCTCGAATAAGGACTCCACTAATATTTTGGCTCTAAAGCCATCTGAACATCCAAACTAAGGCCCTGCCTAACTACCTCCAATCTACATTTCTCTACTAATGATGGAAAAATGAAAGAATCTGAAGTGCTAAAACCAAATAAGATAGGGGTAGAAATACCACAAATTCTACTAGTGGTTTCAATCAACGTTCCCTAGTGCTTTGTTTGGTGGTTCTCAACTTGTATAAATCTGATGGCTCCATCCCATATCACCAATGGTTTTCTCGAAATAGGTGCCTTACCCTCATTAATAGGGTTCTGTGGGAACTATCTCAAGTGATTTCCATGTACACCACACCCAAAACAACTACCTGGTCCCCTCCAATATAAATATACTCCTTGTGGTTCCCCGATAGTCTATGCGGTAGATCCTGATGATCCTATCATAGATCTTTATGTGTGGTATGGTAGACATACTCCTATTGACTAAGCTCAAGGTGGATCCAGTGTCCTGTTGGGTCCCCTAGCTAGAGGCTTTATATTGCGCCCTCTCAATGTATCATGAAATTGTGGAGGTCTAAAATATGGTGGTGTCGGTTGTTGTTTCTGTTGTGCCTACTTTGGAGGCTTGAAAAAGGAATGTATTGAGACGTGTCTACCATGAGGTGGATGATCTTACCCCCTCAACCTACTATCATGTATCTGCTTAATATAGGTCCTCAATCTATCCATATCTTGTTCGGTCTTCCCCCTTTTTACCTCTGCAATGTAGGAAATATCAATGGCCTCTGCTCAAGTCTGTGGACAATGCATATGCATTGTCCCTTCCATATCCAAGTTCACGCCCCTAATGAACTTGCATACATGGACCTTATCATCCTAAATGTAATCGACCAAGTATAAAACCAACTCACATAGTCATCTACTATCTTGGATGCCTGTCACAGATCATGAAAATCATTGATTTGCTATTGGATTAACCTCCTGGATATGTATCTAATCCTAAACCACTCCTCAAAGATCTCCCAAGTGACAGTCTCTAAATCCACATGGAATTTCTACTCCTTAGTCCTCCACCAAACCCTGGCTCCATCTCTCATAAGGTGAACGGAAACATGAGCCTTCATGTTGCTAGTACATAGACATATCTTGAATCATCATCTCAAGCTAACTCACCATTCCTCTTCCTAAAATCCTCTTGTGTCTCCAATAAAACTGGGTAGTTGTATCTTCATTATGTCTTTGATATGATCCACCACTATCAACTACCTACCTCTAGGTCTATCAACATGATCATCCCTTAGCCTAGGGCTCGTAGATATATCTCTATGTCTTTTATCCCTCTCTCTATTTCCCCTCTTAGGTGAATCTCATCTAGTTGACTCCACATGGGTGTTCTTTTCCCTATACTCCTCATTATTCGTGAAGGGATACGAGCCTCTACTGATGGCTCTCTATCATGATGGATAGATCATTCCCCTAATGCTTCACCTTCTATAGGTACATTGGCATCCAATAATGTCTATAGGATCTGTGGCAATATAGCAGCCACTTCATTCTCTAGGGGTGACATATCTATCCCAACGTGAAATATACCTTCATCTGGTTCACACCTCCTACACAAACCATGACAGGAGTTAGTTTAGCATCATCCATGTTTTGTTTAAGTTTTCTAGGTTTTCTACATTTTAAAATATCATGCAATGTTATATGTTTTAGGTTTCAAGTTGCGCTAAGTTTTCATGTTGTGTTTCATGTTGCCAGGGTCCAAGTGTTGAACCCACATCTTTGATACCAAGTGTAACGCCCACAATTTTTATGTTCAAAACCATAATAAACCCTATTAATTTAAAAGGGAAAAATTTGTAAATATTTTTTTATTCTAAAGGGTTGCAAGGGTAAATGTTATTCACAATTTAACTAATTTCTTGATTAAATATTTTTACATAATCTTGAGGGAGTCAAAATTAAATTAATAATTAAATATTATAATTTTATTCCACTTAATATTTATAGTTTAAAAAGTCCTCCCATCTAGTTATGTAACTTAATTAGGGTATTTTTAAATTATTTAATAGTCATGTCCCATTAGGTTATAAACTATACCCTTACCAAAATTTATTTGGACACATCTTTAATTCATTACTTAATTATCATGCATAATGTTTAATTTATTTCCTACCATAAAGGTCACAACTCGACTAGCCACTAAGTGTCCCCATTCACCCCATTACCCATGCATTTTAATTGAATCTCATTCCCATAAAATACCACCTACTTAAATTATGTAGGATCAAATATGAGCCATTATGTTAAATCTATCCTAGCCATTAGATCCTAGGATTTCTAAAAATCCCTAATTTTCTTTATGTTGAATTATTATTCTCTTTTCCCTAATCCTACTTCATTGAGTTTTTATAGGTTTGGAGAAAAAGGAGGACAAGCCATGGAGGGAAGTGAATATTTAGAGGATTTAGAACTCCTTTTTTTTTTTGTTAAAATGGGATATCTCCCCATTTCCCTTTTATGGGTATTCCTTACCCTATTGTATTTATGTTATTTGAAATTTTCTCAGGTTTAATGTATCTACATTATGTATATGTCCTTTTGGGATATATATATGAATATATGTGTGTGTGTGTGTGTGTGTGTGTGTGTGTGTGTGTGTGTGTGTGTGTGTATAGACACACACACACACACACAAATTAATACAAAGTTTGGTTGGATTAAGAAATAACATAGTGCATTGATAAAAATACAATCACATTTTATAAGTTGTAGGTTGGATTAAATAATGATGCCTACATATAATATGTTCGGCCCATTTAATTTGGGCAGGTTTTGTATATATTTGGTTGGGGGAGGGGGCACCTAGTTTGGGCGGTGCCCCCTTCCTTCAACCCACTAACCATTAAATGCCTTAAGGGCAATCGGTCCAAAAAAAAAAAAAAAATTCATTTTTTTTTAGAATATATATATATTAAATCTTTTTATAAGTGGTTTTACATACCATTGAATTTGTTATAAGTGGTTTTATTTTTTAAAAGTTTATTATATAAACCCTACTTTATAAAATAAAATCCATTATGCTATAATAGTAATATATATATATATATTATATACATATATATATATATATATATATATATATCATATATATATAATGGTTTTATAATATAATATAAATTTATAATATATGTAAAATAAAATATAAGGGAAAAGTAATTATAAATTTACATATATTCCTAAATGTGGAGAAGTTGGGAATATATTTTTTTTTTAAAAAACACTAACTAAAACATTTTTCCTTATAACTTAGTATAAAATCTCTACTATAAATTCAACTCAAGTGGTTCTCTTTTTTTCTTTCAATTTAGTTGGAGAGAATAAAAGGAATAATACAATTAAATAAACTCATTTCTCTATTCTTTCTTTTGCAATAAAATGTAAAATTTGAGTATAACATCTACTACAATTCATTCTCTTTCACATATTCAATCTTTCCAACAAAACAACAAAGGACTCAACAACACTTCCTTTCAATAACATCTTTCCTTTCCATATATATATATATATATATATATATATATATATATATATATATTGCAACTTTTAATAACATACAAATTTAGGAGAGTTTCATATCCAACAAACTATACAACTTAAGCTTTCCTTTCACTATAACATTAAAATTTAAAAAAGGAAATATACAAAGCCTTCTTTTCATAATACAAGATTTAAAACTTCCACTCTAAGTGGGAACAATATGGTCAAATTACAACATAGAGATTCTTCCAATGGTTCAAACACAAATCTTCATTTCAATGTCTTCTCCCAACTTCATAGCTTCAATTTTGCACCTCTTCAACTCTTCAAATTTTGAATCACAATACAAAGAAAAGGGGAATAGGGGACACTCTTCGCCCAACCTATAATCCAATAAGAGGATAAAGCCATCCTCCTTATTGGCCTTTGATCCCTAACCAAAGAACAATTGGGAATGTTATACAACTTTGACAACTTTCACAAAATGGCTTCCACAAAACATGCAATATACAACACATCAAATAAGCACACTCAAACAAGACTCACATTCTTCCAACAAACACATAGGCTTGACAACAAGCAAAAAGGAGCAAGGAATATGGGAAACAACTCCTTTTTCCTCTCAAGTGAAGTAGGAGTTCCACCCAAAAGACTCCATGTGAAAAATATATAACATTCAAATACATCCTTATCTCTCCACTTCAAAATATGGAAAAATATGTCCATGTTTTTCTTTACAGTCCCCATAGGTGAAACTCCTAATCACACTCCCTCTAAAATGCATCCCTCACATCTTCCTTTCGCTCCCTAGTGGTCCCACACTTCCACCTCCCACACCTTTCTTAAGGAAAGCTACCCAACAACAATAAATCACATTCACAACACTCATACAATATTCAAACAAGGACAAATTTTACATCTAAATGCATAAATAAAATAATGACAACAAGTGGAGATCATACCTCTCCATCAAGCTTCTAAAATTATTCACTCCAACAAACTTTAAACACCTTCAAACCAAACACAATCCAAAATGCAACTCAAAAAGCTAACAATTCCAAAAGTGCAAGAGAATAAAATAAGACAAGTAACCCAAAATACTTCAAATTCATTCAATAAATAGAAAATGGAGGTGAGGATGATGAGGTGGCTCCATGTAGGATGCCACTTCATCATCCTCCATTCCAACTCACAAGTCAACACACCAAACCCAATGCAATAAATGAACATGTAAGACTTATGACATGCACACATGACACTCCAACATGCACTCCATGCCTTTCAAGGACAAATTAATTGTGGTAAGTAGAAAAGTGCAATTATTTTCTCTTTTACATTCAACAAATGCATTAAAATGGTCAAAATAAGCCCCATACTTCATAAGTATGGTTGGTAGAAGAGTTTGAGATGTAAGGGACAAGGTTAACTTGTCCCACAAGTCTCAAAAAGTGTCCTACAAGGACAAATTCGAGTTTGGGAAGGGAATAAGAGTACACTCCACCTAAATCCATTTAATTCATTCCACATCAAGCACAAATCAAGGACTATCTACTCTATTTATTACCCACATGTCACATCTTCATTTTACTTTAAAATTAAAGTTAAATTAGCTAATTAAGACACATTAATAAGTGCTAATAAAGTGACTAAAATTTCCTAATAATTAAATACATACACAAAAAACTAAGACATAAAATGAAAATAAAGGTAACACATTACAGTTCATGTCCACACATGTGAGGTCATCCCTTCATGTGAAACCTCCAAACTAAGCATGCAATAAAATAACATATACATTAGACACAAGTTTTCAAATTTGGCCATTTTGCAAAACACCCAAGATTCTTCTATGGTTGGTCCTCTATCCCCTTTCGAGTTATAGTGATATAATGTCCCTACAAACATAAACATAAAAAACTCTCTCTGAACTTACTGACCGCATAAACAACACCGAGAAATAATATATACATACAAATAAATAATCGTCACCAAAAATTAAGAAATTCTATCATCTATCGACATATCAAATAATTTTATTCTAACATGCATGAGATCATAGTTCTACTAGAACATCCAGACATAAGAAATGTATCCAGAATATAACGTGTTAGTATATGAATTCGAATAATGAAAAGCAACATATATCGAATTCTCAAAAGTGACATCTAGTGTATTATAATGAAAATGTGGATCACAACATATCAATAGTCCAAATATATGTATAGTCTATCACCTCCTGATAAAAATACAGTAATCAAAATGTCAATGTATCTATCCAATAGTAGTAATATCATAGTGAAATAGTTTCGAAGAGGAGTGGGCACTATAGTGACATTATTGGCATGTACATAAATTCAACATATTTTTAATATATGTATGTATGTATGTATGTATGTCTATATGTGTGTGTATAAACAAACATGTACACACAAAGAGAGACATACATACATACATACATACATAATTACTTTATTCTTACGATACAAATTTCCAAAAAAAAAATATTCTTGAGGTTATCATTCAAAAAAATATTACAACATAATTTTCATAAATATTTTGAGGGGATTATGAAGTAAAAATTGAGGAGAGTGGAAAGTCAAGAAATAAATTGTACTCTTCCCACACTTAATCCTTAAATGTTACAAATCTAGGAGGCACATTTGCTTAGATCTACTAAGGAGTCAAATTTCACATGGGGTACTAAGGAATTATTATTTAAAATTAAAATCAAATGGTATTATAGACACCAATTTTTGGTATCCCTACCCCTCTTCCTTCCTTCACTCCCCATCATCTAGTTAATATTACTTACCCATATCTCTCTTCCTATTCAAATTTCCCACTTTCTTATATTAATTATCCCAACATTTATTTTATTTCCCCTAATTCACCCTGAATCCCATTTAATTAATCCGTAATCATATTTATTATCCTAATCACATCCCATTTATTATCCCTAGACCCTCATTTAATGATTTTCCACCCTCCAACAAAATTTTATCCTCCCTAAATGCCCTTTTGGTCCTCATATGACCTCATTTAATAACTTCTTTGCCCCTTTAATTTTATTTACTATTTTCCTATCTCTTACCCATAGATATCCATCCTTAGGTTCTCAACCACCTTCATTTAAAATTTTTATCTCTCATTCTACTTTATTTAATATTTTTTAGTACTCACCCACTTTTTATCCATCCCTTGGTTCCCACCTACCTTTATTTGATGATTTACTATCTCCCAACATATATCTATACTCTTTATAAATACGCTGATACCATTCCTTCCTTGGGGAGGAAAATTTTGAGCGCTTAGGTCTTCTTGCATATTTTTTATGTTTATTTCTCATCTCTAGACCCAGTCATTGTCTACCATCCTAGTTACCATCGAACCATCCCGAGTCGCTATCAACCCTAACTGCAGTTATCAAATTTATTTATTTTCTTGCATCCTTTCTATTTCCAAAGATTTCCTATATAATATCCAAGACCTTCTTAGTATTTTAGATTTTTTTGCAAACTTGTATTTCTTTATCTTCTGATCGATTATGATGTAGTCGTCATCGACTACACAGGTTTGATTTAGCTAGCATTTTCTATAATCATATCTACATCTTATATTATCTAGAACATTTCAAATCTCTATTCAGCTTCAACTTTGGTTGCATATTATCACTTATATCATATTTTATATATCTTTTTATAAAAAATGGGATGACATCCATTGTACAAAATTTTCACTTCTGGAAATAGGATTTATCGAGAAACCCACCATCCAATCTACTAATCCATTTTTATTGAGTTTCTTGTTCTTGTGTAGGTTACCAAGCATTGCAATGAGGAGAGTCTCTATACTTGCACCCGTATCCATTGTTAACCTATCTAGAGGTACCTTAATCCCTCTCATATGTGAGTTTTTTGTTTTCTTTTTATCATTTCATTAATCTCAAAAAGGTAGGGAGAAAATTTGTTCAACATTCTAGCACACTTAGTGGGACCAACCCTTATGTTGTGAGTCTTTTCATTTTCCTTTCATTTCAATTTTCTTTTATTCATTGTCTACTAACCTCGCATATATGAGTTTTTATTTCTTACTCACTTGCGTGGGTTTTATTTTCTTGGATTTTGCATCTTGCTTAAAAATAAAAAATAATAAAAATAACAAGTAATCAGGTGTTCCTCTTTTTTTTCCTTATTTTATTCTTTTGCATTGTTCTTTCCCTTCTTTCTTAATTGTCTTCATGAACGTAACATTTCCTTTTGGATATAAAAATAAGCATCATATATGCTTGGTAATATAGTCTAATTAGGAGGTTAATCCTTTACATACACTCTTATCACACACATCCAAAACACATGCTTTAAAACTATAGATCTTACAAATCTTCTTCCTGGTGGAACAAATTGGATTTAATCACTCAATAGGAAAGAAAACTCTGTGTTCCAGTTGAGGATTTGTTTTTGCTTAAATTTGTGTCTTTAATATCAAAAATAAAATAGGTCAGTGTATAGATTAGATTTCTCTGCTCCACATTTTTCGTACTTAACATTTTTCTTCTTTCTCATACTAGAGTCAAAAGAGATCATAGGAAATATTTATATGCTCTAGAAATACCATCAAATAATAAACTCAAACCTCTAGTGAAGGTATGTAAAATTTATAGGTGTTGTTTGCTCCATAAGTTGTGTTAGGACATAGGTCTAATGAAAATAGAATATGGGTCCAATGATGACAAAATTTGAAAGGAATTCCTTCCTCCAATGTGTGGGCTACTCCATATAATAGGATCTATACCACCGCTCTAACCCACAAAGGTATTTTACTTTTTTCCTAACATATTTATTACATAAGTATTCCATGCTTACTATTATGATACAAATGTTGGGAAATAGAGACATCAAATTTTATTTGATGATGAAAACATTGAATAAATCACATTATATATGCAAGAAATAAATGGTTTAAGAATGAATGCACTATCACACAGAAGGAGGAAGGGATATTCCATAAAGGCATAACAAACTAGGTGGGTTTACAAATAATAATGAACATTAATTATGTTAACACTTCTATTTCAACAGGTATCTTTCTTCCTTTCTTGATTCCATAACACCTACAAAAAAACAAACCAAAATAGGGAAATGAATTACTATAAATAAGTCCTTTTCCATCATTTATTGCAAAGTAATGTTTTTAGAATTTCCACTTCAAATGAATAACTTACATCACTTACTTCCATATTTTAATATTTTCTTGAACACACTCTTTTTCTACACTATACCATTCTCCTCTTTAATCTAGGATTCAATAATATCATCTTCCTCATGAGTTTTTCCCTTATTTAAGGCTTCTTACGGTTTCCATTTAATAGTACATTCTCATCTTATGTTTCCATATATGCATTTGAATTTATATTATAATCAAAATTTTCATATGGACACTTTGTGTCCCATTTCTCTCCATTGAAATCATGAATGAATGAACCTACATATATGACTTTGATAATAAGATCATATACATGTATTTTCCTTACCTCATCATCCCAATATGATGTTTTTAATAGATAAGGTAAAAACATATTTTGAAGGGATCAGGAACCCACTACAATCGGAAGATAAGCAAAAAATCCCAAAAGTGGAATAAAAAGGAATGAGGCCCAAACAGAGAAAGAAGAAACAAACTAGATAAGACCAAAATAAAGAACTGAAATGGAGAGAGGGAACCACAAATGAAGGAAGATAAAAATCACTTGACCATCTACCAAAAGGGTAGCCCTAACTACTATGGCCATTTGCTGTGTGGTATCTAAGGCTCATCTTAATAGGAGAATTTCCTATTTTTCTTTCTTTTTGTTGTTCACAACCTGTCAGCCATCACCCATCTACATTCTCATTTGGGTAGACCAGTAGCCAAATTTAAAGAACCCCAAAATTATTGGGGTTTTGATAATATGTGGATCCTTAGGGGCACGGCGAAGAGGCTCCCCCCAAAACTACATCCCGATGAACTGTTTTAGAAGGGAAGGGAGAAATCTCCCTCTTGTGTTCTTTGAGATTCACTTGAATGAATGCCTAAAACATTCTCACCATCACTTTCCTCAAGAGCATGTACCACTAAATTTTCTGGGTTAAAATACTTCCACCACGAGATCTATCCCTTGAACGGTTTCTTGGAAATGTGACAATCAACATCTAAATGTCCAAGAGCAAAATAAGTTATACACCTGAATGAAAAACCTTCATAATCCAAGCTTTGAGTCCAAATTGAATCTTTGAATCTAATCTCCATGGATCTTTGGGAAGTCTTCTTTCATATCCATATCCACTAAAATACGAGTGAAAGTGGTATGATCGAAATTTTAGTTTTAGGATCAACAACTAAAATTTTTCCCAGAGTATCCCCAATAGCCTTATAACAATCCTCTCTCATGAATTGTAGGGGAAGGTAAGGAAACCTTACCCACAAAGATCTAATGTTAAAATTTTCTTTAGGGGATTAAAATGAGTGAACCAAGGCTTCATGAGGAGATGATGAGACTGGAATTCCCATATTTTCTCAAAGATTATATCCTTATAAGAGGAAATGTCAAATACTACTAAAAAAATACCCCATATAAAGGGATAGATATTCACTTAGCTTCAATAAGAGGTCACCATTATTTTTAAATCCATTTTTGCAAAGGAGGAAGACTAGGGAAACAACTATTGAATCTATAGATCAAAACTATTCTAATAATATTAAACCAGCTCTGAAACTTCTTCGTCAAACAAAACCACAAGGGTCAGTTTAGAATATGCCATGGGTTTAGAGGAGAGGAGATCCCCAACCTTGGTCACAACAAGAAAAATTTCCGTCTGACCCCCAACACAGTTCAGAACCATTGTCATTTGAACCAGGTCCATGGAGGCTCCTAAGATGCCAAGACTTGACCCAACCCCACTTGAGTTGCTAACATGCTCTGCAAATTCTTCCTTCATCTGAGACAAAACACCCTTGAAATAACAAGCATCCAGCTCTAGGATAGTTTTTCCAGTACCAAGGAATCCTTCAATAATCCTATGGCATTCACAAACCAATTCCATTGTAGCCACAAAATCACTGTCATCACAGTCAGGACAAGGCACTGAGACATTTTTGTGGCCTGGATAGCACCTTCAGCAATATTATTCTCATATTTTCCCAGGGAACAGCCTGAGCCCACACCATCTATAGCCTCCTAAAAAATAGACACCACGCTGCCATGACCCTTACTCGCACTAGGGGCAATGATGCCATTAGGGTTAGGGATCATCCCACTTTGATGTAATTGTATGTCCTTTTTATGAAAATTCCCATTTAATAATTCCTTTTCCTTGACCTCATTGTGACTTTATTTTACCTCTCACATTGTCTTATTAAATTTTCACAATCATATCCTATTAATTTATTACATATTAATAGGATTCCTCAACATTGTGTTTCCTTATCATAAAAAAATCATATTGAATTATCATGACAAACTAAATCATATGATGCAAATCATAAGTTTAATTTCATACATTTATTATTTTATAACTCTCATAGTCACATTGAATAACTCCTCTTTTTAATCACTGAAACTCATATCTATTTATTACATATTTTGTAATTTCCTAAATAGATTCATATTTTTATGTTTTGGAATGAAATTGGAATCAATTTTTATCGAAATATATTCCATATTTTTATCCTATTTTAAACCTTGTGTAAAATCTTATCTAGTACATGTTCATATCATAAATATGTGTTAAGTTTAATTTTTTATCTAGAAATTTGACTTGTCTTAGATCTGACAAGTTTTCATATTCAAATACTTCTCAAGCTCGATGACCTAGTTGGAAGAATATTTAGGATTCAATTTTCCATGATAAATGGGAATATATAACTTTATTTTACTTTACGTTCTTGTAAATAACTTAAGAAATACATGTATTTATATTTTTCAACCTCTTATTCTTCTGCAACATAATAATTTCTTGCATCTTCTATGAAAAAACACCTCAATGTTGTTTTATTTCCATTTATTCTAAACAATATTTGATATATTTTAACAAACCCAAAATATTTCTATATTTTGGTTCTCTTCCACAATTTTTACTCCTCTTAATATATTTTATTTATTTTATTTTTATAGAAAAGAGTTTTTATTCTTGAATTCCATCATGCCTTCTATCCAACTCATTCATCAGAAGATGTCAACAATTATCACTAGATGAAAAATGATGATAACCTTCTACACCTTCTCTCCAACTATCAATGTAAAATATATCCAACATCATTCTCCTTACATTCACAAATTTTAATAACCAAAATATAATCTTCAACTTCACAAGGATTAACAATATAGATTTGATACCACATGATAAAGTCATATTGAGGGGTTCTAGTAACACGATAACTTAGACCACACAACAATATCTATTTATAGTAAAATACAATTTATAAAATCTACCATACAAGAAACAAATCTAGAAATCTAAACTCAGTTATATTTATAATATCATAAAATTTATTTCATTGAAAAAAACTTTTTATCTCAAGGAAATATGCTCAACGAACTCTATATCATAACATTTATTATTTATAACTCCTTGCATTTAGAAGGGTAACACTATAAAATAAATATTATATGAACTTAATAGTCCGTACTATAGTATAAATTTTGTGGAAATCACCCCTAAAAAAACTAGTGGTATATATATCCTTTATATATACACTTAACCCATGTAATTAAAATATTACCTCGACTCTATGATGAACAATATGACACTATGAAAATTGAGTTAGATACAATTTTATGATTATTGGATTAGATAAAATCTATGTTGGATCTCGGCTAATGTAAAATTATCATATTTGAAACATTGCAAGCTACATGTCATATTTTCTCCATCACACATAGGATTACTATATGACATAATGTATTAAATTTTATGTGTTATCTAGATATAGCTCCAATAACTTTAAAATCCTTGTGTGCTACGAGATAATGCATGAATTCAATTGGAACATGCATTTTAATGCAATATCTTAGGAGAATTTGATTTATTATGTAACACCCACAAATTTGACATTCAAAACTACACAAAGGTCTATTAATTTATAAGGGATTTTTTTGTGGGAATTTTTTTAATATTTGCAAACATTAGTCGTACTGGTTTACCCATTAAAATTTTTATTAAGCTCATGGTTTAATCATTTCCTGATTAAATTTAAATTTACTTCACTATCAATTATTTAGTTATCCAAATATATATTTAAATTCCAAATTATTTGATTCCTTTGTATCATTATCTAATTTGTCCATGCACAATATTATATGTTTAATCCCTAGAACAATAATGTATTTATTTATCAAACCATAATAAAAGTGGTCACATCGTATACTAAAACACCAAAATCTCCTTTCACTTAATACCCACACTATTAATTTAAAACACTCTATAACACAAAAGCCCACAACTTAAAAAGTTGTAGGATTAATTCTCCACCATTAAATCTAATCCATAAGAACCCTTAGATCTTAGGTTTGACTAAGGAACCCAAAAAATAATTATGAGTTTTCCTTTTATTCTTCTCTTTCCCTATTCTTATCATTTTCACTATTTTGTTTTGCAAGTTAAGGAATAATGGAGGCCATGGAGCCAAGAAGAGATGATGGATGATTTTACTTGGTTTGGAAGGATATACACACAATTTTGGATGCTTGTTTTAATTTGCATCCCTATTGTAGGGTTTCCCAAGAAAATTATTTGTTATTTGTATTATTTTTCTTGAGATTTTACCCTATTTAGGTATGGGTATTTTTGCCCCATTTTATTCTCGCTTCTAAATGATGTATACACATAGATTATATATATATATATATATATATATATATATATATATATATATATATTAATATTTATTTATTTTATTTTTTTAATACGAGTATTAGAATGTAAATTATATTTAATTTATATATATATATATATATATATATATATATATATATATATATATATATATATATAGCAGTCGGATTGAAAAAAATGTGACCTAAATATATATATTAAGGTAAATATAGGGTCTACCGGTTAAAATAAATATATAACGTAGAGTTTGAAAAATAGTGGCCGCATTTTTTTTAGGGTTGGTGTTTACATTTTTTTTGGGGGCCGGGAGGCATTCGCCCCCACACCACCCCATATATATTAATATATGGGTTAGGGTGGGGATGGTGCCTCACCCCAACCCACTCTTCATTTAAACATAGGTCGTGGCCCATTTGACCCAACCACTTATAAAATAATAAATATTTTTCAATATAAGCTATGGTTAAATAAACCTCACTCAAGTGACTTAATTTCTATATCCAATTTATTTATTTACCCTATATGTGTGTGTGTGTGTGTGTGTGTGTGTGTGTGTGTGTGTGTGTGTGTGTGTGTGTGTGTCTAATATAAATGACACACTTTAGTTATATGTTATAATATATATAAATATATAAATTTATAATAAATATATATATTTAAATTGTATGATTTGTTGTTGCTTAATTTTAAGCATTACACTACCCAAGTTTATTTGTATAACAAAAATGCAAAGCCTATATAATTTATATAAAATTATATGTTTCTATATAAATTTTATAGTTCTTCCAATATCCTTCCATTCACTAAGATCAAGTAGATGAGTAGATATATTTCATGGGTTGAAAATATTATTGAAATGTCTATATTTCCTAGTTTACAAAGATGAGAGGAAAGTAAAAACCATATTAACATACTTAAATGAGATCTCTTTTTTTCCTTTCAACTCAAGTTTAACAATAATAGTACAATAGTAAATCAACATGTGCTTTCCATACAATAACACTATTATTTTAAAATGAAACCATAATACAACTTTTGAGTTAAATTTTAATTTTGAAAATAAACTTTTCCATTCAAGCTAAGGATAATTTTCCATTGACAAATCAAATGCACTCTTGGTATAATTTACAAGTTTGAAGGAGACATAATAACAAAAAGATGCAACTTCACATGCCTCCCTTCCAAATATACATTTGTTAAATAAATTAAAAAAAATGCGATTTACATAGTACATTTACAAGAAGTTGAAACTTCAAAATCCAAGTTACAAAATACCTCCACTTAGGTGGAGACAACATGGCAATATTTTTACAAAATTAGATTCTTTCTTGTCTTCTACAAAATGTTGATAAAATTTGAGGATTCTAATAAATACATATTTAATAAACTTACATACTATATAATGTTAAAATAAATAATTAAATAAAGATTACATCATAACATAAGTAAATACAGAAATACCTACAAGAAATAAATAACATAGGGGACACAATATTTATAGTGGAAAACTCCAATAGGGTAAAAACCACTTTGAAATAACCTTTTACTTCAAGGAACTTATTTTACATCTAGTAATATCACCTCCTCTTTTGAAACCCTATTTATGAAGGTAAAACCAAATCACTTGATTTGCACACGTTTGATATATTTCGAATATATCAAAAAAGGACCTAAAGTCATTTTTATATAAGGTGATCGGGTATGTATCCCGACCCACCTTTTCAAACTAAAATGGTTGACACATACAACTAGGTTTATAATATTTAATAGTATAAATATAATCATTTCATTATATTAAATATTTAACCTAAAGTATATACTTAGGTTAGCATATTTAATAATAGAAATATAAATATTTCATATTATTAAATATTAACCTACATATTAGTGATCGACCCATATACATTGAGGATTGGCCACACCACTTAATAAATATGTTCCAACACTCCCCTTTAATGTTAAATGGGATAACATAACATATGCCAATAAATTACTACCCATGATACACTACATGATTTACAATTCTTAAACCAAAAGGTTTTAGGCTAGCATATCGGTTGAAGGAATTATAACACCTTCATCATACTCAATTTACCTTTTAGTAAAAAGGATTTGAAATCCCAAAGATCATCCCATGGTCAGTGGCTAAGTATGATTTATGAGTTTGACATGTTCTAGTGTTCTCATAAAAGGTTATTGAACCCAAGAATATAGGAGTCTTTTACAACCAAGGACCTCTTTAACAATATGACTTGTACTGGATGTTTACCAGTAAAATAAATACCACTAAAGGGTTTACTAAATACCACCTTTAAGATATTTCTACACTTCCTTCTAAAAAATAAGCTGAGGAGGTATACATTCGTGAAGTTCTTCTTACACTTGCCCGAAGGTCTTTTTTTACATTTTCCCGAAAGTATTTTAAAAATGCCCGAAGGTATTTTTACAAATACAAAGTTCCATTAGGAGGTGACATTTTCATGCACACTCCCCTTCAATGGAAACTCCATCAATCCAATTTTTTCATGAAAGTGACAAAACTTTGTAGCACTCAGGGACTTTGTGAAGATGTCAGCAACCTACTCTTTAGTCAACATGAACTTGAGATTTATGTCATCACTTAGTACCTTCTCATGGGTGAAGCATATATGTATCTCAATGTGCTTCATCCTCTGATGTTGAACCAGATTCTTAATCATGAATAATAAAACTATGGCCATGACATAGAAGAAGAATAATTCCTTTAATTTCCATGTGTATCTCTATCAACAACCGTTGTAGCCACATGACTTCTTTACTTTTTTCATTTTACTTCTCTACATCAGTAGAAGAAATGAAGATTGTTGATTATATTTTTCGTTCCAAGTAATGGTTCCTACACCAAAAAAACTTGAACACATATCCAATATATTTTATAACACAACATCAATATGGATAGAATCACAAAATCCATATAAGATAGCATTTTCATTCTTAGTATACTGCAACCCATATTTGTTTGTTCCTTTAATATATCTAAAAATTATTTTTACAAGATTCTAATGATCTCTAAAAAATGTTCCTGCACAAACCTTGAAGTAATTTCTACTCTGTGGGAAATATGTCTGATCTAGTTATAGTTAGATAAATCAAACTATCAACTAACATCATATATAAAATAGGATGAACCTTTTTTGTATGCAGATTTAGGGTCAATATTTATTCCAACTTCCATTGAAGTAGAAAATGGTTAACAATCAATCACAACAAACTTTTTCAATACAATATTTACATATTGTGTTTTGAAAAATAACAATATAATGAAATATAGTCATACAAAGAACATGATGTGAGAGACCTAACTCATTCATTTCAAAGTATTTCTTCAATTTATATTTAATACTATGACTTAAATCAAAATTGTCACCAGTCATAAGAAAATCATCAACATATATACATATAATGATAATATGTGACCCTTATTGCTTGATGAATATATATTTTTTAGAAGAACAATTAACAAAACCTAATATTTTAAAGAAGGAAACAATTTTTCACATACCAAGTGCAAAGAGCTAGTTTTAAACCATATAAGGATTTCTTAACTTACAAACATAGTTTCATTTACCAGTTTCTTCAAATCCTTTAGGTTGAAACATGTAAAGTTCTTATATTCAATCGCAATTCAAAAAATTATTTTTCTTATCCATTTCATGTATTTCTCACCCAAAAATAGTGGTAATTGCAAATAAGGCCCTAACAATACTCTGTTTAGATACAGGGAAAAATGTCTCAACATAATCAATACCAAGTTTTTGATTAAAACCTATAGCAACAAGTCTAGGTTTATGTTTGTTAATAATACCATCAAAATTATACTTTAATTTGTATATTCATCTAGAACCTATAATACTTCACGAATTAGGTTCATACAAGGTAATTAATGCATGATATATATGATGGTTTCTGCTCATTTTCCTAAGGTGAATAGGATTTGAACTTTCAAACATAGATTGAGCCCAATTTAATTTCTTATCTACGAAGATAAGAGTTTTAGAAACATCTATAGCATCAAAACATCATCATGACCATTTACTAAATTAGAATCAAAACCATCATTTAGAAGCATTTAAGGAATTAACTTCAAGAGAAGAAGACAACATATGTAAACCTTTCACTAAATTATATCTATAAATTTGATATAAGCTTTGATAATTAACATGCCCTAATATTTCAAGTCATAGTTTTGAATTATTCAAACTCACATATACAAAACAAGATGCAGAAGAGATATCATCAAAATAATACAGACCACTTCTTTGAATTCCTTCACCTATTACACTCTCATTATTATCCTTGATATACCAAGTATCCTTTATGCATGGATTCTATTTGTGTCCATACCTCTTTCAGATGTTTGATATTACCAATGTGTAGAAGGTACTCATCATTAACATTAAGTAAAATCATAGAAATAACCTCATGCATTTGTTACAAGAATGCATTCATTTTATCTACATTTTTTGGATGACCGGTGGGAGCAACCTCAGATCTAGAAACAATCATCCAAAGTTTCCTCACCATAAATATTTTTTTCACCCAAATGTTGTAGTTGGTTTCATTCAGGATCTGGGTTTAGTCAAGACAGAAATAGCTAGACGCCATTGTTTTCCTAAACCTATAAAAAACACCCCATTATAATATACAATGTACCACAGAGTTAGATACATATTTATCGATAATAAAAACAACACTTTTAATAGAATCAGATCTAAATGTTATAAATCTAAATAAATTACTTGATCATAACTTATTATTTCATTACAATGCATTATAATTAACCTCCCATTATCAAAATAATAACCCACAATATAGAGGGTTCTACCTTATACCCCAAATTTATAAAAATTTTTTTGACCATTTAGAAGTGAAGAAGATACCACTAATAAAACATAACAACTTCAATATTTTGAAAAATTTGATGTAGATAAAGATCACGCTAGCTTAAATTTGACGTCTAAATTACCATCATAATGGCTTATTTTTTGGTCTATTGACGATCATTTGACCATTACTTTTAACACAATGAAATTTTCTAGTAACCTACGAGCTTAAATTTTATGTCTAAATGACCGGCATATTGTCTTATGTTTGGTCTACTGTGATGATCATTTTGACCATCAAATTTAATGAAGCCAAATCTTGTTGGTCATTTGACCATTAAATTTAATGAATCCAAATCTTGTTGTTATATTTAATACATTATAAAAGCCTTTTATAATTTATAATATAAAAATATATACACTTTTTGAAAAAATAGGTATATAATTTATAGATTATAAATAAAAAAACATATAGTTCATAAAAATTATAAACTATAGTTTTTCTTTAATATAAAAAAACTAAATTACCAAATAAAAAACATTGGCTACTTAGTATAAAATTATTATTTTAGGTTTTTATAAACATAAACTATGCCAAGGCGATGCACATTAATATGGCATGATAATTTGGAAACATAAGTTAGGATATTAGTTTTTTTTAATTAAACATGTCATACTTACCAATGCTACGTGAAAAACCTAAGAAAATGCAATATGATTTAAAAACTACTTAGGTTTTAAGTTTAAATTTTTTTATATCTCACATAGAAAAAAGAATGGGGCCGCTTTAGAGTTGAAGTAGTTTTTATGGTTTAGGTGTCTATTTTTTTTTTTTTTTAATTAACAAGTATATGATTCAACTTAGTAATATTGATTACTAAGGCCACCCACCTTCAACTACCCACAATTCACCATTTGGGCATTAAGATTAAAACAATGTTTTATAGTTAGGTATGTTCTAAACTTTTTTTTTTATGGAGCCAGGAGCATGAATGGGGTAGTTATAAACTATAGTATAAGAAAGTTATATAAGATATATAGTTTTCAAATTATATAAATTTTAATACAATGTTTATATAAGTTATTATATAAACCTTATTCTATATATTTTTGATCTAAAAAGTATAGTTATGGATTAACTATAAAATATAGTTTTTCAAATCAAACTCTTTTATAAGGGTCCAAAGAACATGGGTATGAATTTACCTTCCGAAATATTTAACCTACAAACTTTTGAAATTATAGAAAATATGAAAACTATTTCATATAGTAATAAATCATTTCCTTTTATGTATGTGATTTTCATGTTGGTAAATATTTTAAGACCCTTTCACCTATGCACACATCAATCTCCAAATAAAAACTAATTCCATATAATTTAGAAAATCTAAATGAAAGTAAGAATCATATCATATTACATCTCCCCTCCAAAAAAAAAAAATTAGGGATTTAAAATTGAAAAAACCTAAAATGATTACCGAGCGTATAATTGCACAAATGTAGTGCCAAAATAAATTGGAGAAAAAAGAATAAGGGGACCGAATACTTTTAAATACCCTTTCGGGTTGGTTGAAAAAACCCGTACAAATTAAATAAATAAAATACAAAACATTTGATCTTAATTTATTTAATTTACCTCGCTCTATTACCATGTTAAAATTTGAGGATTCTAATAAATACAGATTTAATCAACTTACATATTATATAATATTACAATAAATATTACATCATAACATAATTAAATAATGAAATAATTACATCAAACAAATAACATAGGGGACACAATATTCATAGTGAAAACCCCAATAGGGTAAGAAAACTTTAAAAATGACCTTTTACGTAGAGAACTTATTTTACATCTAGTAATATTACCTCCTCCATTAAAACCCTATTTACAAGGGTAAAACCAAATCACATGATTTTGCAGAAACTTTGATATATTTCCCAAATATATCAAATGAGGACATAAAGTCCTTTATATATAAGGTGATCGGGTATGTCTCCCATATTTTTGTAAGACCCACCTTTTCAAACTAAAATGGTTGACACATACACATAAGTTTATCATATTTAATATTAGAAATATAATCATATCATCATATTAAATATTTAACATAAAACATATACCTAGGTTAGAATATTTAATAATAAAAATATAAATATTTCATATTATTAAATATTAACCTATATATTAGTGATGGACATGTTGACAATTTTTTGCACTTGTGAGAAAATGGGCAGCTCAAAACTTCGTTACAATGGATAGTATTGGTGAAGTAGACCTAAACTAGGGAAGGTTCTTTTAGACTATTTTATTGTTGAATTAATTATTGATTACATGAAATCTATAGATATGTGTGATGTTACAAAACATAACATATCACATAGTCTACAATTTAATGACTATCTTTAGGAAAAGATTACAAAGCCCCTAAGGACAACTGTTTTGTCTTGATGAAGACATCAAATTATAGAATAGGTGAAGTGTCAAGTTTTGGAACAACAATCATAATTGCATATTACAGCAATCAGAGTTCATTGCTAGATGTTAGAGGTATTCTTTAATATTTTTCCTTTATGATTTACTCACTCATAAAGAAGGAGAGAGAAGAAAAGAAAAACCATGGACATAAGAGTTTCCACACAAGCCATGGGATGACAACTGAATGCATGAAAGAGTAAAGAATGCCAAAAATCCTAAATGCTTTCTAACTATTTTCTTATGTGTGTAGGTACATGTTGTAGTCAAGAAGAAATAAATAATATTTTATAGTCCTCACTATAGATAAATATTACAGAGTTGAATGACTTCTATCCTATGGTACATGAAGTAGATAATTCATAAGTACATACGGGTAAGAAGGAATAATGCAACTCAAAGTTTAGTAACTATTCTAGAAATAGAAGAAGTTACAGTACAAATTAGAATAAACACTTGCAAATAAAAGGTACATGTTTCAGAATACAACTCAAAGATGAAGAAGAAGAATCATAATTTAAAAGGCTGAAGTTAACTGAAGGATAAGATGAAAGCTGAAATAGAATGAGAAAAAGATTTGAGAAAATTTTGACAGGGCTTTACCATGTAAAATGGACATTTTAAATTTTTCAACATGTATACTAAAGCTGTAATAAAGATCAAATAGATTATTTAAGGAAAAAAATAAATGGAGCTATACTTTTAGTCACTAAACTGAAGGACTTTGGAGCATTCATTATAGCTTAATAGCTAAATAAAATGAATTTTTAAGATAATATTACAAAGTTCAGCCATCCTAAAATTGTAGTTTTTAGAATGAAGCAAATATGAGTTCATAGAAATGCTACAATATCAAATAAGTACAACCATTTATGCAAAGTAAAACCAACTATAACGTGGAGTTAAATTTAAAATTTCTTCAACTAGAGTTGAGGTTCAACTTTGAAAGAATCAGATCAAGAAATGATAAGGATCAAGCTTATTACAGCCAATTAAAGGCGAAAAATAAATTCTCAAATGTTATAGTAGTCAGGAGAGCTAGGTTAGCCATTGAAAGGAGATAAGCATTACACAAATGAACAAAAAGAAGTTGCAAGCTAATGATTAAATCTAGATTGAGAGTTTTTCAAGAATTTTCAACACATGTTTAAAGTAGAAATAAGTCAATTCAAGTAAACAACCCTCAAGCAATGGTGTCTGTAAGCTAAATATAAGGCTCCAAAAAGGGAAATATTGGAGTTCTAAATGCAAAAAAAAAAATTGTAGATGAAATCCAATTAGTAAATATTATCTATAGAGGAGCTCCAATCTCCAAGAAGATCCAACATCAAGTTCCATGATGACAATCTCATTTGCACTGAAGCATGATACAACAATACCCACACCTCTACCTTGCTATTAACATCATCAATTACTTCAAGTTCAAATTTTCAAGACAGAAAGGAGTTTTCAACTTTCAAAGTACAAAGTATATTTTGGCTCTAAATATGCACAGGAGGTAGCAAATATATCAAAATAAAAAACAAAAATATAGAAACCCCAATAATGGCATCTTAGCAAATGGGATTTTCTTCTCAAAAATGGCTCAAACCAGATTAAATATAAACGAGTATACCCATAACTCAATAAATTCTTCATGAATTTTAGAGATCAAAACATTGACGGTCTAGAGCCCCAAATCTTCATGATGATGCCTTTCACTACTAGAAACTCTCAGATTTTAGAAAGGTGAAAAATAACATAAGAAAAAAATACCATAGGGGAAATAAAGCACAGATTATCCCATGATATCAAATTATGGCAACCCTTCTCAGGCACCTCCTAATAGAAATAATGCAAAACCCAGATTTGGAGAAGAATGAAAAGTAATAGAGAACAACAATAGCCATAATTACAATCAAATGGAGTTTTTATGCAAGATAGCGAATACCCAGAATGGAAATTGTTTAATAAACCCTCCACGATCATTCAAGGTAAGCTAACATGAAGAATCATGAAGACCACGAAAAAAAAATACAAACCATCTTCAAGTAAAATGAAATTTCTTCTATTTTATGACACCCATTCAAGGTAAATCCAAACTCACACAGGATTCAAAAGCCTCTTACCTTGTTATAATGGCTATAGAGAGTTCAGGCTCAAAAATCACGACCATGGCAGAACCATTTGAGATCTTCCAGTGGAGAGAAAACAAAATGTAAAAGACCAGGGCTTATGAATTGAGAGAACTTGACCTTCAAGTGAGCTCTGAAATATTGCAGTCAAGATATAAAGCTTCATACTCTAGAAATGGCTTGATTATGAGGACACAAAATAATATAGACTAAAAATTCACAAGCTCGAAGTTCACATAAAATGACTATATTTGTATTATTTAGGTCGAATGACCTTTACCATCTGAGCTCAAAGAGATGAGTTAGTTGATGTCAACCATGGTTAAAACATCAACGATCAATGTTTGACCAAGTACAAGATCAACATCCTCAATTCGATCTCTAAAAATTAAAGCAAAACATCACGGTTGGTTTCTACTAACCACATTCAATATAGGATAGAAAACCCTAACCGAGGGTCAAGATTAATGACTACAAATTGAAAGGGCACCAGATTCGATGGCCTCCATAAAAACCCTAACTCGACTTGAGTTAGCTAATGCCACTAAAAAAGTTTCCAAGGGGTGAGCCATAATCACGAGGGGGCCAACCCGTATTATTTTAAAATTATTGCATTTGACATATCAAAAGGGGATCTCACTATAGTCCAATGACCAAATATTCAAAAAGTGTCAACCATCATGTTCATTAATGATCACCAAAAAGGGGAGATAAATTTTGCATGCCTTCACAAAGGGACAGATCAAGAAGAAGACAAAATTTGCATGCACTAAGAGGAGAGTTGCACATCACGCCAGATTTGTTTTTACAAATTATTCACCCATGCTTTTCTTAAAAATAGAATAGTCAATTGTAGTTTGAATGTGATGAAATCAAAGGCTATTAATGCCTCTTTGTATTAGTTTGCTTTATTTTATCCCTTTATTTATTAGTAATTAAAGGATAAAAACAAGATGCATGGGCGAGTACAACTTTAGTATATTTTTACAAAGGGTGGGTGAATCAATTTTGCTATATATTGTGTGCCTTGGTAAAGAACAAAGGAGGACCTTTTAGATATATGATGAAGCATTTTATATCAATTTTCCCTTTGAATGTGAAGTAATTTTTCCATTCCTATTATTTGTAGTCTTGTGTATGTTCCATTAATCTTGTGAATGTCAATTCCCTGATTAATCATCCTACCCTATTGCAAATTCATAATTTTTGTATGATAGTAATGTGTATGTTTAACTTAGCAAGTATTTTTTGATACATTCCCTCAATACATCAAAGTGTTTACCTTCAATATTTCTACAGAAAATTATTGGTTTGTGCATCAAAGATTCATTTCCCATATTAATTGTGCATGTACTCAGTAAAAGACCTCATAAATTTTTTGTGTATTACCTCAGTTTTAAATCCTTTTATAGTCTTGTTTTACCGTCAAACCCCAGAAAATCAGTTTAGGATACATCAATAAGGAACCGGACCTTGATACTGGAGACTCACCTTAAAATAGGTATACCCACAGACCTGAGGTGTTTCCATTATATCTATCAAAGAGAGAGATCATTTTTGCAAATTTATAACATCTGTAGCCATCTCTCTACAAGGTTCACTTTTGAGAGATAAATTTTTTTGGCATGCCCGGTGGGACAACGAATCAAGATCTGTTTACAAATTACAACAATTTACAAAGATTTACATCAAAATTTACTTTTAAATAAAAAAGTTGTAGTAATTTATTCTAAAGATTTAAAGATCTATTTGGCGACTCTGTTAGGATGATTTGAGACCAATATTGTAGCATGTTTCATGCCTAAAGTGACTACAAGAGCATATGTAAAAGAAATTCCTTATGAGTTTATTTCTTAACCTTTGACTTTTGCAAGAAGGAGAAGAGTTGGTAATACTTTACCTTATAATAAGCCTGGTTTTGATAACCCCCCTCCTAATACTCCTTCACCACGTGTCAATTTCTCTATTCAAATCCCAGTTTTTCAAATGGCTATTCAACTACCTAGAAATTTTGTGACCTTTACTAATGGTAGCCCTTTAGTAATTCAAATTTTTTATGATATCCATAATGCTACCATGAAACATTTTCCTTCATTTACGGGTGAAAATAAGGTTACACCTACAGAGCACATCAAAGATGTTGCAGCCATATGTGTGGTCCATAATATTACTCGTGAAAATGTGGCTTTGAGACTTTTAGCTACATACCTCAAAGGATAAGCCTTGTAATGGTATAGAAATCTATAGATTGGATGCATAAGAACTTGGGATGATTTAGGTGGTAAATTACTGTAACAATTCCAAGAAAATGTAGATCATTTATGTCTTATAGAAGACCTGTCTATGATTAGAAGAGCTCCTCATGAATTCATGTCTAGTTTCAACATTCGTTTTTCCAGAACATAGGAAAGAATCCCAACAAGTGTTAAGCCTCAAGATGACCATGTTTTCCTTTATTATCTTAGAGCATTAAAAAGTGATATTTAAACTATGATTCAGTCTATGGGAGGATAGAATCTCCCAGAATCCTATAATATCACCATCTGACGTGAAAATAATCTTATTCAAGTTGAGCAAGTTAGCACGAAGGCCTTCAATGCCTTTCTTGGTAGATCTAACACCTATTCCACATCTTGTCACCATCATAGAGCTGATATTGAACCATCATCATCGATGATGACATGTTTAAATCTTTGAAAACTATGGGAAACAAGATGACTTCAATTGAAAATAGACTTTCACTACCTAGCAAGCCTTATTATGCTCTGTATCAGCAAAATAAGCAAAATAGGCAACCTTACCAGCAACATCACAATTATAAGCAGCCTTATCCACAAAGGTAGTTTGATCCAAAGGATCCTACCCCATCTAACACTTTAGTTATAGTTAATATGGCTACAGAACCGTGGTGTCAACCTTTTAATCAACCTCATTTAGCCGCTAGTTTCCCAAATACTTTTTGAACATAATTCTTGTTGCTTAACCTCAATCTGAGACATTGTTCATGCCTCAAATGGAGGGTGGGCAGAAAGATACTTAGGTTAAGAAGGCACGTGAATAGAAATTAATTAGTTTTAGTGAGGATGATTTTATTTCAATTACTACTAGGGCTCAAGAAAAAGCTGCAGAAATTAAAAAATAGCAAAACAAGCCTGTTCTTCCCACTGTCACATCAGAAAAAAAAACAACTATAGGCCCAAAACCAACTAACAATACTATTGTTCCTGAAAAATAAAAGTGTGTCAGCTGTTAAAGAGTAGCAAAAAAAACTACAGCCTGATCCAGAAAGGTTATTTATACCTTAGATATCAAAGGCAAGCTGAAGCGAAAGAAAATTTTGCTAAAGCCTATACTAAAATAGTAGAATCTATCTCCAAAAATGTTTCATCTTTTAACATTGTTGATGTAATGAAAAATCATAATGTTAACATCTTAATGTGGGATGCTCTAAGTATTCTAGGACAACAAGATTTATTTTCTCATGAACTTGCTAAGCTGTCAAATTTCTTCTAAAACAATAGAAAAGGAATTTCAAAAACAAATATGGTCCTTGGAACAATAGAACAAGATCATGTTAAAGAAGTTAAATGGATGGTTCAAAAGGTTTTAAATGCTCATGAAATAAATAATTCATAACAATAATATTTTTCACTAATTATTGGAGAACATCTTATTCATAACTATATGGTGGAAACCGGTGCAACTAGCACAGTTATGCTAAAAGCAATCACATAAAAATTTGGTTTGTATTATAAACCTACAGAGAAGAGTGTTCTACAATTGGATGGAACTTGCATCGAATATAATTGGTTTCATTAGAAATCTGGAGGTAACGTTGCATGCTTGCCCAAATGTTTCCATTTTTCAAGATATTATTCTTGTGGATTTACCTCCTTACTTTTCTATCTGCTTATCTAGAGATTTCACAAGGAAAATAGGAGGTTATCTCTCTTTAGAATGGTCCTTCTTGTTTTTCACTACACGTTATGTAACCAAAGTTACTATCAATTCTAAACTGCAGGCCATATTTCACATTGAGCCTCACGCTTGTAATGCATTAGCTAATTATGCATCCTTAGAACAATCTGATTTTGATAATACAACTCATGTTTCAGCATTAGATGGTTTTTCTAACCTTTTTATGGATGAAAAGACACATTAAGAAAATCATCATGATCCTTTCAAGGAAGTAGAAGAACATTTATTTAATGTGTATTGTCTACATGAGGAAAACACACCAATTCCCCTTGCTTACCAAAATAAAAAACACAACAAGGAGCAAGTTTGATGCTCACTTCCCCAACAAATGAAAGGTATTTTTCAGCTTTGAGTCTCCAATTTTCATGCACTTGTAATGTGGCCAAATATGAAGCATTGATTCATGACTTAGTTTGGGCCAGAAAGAGAGGTATTAGCATGCTAAAATTTTTGGTGATTCTAATTTAGTTATCAATTAAGTAATAAATTTCAATGTTTTTAAGAATCCATTAATGAAGTCTTACAAACATAGAGTTTCATACTTAATGGAAGATGTCAATGCTATTAATATCCAGTCTATCCCTAGAACATAAAATAAGCATGTAGATAGACTTGCAACAATTGGTGCTAGTTTTGAAATGCTAGAATAGATTAAAAATAATGATACTTAGCCTCATATAAAGATAATTATTAGGCCTTTGATACGAAGACCAGAAAGGGTTTGATCCCAATTTAGCACATCACACCAATGAATTACAACAAAATTCCAAGCTAGTTTGGCAAAAGGAGAGGCTTGTAAATCCCAAAATTAAACCTCTAATGAGGAAAGAGTTATCTAAGTTGATCGACTTATGTATTATCTTTTCAGTCAAGCATTCAAGTTGGGTAGCCAATCTTGTTCCTAGTTTGAAAAAGAATGGAGAAATCATAATATGTGTGGATTTTAGAGATCTTAACAAAGCTTCAATAAAAGATCATTACCCACTTCCAAATATGGATAAGATTTTAAGAGCAGTTTCTGGTGTAGATATATTATCTCTTCTAGATGGTTATAGTGGATACAACCAGATTCTAGTCCGAGAAGAAGATAGGTACAAAATAGCTTTTACCACCAAGTTGGGTACTTATGCTTACAAAAGAATGCCTTTTGGCCTTTCAAATGTTGATGCAACATTTCAACGTGCAATGGACATGGCTTGTTGTAGCTTGTTAAATAAATGCATCCTAGTTTATTTAGATGACATTATTATATTCTCATAAAATTCAAATGAACATCTAATACATCTAAGGCAAAATTTTTCAGTTATGTAGACAGTTTAGAATATCTTTAAATCCGCTAATGTCTATATTTTCAGTACATCAAGGTAAATTGCTTGGTCATACTATTTCTAAACAAGGTTTAGCAATTGACCCTTTAAGAATTGAACCTATATCACAACTATCATTACCTCATTACAAGAAGGCATTACAAAGTTTTTTAGGAAAAATCAACTTATTTAGAATATTTGTTCCAGATTTTGTAGCATATGTGAAACCTTTGACATCTATGTTAAAGAAGGAGAAAAATTTCTCTTGGACTAACAAAGTGAGAGAAGGGTTTGAAAAAATTAAGGCAGTAATCTCACAACATTCTACTCTTGCAAATCTAAATTTTGATAAAGATTTGACAATGTATGCACTTGCAGGAGCTAAAACAATATCAGCCATATTAACTGAGGTTAATGATAAAAATGTCGAGAAGCTAATTACTTTCTTTGGAAAAGTTTGCATGATTACGAAACAAGGTACACATTTTTGAAAAATAAGTACTTTCAATAGTTAGAGGACTAAATAATGTTAAGTACATGCTTTCAAAAAACAATATTCATGTTCTTGTTTCTTATCCAAGTGTAAAAGCTTTCTTGTTAAATAAAGAATTGAATGATAAAAGAGCAGGCTAGATAACGGAGGTTATGGAGTATGATGTTGATATCTGTGTTGCGAATCAATTTTGAAGTAAAGGTTTATGTGAGCATATAATTTATAATATGGAAAAAAACATGCTGAAATTACGTATCAACAATCACATGACATGGTGCAGCCAAAAAATCAGCAAATGAACTTGCTCCAGAAGTTCAGGAATCAAGATGAATGACTAGTTTAGTTGACTATATACAACATGGCCTCTATCCAAAAGGTATGGACAAGAATAAATGAAGGTATTTCAGATTACAAGATATACCCTATGTTTTTATTGATGGTGTGTTATTCAAAAAATATATAAATTAAATCTTGCTGCGATGTGTTGATTATGATGAATTCAACAATTATTATCAGAATTCCATGAATGACCTGCAGGAGGTCATTTTTCAGCATGTACCACAAGCTTAAAAATTATGAAATATGGTTACTATTGGCCCAACATATTCAAGGACTATTTTGAATGGATTAGGAAGTGTAAGAAATGTGCTTTCTTTGTTGGAAAGGAACATTTAGCTTCGTTACCCTTGCAGCCTATTTAAGTTGATCAACCTTTTATGTAGTGGGGTCTTGACTTTATGGGGATGATAAACCCACCTTCGTCACAAGGACACAAGTGGATTTTGAGTGCTACAGATTACTTTACATGTTGGACTAAAGAAATAGCCTTGAAAGATGCTAATGAAACTTCGATACTATCCATTTATGAAGGTATAGTTTGTAGATTTGGTGTTCCAACAACTATTATTTTAGATAATGCTTTAGCATTTCTTAGTGCAAAGGTATCAGATTGGGCTGTCAACCTTGGAATTTATTTAAGTTCTTCATCTAATTATTACCCAAAAGGAAATGGATTAGCTGAAAGTACTAATAAGAATCTTTTAAGAATCATCATAAGAACACTCAAAGATAACTAGAGATCTTGGCATCTAATGTTAAATTCAGCACTTTGGGCTGATAGAGTGACTCCTAAATGATTGGTTAGCAATTCAACATACAAGCATGTTTATGGAAGAGAAGCAAGAATGCCTATTTCAGTTGAGTAACCCACATTAGATTTTCTACATCAAATGGAGCTGCTTGAGAATGAACCATTGCAGGTTCATTGTGTAGAATTAATGGAATTACAAGAGATATGAAATCAAGCTCATGTAAACATGGAAAAGAATAGAAATAAATCAAGAAGAATTTTGATAAGAAGGATAAGTTTAGAATATTTAATGTAGGAGATATTGTGTTAAAGTGGGATGCTGATCGTGCAAAGCCATGAAGACACGAAGTTTGATTCAATCCAGAGTGGTCCTTACATGATTTCTAATTGCAGAGAACACAATGCTTTTCATCTCTCAAGGCTGAATGGAGAGGAACTTCCCATTCCTATTAATGGTATGTTTCTCAAACACTATTATTAAAAATCTTATAATGTCTATTTAGAGTAGGATTTCCCTTCAATAAGTGTAGTTCTTGCACATTGCAATGTTTTTTCAATTTAATAAAGTGCATTCATGCATATGATCTGGTTGATCAGATCTTTCCTAGTTTTAGTTCATTTTGGAAGGGTTGGACTTTTGGACAAGTAGATTTTAGTTACATGCTTTAGAATCCATGCCCAATGGACAAGAGAAAGGCACTAGTTTACGAGCTAGTAGACAGATTTCCCCGCAGGATCGCTAGAAATGTTGACAATTTGTTGCACTTGTGCAAAAATGGGCAACTCAAAAATTCATTATGATGGATAGCATTGGTGAAGTAGACCTAAGCTAGGGAAGGTTATTTTAGACAATATTTTTATTCTTGAATTAATTATGATTACATGAAATCTACAGTTATGTGTGTTGTTACAAAATGTAACAGATCACATAGTCTACAATTTAATGACTATCTTCAGTAAAAGAACACAAAGCCTTTAAGGAAAATTGTGTTGTCTTTATGAATACATAAAATTGTAGAATAGATGAAGTATCAAGTTTTGGAACAAAAATCATAATTGCATATTGCAACAATCGAGTTCATTGTTAGATGTTATAGGTATTCTTTAATATTTTTCCTTCATGATTAAGACATTCAATTATATTATTGTGTTGTTTAATTCATCATACAATCCATACAGAAAGAAAAATGCAGAAAGAAATACACAATTCAATTTAAGAATTAAATGTTTTATTCATAAGGAATTTCAAATTTTCCCACACAAGTCGTGGGATGTAAGCGAAAGTAAAGGATAACTACTGAAATAAGAGGTACATATGCATGAAAGAGAAAATAGAGGACTATGAATGAACCCATCATTGCCTTAGAGGTTTCTTCTTCAGTTGATGCATCTCCATCTCCATTTTTTTCCTTCTTCGTCTTCACTATTGAAAGCACTCTACCTGAAAAGAAGAAAATAGAAAAAAACTATCAATTACGAGCTTAGGTTAATCCATATTCCTATACTATCCTAATTCATGTAGATGAATCTCTTAACAACAAGAGATATAAATTACATGAAGATCAAAGGAACTACTGATAGAAGTACTTTTCTTAAACAGCATACATGATTTACTCACTCAAAAAGAAGGAGAGAGAAGAAAAGAAAAACCATGGATATAAGAGAGGCCAAAAAGCCTAAATATTTTCTAATTGTTTTCTTAAGTGTGTAGGTACAAGTTATAGTCAAGAAGAAATAAATCATGTTTTACAGTCCTCACTGTAGATAAAGATTAGAGAGTTCAATGACTTCTATCCTATGGTACATGAAGCAGATAAGTCATAAGTACATACTAGTAAGAAGGAAGAATGAAACTCAAATTTCAGCAACTATTCTAGAAATAGAAGAAGTTACAGTAAATATCAGAAGAAATACTTACAAAGAAAAGGTATAACTCAAAGATGAAATAAAAGAACCATATTTTAAAAGACTAAAGTTAACTGAAGGATAAGATTACAATTGAAACAAAATGAGAAAGAGATATGAGAAAATTTTGACAGGGCTTCGCCATGTAAAATGGACATTTAAAATTTTCTAGCATGTATACTAAAGTTGTAATAAACATCAAATACAATATTTAAGCAAAAATGAAATGGAGCTATACTTTCAGTCACTAAACTAAAGGACATTGGAGCATTCATTATAGCTTACCAACTGAATAAAATGAAGTTTCAGGATAATCTTACAAATTTTAGCCATCCTAAAATTGTAGTTTTCAGAATGAAGCAAATATGAGTGCACATAAATGCTACAATATCAAAGAAGTACAGCCATTTAAGCAAAGTAACAACCAGTTATAACATGGAGTTAACTTTAAAATTTGTTCAACAACTAGAGTTGAGGTTCAACTTTGAAATAATCAGATCAAGAAATGATAAGGATCAAGCTTATTACAAATAACTAAAGGAGAAAACATAAATTATCAAATGCTATAGTACTTAGGAGAGTTAGGTCAACCATTGAAAGGAGATAAAAATTGCACACACGAACAAACCAAGAAGTTGAAGCTAATGATTAAATCTAGATTTAGAGGTTTTAAAGGATTTTCAACACAGGTTCAAAGAAGAAATAAGTAAATTAAAGTAAACAACCCTCAGCAATGGTGTATGCAAGCTGAAAATAAGGATCCAAAATAGGGAAATATTGGAGTTATAAATGCAAAACAAAAAGATTGTAGATGAAATCAATTAGTAAAGAATATCTATAGAGGAGATTCGAGTCTCCAAGAAGATCCAATATCAAGTTCCATGATGACTGTCTCATTTGTAGTGAAGCATGATACAACAATACCCACACCTCTACCTTGCTATTAACATCATCAATTACTTCAAGTTCAATTTTTCAAGACAGAAAGGTGTTTTCAAACTTTCAAAGTATAAAGTATATTTTGGCTCTAAATATGCATAGAGGCAAGAAATAGATTGAAATAAATAGACAAAAATACAAAACCCCAATAATGGCATCGACAAAACAATATTTTCTCCTCGAAATGCCTCAAACCAGATTAAATATAAATGAGTATACTCAGAACTCAAGAAATTCTTCACGAATTGCAGAGACTAAAACAATGATGGCCTAGAGCCCCAAATCCTCATGATGGTGCTTTTCACTACCAAAAACCTCAGAGTTTAGAAAGGTGAAAAATAATAGAAGAAAACAAATAGCATAGGGGGAATAAAGCATAGATTATCCCGTGATATAAAATAATGGAAAACCTTCTTAGGAACCTGCTAACATGAAATAATACAGAACCCAGATCTGGAGAAGAAAGAAAATTAATAGAGAACAACAATAACCATAATTGTAATCAAATGGCATTTTTATGCAATCAAATTTAACAATAACGGAGGAAAACACACAACTACCTTTCTCAGGAAGCTCTAACATAGCGAATACGACTCAAAACCTTGAACTCCAACCATGATTTTGAAATCCAAATCCAAAAAGCTCGCGAGAAAAGAATGGTGTCTACCAAGAAAAATCGTAGAGCTTGACAAGAACCAATGGTGGCCACTTCGAGGTAAAAGATATTAAATGAACTAGATAAAGCTGAAATAACTAGAAAATTCCATCCATTAAAACCTGTAGAAATCTCTAGAGAAACAAGAGTGACAAAGAACTGTTTATGTAGATGAGCCGAGCTCGAAAGATCTCAATAATGGCGTTGGGAAAAAAAATTCTAGGGCTTCACCAGCAAACCAAAAATCCAAATGAAGTGATCATTAAGGTCGAACTACCTTTACCATCTAAGCTCGAAGAGTTGAGTTAGTGGAACTCAACCATGATTAAAACATCAATGATTAACGTTTGATCGAGTATAAGATCAACATCCTCAATCAAGTGTTGGTATCCAAATTGATTCTCCCTCAAAGTTTGAGCAACATCACTGGTTTGACAGGAAGCTTAGAGACAAATTAGATCATGATGAGTCATTTTGTAGCTGGGGATGAGATCTAACTAGCCCTCTGTCACTCAAATGTGGAGAAATGGATAACACCCTCAAGAGGATTTGATCTATCCTCACTATTTTAGGTTGTGCCTTTCAACCAAGGTAAGAGAACCTATTTTGTAACCTCTGTTATTGAAGAATGCTGGTAGATCCTTCTTTTGCATAAATTTTATAGAGAAGACCTTGGGAAAATATGATCAACACACCAAATATGAATCTCATGAGTTGTCACTTCTAGATCATGGAGATATTTTCACAACAAGGAAAAGGTTACTAAAGACATTTGGGACCCTGATTTCTTCTGCATGTTTTGGTAATAGAGATTTTGCATTTGTATGCACACAAGACAAATAGGGTAGTACAGGTAGGATTGGTTGTTTTTGAATGAATTTTTTGTGGGAGGTGGGGTAGGATGAACTTGATTCACCAGATCCTTGAGGAATCTTACAAAATGGAAGGTTAAACCAATAGAATGCCACAAAATAGCTAAAATATTTCTTTAACTAGAATATGTGCTTCAATGGAGGCCTAGATTATCACTTTTTTACACAATATTTGAGGTTTTATCATGAAGGATCAAGTTACGAAACCCAAAAAAGTATCAAGATCTAAGCCAAATCATGCCTAAGGTACACCCAAAGGATTACAAAAATGTTCTGTCAACATATGAAAGAAAAGTGATTTTAAATCATTTATTCCAATCCCAAATGAAATCTTCTGAGGAATAAAATTATAGATACCACTAAATTGTCACAAGGATTGAGCCCTGTGTGATTGAACCAGATTTTAATACAATATTGCAATAGAAATAAGAAAAACTATTCGCATACATTCATAAATAAAATAAACACATTTTTCTCAAGACAACACAAAATAACTCGAATTTGATTAAATCTATCAACAGGGGAAAGTTTCTAGAATAGTCTCAGAGCTTGTCAATGGTTGTACACTTGTAACCACCTTGACATGATTAGATTTAATACAAAAGAGATATACAATCTTCTCAAATAGTTTATAAAAAATGATTGGCTATTTCAAGCTTTTTTATTAGAAATTTCAGTCCCGACCCCTAACACTCCAACCATTTACATGAAAAATTCATGCCATTTATAAAATTTACAATAGGGACCCTTTTCCCCCAAAAAATTAGACCTTGAGTGCTACCAGTGCTTCTCATGATCACGATCAGTGATTCTCAGAATCAGATCTACAAAAATTTTCCACGTGCTCGAGGGGGAGATCTCATAAAATATCTCCCGCATTCAATTCTTTCCTTTGTTAAATCACTCTTTCTTCAATTTTCAAACCAATTCCACCCCTAATCTGTCAAATCTGGCTCCTTGCGTGCTCGGGAGAAGAAAAATAGAAAATCCGATCGAGCATGATAGTCAAACCATTTTAATGGTGAAAGATGTCTTCTAGATCTTCCCACCAAACTTAGATATCAACATTAAATCCCCTCTCTTCTTGGCGTGTAGGAAATACCAATAAATCATGAAGACTTGCACTTCCAAGTGCATGTTTCAGTAAAATGGGGGGAAAATCAGATTTAGAGTCTCAGTTGCCATTGATCTTTACTTCGAATTTGCGTTGTACACGTGGAAGATTCAAACTTAAAAATAGACCCGGGGGATTCCTTTGAATTTTTGCAACTTTTGGACAAAATGCAAAAAAAATCCAATTTTTCCACACCTCCACCCTTAGGAAATGAGCTTGACATGTTTCCTGAGGTGGGGCCCACAGGAACTGCAGATAAATTCTTCCATTTGACCCTCTTTTTGGAAAAGTGAATTTTTTCCAAGTTTTCCCCATAGCTCTACCCTTGAAAAATAGGCCTGATATGTGTCCAAATGTGATTGTAGTGAAACTGCACTTCCCCTTTTACTTTAAAATCTTTTCTCCAAAAAGGAAATTTTTCCAAACTTCCCCCTTGATTTCGCACCTCCCCCATTGACTAGAGCAAGCTTTGACCTTTCCTTTATCGGGCTCCTGTGGGCCATTTTGATGTCTTTAGTCATTTGCATATCAAGGGAAAAAATCCAAATTACCCCGGATGGTCCACCTCCCCACCCCTTTGACTTTTCAAACCACCATATGTCACCATGGCGTACCTTGAGATGGTCCCAAAACTTTGATACCTTGAATGAGTGCGGGGTCACCACGTGTACTGTCTTGATAAATTTTGTTTGAGTGCTTGAAGCTCAGTAGAAGGTGCCATGTGTTATGCTCTAAGTAGTTTCCTTTGGCCATTGAAAAGTCTAAGTAGAATGCAAAGTGAGCGGAGGCCTCCACATGTCCTCCTTGGCACTTCTTTAAAATGAAACTCAAGGCCTGGTCCCCAAACATGCATGGTTCCTCCATGTGTCCTAGACCTCCCAAAACCATTTGAAAAATAATAAGTATGGGAAGACCCAGTGGAAGCCTCCATGTCTCCTCCCAACACTACTCCAAGGCCAAACCAAAAGTAAATCCTCAAATGAGTGTCGTTACTCCATGTGGAAAATTTTTGAGTTGAGGCTTTTCATGAAATTTTTGAAATACCCAGTTGAGCTACGTCCAACCAAAAGAGGCCATGTTCCATGTTGATGCAAGGATGCAAATTTGACTGGGAGAAATGCCCATCAAACCATAAAATATAGAAAAATGATCATTTGAGCCTAAAAATGAAAATTTCTCCAAGGACAGAGAATTTAGAAATGTTACAAGGCTCAAATATGTTTCTCAAAGATACATCCATTCATTTTTCTTCAAGTATTTAGGGCATAAATGACAAGGAAGACAAATCCCGACTATGGAGAATAGAAAATATGGGAGAACCCAAGTTTTTAGACAAACAGAGAATGGGAGACCCAAATTATAGACCTTTTCTAGAGGAACAAAGAAACAAGGAGCAAACCATGGACCCATAAGTGATCTATGACCCAAGAATAGATTAAAAATGGAAACAAAGATTAACCAGGCACAACATCATAAAAATAAAGTGACAAAGGTTGCAAATCGATAGATTTTCAAAGGAAAACTGGGGCAAGACTATTTTGAGCACCAACATTGGCTCGATTCGGGGATGGGCACTCCTCGTGAGTGCCACAAGAAAAAAGGTAGACCAAGTGCTGAAAATATCCATTGGGTAATGGATTCAATTTGTAGAATAGAGAAAAAAACCATCTCCAAAAATGAAACAGAGAAACCAACAAAAACAAGTCACCGAGGACCAGAATGAACAAACACACAAAAGACAAGAGAAAAATAACAAATTATACATTATACACAAGATTTTTCCTTGATTTAAAGGGAATCAATCCAATAAATTCTTCAAATTCCTACCATTAACATTTAGCTCAAGCAATTCACCATCTAAGTCCTTAAGGAAGAAGGTATGCTCACCAATCTAGATATCAATGGAGTAAGGTCTCATCAATAATGAGTCAAACTTTCCATGCTTGCCCTTATTCTCATGTCTGGTATCCCATAGCAACACAAGATCTTCAACATTGAAGGCCCTGGGTGTGACCTTCTTGTCAAATAACTTCTTCAGTTTCTCTCTTAACTTTACATGCTTTTTGTGGGATGCCCTCCTCGCTTCATCAAGATCAACAATCTTGTTAATGTGAGCATCGTAAGGACCTACCTCTTGATCTTCTAGCTGTTGCATAAATTGATATGAAGATAGTTGCATATGAAGAGGTAGTAGGGCCTGAGTCCCATATACCAACTCAAATGGACTCTTTCCAATGACCCTCTTGACAATGATCCTATCTCCCAAATAGTAAACTTCAACTATTCACCCCACTTTCTCTTGTTTAGCTCCAAGGTCCTTCTGATAATATTCAACAAGTTTTTGTTACTGGAGTCAGCTTGTCCATTTCCTTGGGGATTGTAATTAGAGGCATATGTCAAGTTGATCCCATACTCCTTACACATTGCCATCAAAGGTTTAGGTCTAAATCTCATGGCATTGCAAGCAATAATCTTGACTGGAACCCCAAACTTGTAGATGATATGGTTCAAAAAAATCCATGACAATTGGGTGTGTTTCTATTTTGGTGGGGATTGCTTCCACCCACTTGGTGAAATAATCAGTGGCCACAAGAATCCACTTATGGCCAGCACTTGAAGGGTCTGAAATATCACCAATGAAATCCATTCCCCATTGCTTGAATGGAGCTTCAATTGATATAGGCCACAAAGGAAGGGAGCCTGAAGAATTTAGTCTTCCAAAGAAGCACTAACAACTCTCACATCTTCTAACCAAAAGAGTTGTATCCCTAAAGATAGTTGGCCACCAATAACCAGCCTTCAGGATCTTGTGTGCTGTGACTCTCGCAGAAAAATTTCCCCCACATACTCCTCCATGGAGATTAACAATTATCTTGGGGGATTCTTCTTTAGTAATGCATCTTAAGAGGACTCCCTCTGGGTTCTTCCAAGCCAACCCAAAATTAGTAATGACATATTTCTGGGAGGAAAACTTAAGATCCCTTTTCTAGTTCTTACTTAAATGCTTAGGGTAGTATAAGTGTCTAAGATAGAAAATCACATCCTTGTACCACTAAAAACTCATCAAACTTTCAAAAACACCTACCCTTTCTTCTTCTACCTCATTTACCTCAATAGTTTTCAAGTTGCTCTCAGCCATAAGCTTAGCCAAGCCCTAACCTCTCACCAAATTTGTGGTTCGGATATCCATATCATATTTTTGTAACTTGTTCACCCACTTGCATATTTTTCTTGAGCCCTCCATATCTAACAAGATGTCCTTCACTATGGTGTGGGGAACATAAGAAACCACTTTAGAACTTAGAATGTAAGGTCTAAAAACCTTTTGCTTTTACCAAGGAAAATGCATGCTTTTCCATGATAGTGTACTTTAGCTCAGCCCCCTATAGGCCTTACTGAAAAAGGCAATTGGCCTCTCAACCCCTTCATCATCCTTCTATAGTAGGACAGAAGAAATAGTGTTCTCTGAAGCAAAGGAAAATAGTTGGAAAGGATTCTTATAATCTGGAGCTACCAAAACAGGGGCATGTTTTAGTGCCTCCTTGATTCCACTGAAATCTTGGATGACATCCTCCTCCCATTTGATGACCTGGTATTTCTTCAGCATGGAAGTGATTGGAATGGTCAACTCAACAAAGTTTGATATGAATCTTCTAATGAAGTTTATCTACCCAAAGAAGGACTGAATTCCCTTCCTGGTTCTTTGGATTGGGATCTTGTTGATGGCCTCTACTCTTTATAGATCAATCATCACTCCTTGTGAAACAATGTGACCAAGAAAATTTTCCTTCATCACTGCAAAATGGTACTTATTTGGGTTGAGTGAGATGTCATATTCTTAAAATCTTATCAGCATCTTCTCCAAGTGCAGCAAGTAGTCACTTCTCTTTCTAGAAAACATGGTCACATCATCATGGTAGAAATAAATAAACTCATTGATGTAACCAGCATCAGACCAAGGGGCATCCTAACATACACATATGTTCCCCAAGAAGTAGAAAAGGCTATCTTGATCCTTTATGATTCCTTCACCACAACTTGGTTATAACCAGAGAAACCATCCAAGGTAGAGAGAAATTTAGACCCAGTCACTAACTGCAACATGTTCTCCATATTTGGTAAAGGATAATTATCCTTGAAGTCCACACATAACCTGATATCACCATTCTTATTTCTTATTGGTACTAGGTTTGCAACCCAAGAAGAATACCTAGTGGGCTGAATAATCCCTCCATCTCTCAGCTTCTTCAGTTCCTCTTGCATCTTGAGAGATAAGAGTGGGTTGATTGGCCTATATTTCTCCCTGAATGGATTTGCATTAGAATCCAAGGAATTTGATGTTGAAACAAGTCCTCTCTATATTCTTTTAGTTTAGAATAGGTCCAAGACATGCAATCTTGGTATTTCTTCAACAATTGGATGTATGACTGCTTCTCATCTTTGCTAAGATTGCTACCTAACCAAATTTTCCTTGGCTTATCCTTTGTGCCAAGGCCATGCTCCTCAATATCCCTTGAGGTTACCATGCATCTGTTAACAATGCGATCAACATTATCAAAATTGGACTCAAGAGCAACCAGTCCTCTTGGAATGGTATTGGTTTTTAGCTGGATGATGCCCTTGCCAAACAAGGTTTATTTTCCTTGAGTTGTACATATCATTGGCTCCAAATAAATGCATTGATTAGTAAACTCTCCCTTGTTCTACATAAATCTTCTAATCTAAGAATCATCATCAAAAACCTACCAATGCTTAATGTTATCAAGGATAGAAGGTCTTGTCAATACCTCAACATCATATTCACATTATGGGGAAATTGTACAAATGTCAAACTAAGACCCCAACACTGCAATCTTGTATGCCAAGTCATTAAATTTCCTATCATGATGCACTATGTCGAATGAATCAAACATCTCAATAAGATCCCAAACTACATGTTTATAATGTTTCATTCATTGATTCTTTATGGCATACAACTTTCTGACTTGTTTTACTATTAATTTTGAGTCTCCTTTGACAATGATTTCCTTGATACCATATTTCCAAGAAATTCTTAAACCCAACAACAATGCCTCATACTCAACAATGTTTTTGGTGCACTCAAAGTTGAGTTTGAAGGAAAAAACAATTTTTTCCTAACTAGGAGAAAGTAGAACAATACCAACACCATTCCAAAACTTGGAGCAAGCTCCATCAAAAAATAGAGTCAAGGATATCCCACTTGTTCAAGAAACTTGCATTCCTCAATATTTTGCTCCTTTCCATCAGCAACCTACAAAGTTTTCAGCATCAACATTTGTGTACAATACTTCATAGGATGCATTATTGGGATCCTCAATAAGATGTAGCATTTTATTTTCTCCATACAACCTGACAAGGATGACTTTGATTGGAATGATGGCATAGGACATATGCATTTGGACACTCCCACCAACACTAGCAGCCCATTTTCTTGATAGTAGCATGCCCCACTTGGCTAGGTAGTCGATGATGACAACATCAAGTTTAAAATTTTTACCTAGGTAAGCTGTAAGTGGCATCACCAAACCCTTCACATATCCCAGTACTGACACTTATCTAGAATCCATGGCAGTGCACTTCCCATATGATGTTATTGCTTTGATATTCAACTTGTTCATGACTTCCAGAGGCATGACATTACATGATGCCCCTAAGTCAAACATGTAGTTGTGCAATAGTCTGTCCTTAATGATCAAAGTGGTGAAGAATGGATCCACATTCATCTGAGAGTCCACCAAGGATGTCCCCAAATAGACCTTAGGTGGTTCACCTAGTTCCTCCAATGTTGGTGGTGTTTCTAATTCTTGAATGATTGGAGGAGTCTCCACAATATTTACATTTCTACCTAGGGAAGTCTTCTCTTCTTTCAATCCCAAGTATTCAAATGCTCTCTTTTTGTGCTCAGGAATCCTAAGCAACTCAACAATTGGAAAAAAGAATTTTATTTTACTTAAATATTGGGAAATATCATATGGGACATTCCTTGGCAAGGCAATATTGGAAGGAAAACTAACACACTCATTAGGTGGTATAGGATTTTTGATAACTTGGGCATGAGGAGGGATATGATTTTTGTTTAGAACTACGGGGATTTTGGTAGATGCCTCTTTCTTAGGAGCCTCTTTAGGAATGTTTGAAAGTAAGGGAGATTTTGGATTTGCTTGAGGCCCTGTCCCTTTGACAACCTTACTTCTTGTGTTATATTCCTTCTCTTGAGAAACAACAACATTCATCAAGAATGCGTCTATTCTCCTTAGATGGAATTCCTCCATCATACTTCTATATCATTAAAGCCCTTAAATATTCAAAGTCATTATTGGGAAATTCAAAATCATGTATAGTATCTACTTCTAAAATATGAGAGGGAGGAGGAATAGGTACCCTATGAATGCATTCCCAAAAAGTGGCAGTAGTCCGGGCACTTATCACCTCAGTTGAAGTTGCCCCTTGTTATAAGCTTATGGAACAACCCATCATGGAAACATCATCATCATTATCATCATCTTCTTCTTCTTCTTGCTAATATTCTTCACAGGGAGCATGAGGCATGAAACATTTTTCACATCAATCAATGACATTTGTCTTATCCACAACAACAACTTTGGTAGCCAAAGGATCAGTTACCATTATGTTAACCCTAGCTTGGGACTGTCTATTTCCAAATCCAACAGGTCCCTTTCCTTTGTCATCATATCTTTAGTGATTTGTGAAACTATCTTGGCCTTGTTGCTTGTGTTGACCTTGTGAACTCTGCCCAATTCCTTTCTCAGCCCAGGCTAGTTTATAGGAAATTTCCTTGATAGACCGTGCAAAAGTTTTCACAAACTTCTTCCAAATCAGCAACCTTGCTTGTTTGAGGATTTTTGGGTTAACCAGCTTTACACCCTCCCTTTTTGGATGCTTTCTAATTACCTTGATGTTTTCTTTATTTACAAAGCCATGGTGAAGTTCTACCTCAAATTTGTGGGGTTTTTATCTCTTAAGTAATATGTACCCTTTTTATCAAATGCATAATAATATTTGATCACACATGGCTCATCACAAGGTCTTATCCTAACAGACAATCTCTTAAAGGTATTATTAAAACTTGTGTTGAAATCATGTAGTGACTCATTAGGATTTTTTTTTATGTTTTCAAATTCTGTCAAAAGAAACCTAGGGTCAGTTCTATCACCATACTACAATCTAAATGTATTACTCATCTTAGTCCAAGAATAAATAGAGTTATTTGGAAATGCTTTATACTAGTCCCTAACATCTTCTTCCAAGGTATGGATAAACAAAGGTTGATATATACATCTTCATGTTAAATCTCAAAGTATTCCATCATATTGATAAAAAGCTTTAGATGTTGATCACCAAGTAATAGCATTATTTCCTTGGAACTTTGGCATTTTGTTCCTTACATCTTGAGGCACTGCATTTGGATATCTAGCCATTCCCACAAAATTTATAGGTCCAAAGGTGTTTACAACAAAAGGGGGTCTGGGTGGCGGTTGGCCCATGTTGATTTGAAAAGGTGACCCTAGAGGGGTGACAAATTGATAAGGGGTAGAGGGTCCTTGGAACACATGAGTATAATTTTCAAAATGGAGATCCCCAAAGGCCTTGTCTCTTGGAAATCCCTATCAACCTCAAAAAAGATAGGTGCAGAATGTGAAGCAAACCTTTCAAAATCAAATGAAGGCCATTCTCCAGCAGAAGAATTGAAATCCACAAAGAGGCTACCTAATTCAGAGTCACTTAAATTGTAGTCTTCAATAATAGGCCGATGACTTTCATTAGTGGAGATCCCTCTTCTAACTATTGTTCTCCCACAACTCTCTAGGCTTTTCTTTCTTTTGATTTTTTTTCCTAGCTCTAGAAACAATGTCCTAGTAGGGATCCCTAACAAATAAAATATCTTCTTCCTTCCAAATTTGCAAATATTAGTAACAAACCTGAATTTGACAGAGTTTTAAGACACTGGTACTTATTTAAAAATCAGATCAACAGGGAGTTTCCACTAAGGATTTCCACCTTAGTTGTGTAAATGCACTAAGTATGATCTATCAAATGTTTGTCAATGCTAGAAACTAGAAATGGAAATATTCTAAACTTTATTTACCTAGATTTATCACATGAAAGCTAGTGCACTAGGTGTGAAAACTGAAAGAACTACACACAACACTTGGAGCATACAAGAAGTGTTTTACTAGGGTCTTGATTTTGAACTGAACTCCCAAAAATGACACTACTTAGGTGTTGGTATACAAATTGATTCTCGCTCAAATTTTAAGTAGTATCATTGGTTTAACAGGAAGCTTGGAGACAAATTAGATCATGATGAGTCATTTTGTAGTTGGGGATGAGATCTAACTGGCCCTCTATCACTCAAATGTGGAGAAATGGATAACACCCTCAAGAGGATTTGATCTATCCTCACTATTTTAGGTTGTTCCTTTCAACCAAGGTAAGAGAACCTATTTTGTAACCTTTGTTACTAAAGAACATTGGGAGATACTTATTTTGCATGAATTTTATAGAGAAGACCTTACGAAAATATGATTAACACAAAAATATAACTCTCATGAGTTGTCACTTCCAGATCATGGAGATATTTTCATAATAATGCAAAGTTTACTAAAGACATTTGGGACCCCGATTACTTCTGGATGTTTTGGTAATAGAGATTTTGCATTTATATGCACATAGGACAAATAGGGGTAGTACATGTAGGATTGGTTGTTTTTGAATGAATTTTTTGTGGGAGGTGGGGTAGGATGAACTTGATTGATCAGATCCATGAGGAATCTTACAAAATGGGAGGTTAAACCAATAGAATGCCACAAAATATCTAAAATATTTATTTAACGAGAATATGTGCTTCAATGGAGGCCCATATTAGCACTCTTTCACACAATATTTGAGGTTTTATCACAAACACTCGAGTTAGGAAACCCAAAAAAGTTTCAAGATATAAGCCAAATCATGCCTAAGGTACACCCAAAGGATTACAGAAAATGTCTATCAACATATGAAAGAAAAGTGATTTTAATCTTTTATTCCAATCCCAAATGAAAGCTCTTATGAGGAATGAAATTGCAGATATCACTAAACTGTCACAAGGATTGAGGCTGTGTGATTGAATCATATTTTAATACAATATTGTAACAAAAACAAGAAAAACTATTCACATACATTCAGAAATAAAACAAACACATTTTTCTCAAGACAACACAGAATAACTCAAATTTGATTAAATATATCAACAGGGGAAGTCGCAGAGGTTGTCAATGGTTGTACACTTACAATCACCTTGATATGATTAGATTTAATAAAAAAGAGATATGCTAGCTTCTCAAAAATGATGGGCTATTTCAAGCTTTTTTCTATTAGAAATTTAAGTCCCGACCCCTAACACTCCAACCATTTACGAAAAATTCATGCCATTTATAACATTTACAATAGGGACCCTTTCCCTCCAAAAATTCTATAGCTTGAGTGCTACCAGTGCTTGCCATGATCACGATCATGATTATTAGAATCAGATCTACAAAAATTTTCCATGTGCTCGAGGGGGCTAGATCTCATCGAATATCTCCCTGCATTCAATTCCTTCCTTTGGTAGATCACTCTTTCTTCAATTTTCTAACCACTTCCACCCCTAATCTATCAAATCTGGCTCCTTGCATGCTCGGAGAAGAAAAATGGAAAATCTGATTGAGCATGATAGTTAGACCATTTTAATGGAAAAAGATGTCTTCCAGATCTTCCCACCAAACTTAGATATCAACATTAACTCCCCTCTCTACTTGGCATGTAGGAAATACCAATAAATCATGAAGACTCACACTTCCAGGTGTGTTTTAGTAAAATGGGGGGAAAATCAGATTCAGACTCTCAGCTACCATTGATCTTTACTTTGAATTTGGGTCATCCACGTGGAAGATTCAAACTTAAAAATAGACCCGGGGGCTTCCTCTGACTTTTACAACTTTTGGAAAAATGGAAAAAAATTCCATTTTTCTCCACACCTCCACCCTTGGGAAATGAGCTTGACACATGTCCTGAGGTGGGGCCCAAAGGAACTATGGATAAATTCTTCCATTTGACCCTATTTTTGGAAAAATGAATTTTTTCTATGTTTTCTGCACAGCTCTACCCTTGAAAAATAGGCCTAACACGTGTCCCAATATGGTTGCAGCAAAACTACGCTTCCCTTTTTACTTTTAAATATTTTCTCCCAAAAGGAAATTTTTCCAAAATTCCCCTTGATTTCGCACCTCCGCCATTGACCGGAGCAAGCTTTGACCTTTCCTTTATTAGGCCTATAGGCCATTTTGATGTTTTTAGTCATTTGCATATCAAGGGCGAAAATCCAAATTTCCCCCTATGGTCCGCCTCCCCACCCCTTTGAATTTTCAAACCACCACATGTCACCATGGCATACCTTGAGATGGTCTAAAAACTTTGATACCTTGAACGAGCACAGGCTCGCCATGTGTACTGGCCTGATAAAGTTTGTTTGAGTGCTTGAAGCTCAGTGGAAGGTGTCATGTGTTATGCTCCTAGGTAGTTTCCTTTGGCTGTTCAAAAGTATAAGTAGAATGAAAAGTGAGCGGAGGCCTCCACGTGTCGTCCTGGTGCTTCTTTAAAATGAAACTCAAGGCCCAGTCCCCAAACATGTGCAGTTCCTCCACTTGTCTCAGACCTCCCAAAACCCTTTGAAAAGGACTAGGTATGGGAAGACCCAGCAAAAGCCTCCACATGTCCTCCTAGTGCTACTCCAATGCCAAACCAAAATTAGATCCTCAAACGAGTGTCATTCCTCCATGTGAACAAATTTTGAAGTTGAGGCTTTTCTTTAAATTTTTGAAATACCTAGGTGAGTCATGTCCAATGAAAAGAGTCCACATTCCCTATCGATGCAAGGATGCAAACATGACTAGGAGAAATGAACATCAAATTATAAAATATAGAAAAATGATCATTTGAGCTCGAAAATGAAAATTTCTCCAAGGGAAGAGAATTTAGAAATATTACAAGGATCAAATATTTTTGTTAGAGATACATCCATTCATTTTTCTTCAAGTAAATAGGGCAAAAACGATAAGGAAGACAAATCCTAACTATGTAGAATGGAAAATATGGGAGAACCCGAGTATTTAGAAAAATAGAGAATGGGAGAGACCCAAATTACAAACCTTTTCCAGGTGAACAAAGAAATAAGGAGAAAAGAATGGACCCATAAGTGATCTATGACCCAGGAACATATTAAAAATGGCAACAAAGATTAACCATGCACAACATGAGAAAAATAAAGTGACAGATGCCACAAATCAATAGATTTTCAAAGGCAAACTAGGGTGAGACTATTTTGAGCACCAACATGAAGCAAACCATCATAGTTGCTTTCTACCAACCACATTCAATGTAGGCCAAAAAAACCTAACCGAGGGTCAAGATCAATGGCTACTAATTGAAAGGACACCATATCGACAACCCCCATAAAAAACCCTAACTTGACCTAAGTTTGTTGATGCCACTAAAAAAGTTTACAAGGAGTGAGTCATCATCATGAGGGGGCCAGCCCGTATTACTTTAAAATCATTCCATTTGACATATCAAAAGGGGATCTCACTATATTCCAAGCACCGAATATTCTAAAAGTGCTGACCATAATGTTCAACAATGATCACCCAAAAGGGGAGATAATTTTTGCATGCCTTTACAAAGGGATAGATCGGTAAGAAGAAAAAATTTTCATGCACTAAGAGGACACTTTCTCATCAAACAAGATTTATTTTTGTAAATTATTCACCCATTCTTTTCATAAAAATAAAATAGTCAACTGTAGTTTGAATTTGATATAATCAAAGGCTATTAATGCCTCTTTGTATTAGTTTGCTTTATTTTATTCCTTTATTTACTAAAAATAGGATGCATGGGCGAGTAAAACTTTAGTCCATTTTTAGGAAGGGTGGGTGAATCAATTTTGCTATATATTGTGTACCTTGACAAAGCACAAAGGAGGACTTTTTAGATACATAAGTTCTGAAGCATTTTCTCCCAGCTTTTCCTCCGAATGTGAAGTACTTTCTTCCTTTCAAATTATTTACATTCTTTTGTATGTTCCATTAATCTTGTGAATGTCAATTCCCCGATTAATCATCTTACCCTATTGCAAATTTAGTAATTTCTACAAGATAGTAATGTGTATGTTTAACTTAGCAGTATTGTTGTGATAAATTCCCTCAATACATCAAAGTCTTTACCTTTAATATTTTGTAGAAAATTGTTGGCTTGTGCATCAAAGATTCATTTCCCATATCAATTGTGCATGTACTCAGTCACATACCTCATACAAGTTTTATGTAACACCTCGGTTGTGAATCTTTTTACAGTCTTCTTTTACCCTCAAACCCCGAAAATCACTTTTCGATACATCAACAAGGAAGTGACCTTGATACCAGATACTTACCTCAAAATAGGTATACCCACATACATGAGGTGTTTGCATTGTATCTACGAAAGAGAGAGATCATTTTTTGCAAATTTAGAACACCTGTAGCCATCTCTCTATAGGGTACACTTTCAAGAGATAACATGACCCATATAAATTAAGGGTTGACCAAACCACTTAATCATTATGTTCCAACAAATTCAACTATGTCCATGACTTCAACTTGAGTTTCACCATTCTCTTCAATTTCAAGACACAACTACAAAAAGGGGAAGTATACAACGCTCTCCGCCCAACCAATATTCCCTAAAGGCCCCAGAGCCCGAACCATAGAGCAATAAGGAGTGGATATAACCAATGAAAACTTTCACAAATGCTTCCACTTTTATCACCAAATCATAGCACCCTCCGATTTGCACAAGTGGTAATTGTTACTTGAGATAGACATCTAGAGAAAGATGGTTCTTCTTCCTAATCATAGTGCAAACTAACTCCACTAAAATGAAATTACCACCTACTCCTAACTTATAATTTTCAAGGGACCAAGGAGAGATAAATTTCATGGAAATGAAGGAAAACTACACTACAGAGGTGATGCATTGAAAGAATGGAATGAGAACAATTTCCAATGTGTGAAAATGGAAGCAAAATAAAGATAAGAAAGGTTGATGAAAGTTCTCCACATTCTAATAACATCATTCACAACACATTTTCATGCATACACAATAATAATAGGAAATTCCTCTTTCCAAATGAAGGCATTGAAAATAAAAAGTTCTTGGTTTCATTATAAATTCAAATGACCATTTTACAAGATGCATGCAACTACAAAATGAAAACTTTCTTTGTGGTGACCAATATTTTCAAGAAACAATAAGTACAAAATGGTGATATACAAGAGTGAGAACTTTACAAGCCACATTTATTTACAACAAGAAGAGAATGCCCACAAAAGATGAGGATGACCAAGATGGCAAGAGGCTTCAACTATCTCCAACATGAGCTCCAACTCCATTACTCCTACAAGAATCCAACTCCAAGAGAACATGGCTTGTTTACCACCCAACCAATAGGCATCATCACATGCCTTTCCATGGTTGGAAGTCATGCTAGCCTCCCCCAAGCCCATGGGAGAGAGGAACTAGCTTCCACAATGTGCACAAGTAATAATGGGGTTTAAACACACAACAAGAGAAAACATAAGACCATTCAACTACTTAGACCTACTATACAATGAAAACCACACATGAGGAGAACAATGTCAACCTCACAAGGGGGAAGAGAGGAAGAAGGATGCCCAAATCAAGGTGTCCAACCATAGGAGCACCAATAAATACATATATAAAAACTCCTTATACCTCCTAATCATACATCCTCCTTATTCCTCCTTATACTATAGAGATCCTTCTTGGGAGGATTTTCAAACCCAAGAGGGTTTCCTCACCAAGAATGGGGAAAGGTTCAAGCCATATGAACCTTTCTCCCACCTCAAACCATATGAGGGGATGAGAAGGGACCTTCATGGCTTGACCAACAACCATGAGGTTTGAGAGGGAAATCCCTCTCTCTTCCCCTACATTCTCCAAAAACCATCATTCCAAATGATGGTGGAGAGAAAACAAGGAAAAAACAAGAACAAGCAAACAACCACATTCACCATACATCATTTCACACACTATTTTATTGATCAAGCATAGTTTACAAGATAAACAAAACTAAGAAGAAAAAAGGTTAAGAACCCTACCTCTAATATGCTTTCCAAAACTCTAAGCTTTTCCCCTTTGTCCAAGCTCCCTTCCAAGCTCCCAAAATTCTCCAAGTGCTCCCAAAAAAATGAACCAAGAAGACCCATTCTTCCCACATGAGGAAGAATAAAAAGAGGAGCCCAAAAGTTTCCTCACCAATGGGAAAGTGACAAGTGTCACCCCCTCTCCTCTCAAGAGTCAAAGATTCCAAAAACAAAATAAGTAAGAGTAAACTCACCTTTTATCCCTTTTCACCCAAAATACTAAAAACTAAAATAAAACAAAGTGGAGCAACTTTTAACACTTTCACACAATCCAACCATCTTACATGGATGGTGACTAAAGAGGGCTAAATGGGAGGGAAACTCCCTCCAAACCTTGGAAATAGGCCCCCCTACCTATTAGGTAGGGTCCAAGGGCCCATTTTCATGCTAAGGGAACCCCCAAACTCAAAAGGGGTCCCTAAAATTACCCAAAATAACCCAATTTCGGGTTTGGCATGCTTGGGCACAAGGGTAGAGGGTGTGGGGTCCACCCAAGGTTCACATGTGGTCCCCAATCCCTTCTACCAACACACACACACTTTCCCAAAACCAACACTTAACTTAAGATAAGATTATTAACCCCTAAGCTAGTTTACTTAATAAAACACACCCTAAACCTAATTAATTTTACAAGACATAATTACATTACAAAATGAGGGTTCACCCATGGTGCCCAATTAAATACATCTAATCTAAGGCCTCAAACATTTAGCATGGTTAGGACTCAGCCCGTGGGCCGCTTGTGCACAATTGCGTAGCTGCCACGAAACCCATGCTCTCTATACCTGTCACACTCACTGCACACTCATTGCACACATTAACCGCATCTGTCAATATAATAAACATCATCTATACATCACAATATCAATCAAACTTATAATGTCCGAACATAATTTACAATTGATAGTGCAATGCATACAATTATCCACATAGTTTGCCATGAATCATCCACAATAAAATTGCAACGACATATACTTAGGTTAGCATGAAAATCACCATCATTAAATCCAAAACACTATATCATCAATCAAATTAACCACAAGAGACTAACATCTAACCGATAAGTCTATCATATAACCCTGTTAGTGTCATCACATCATACGAAATATATCAGTATATGAATCTAATCCAATTGGCGCTACGCGCCCAAAATGCCATAATGTCCAAGAGGATAAAATATCATAGTAAAATGTCCAAAGTCTATCAGAGTCTCAATCAAAACATGTCTAGAAATAAAGGAACCAACAGATAACTGGAGCTATAAAAATGTGGGCACTACATCCCCCTCTCCTAGAATTAGACTTCCTCCTGGAAGTCATTGGAAGAGATAGGGATATCTAGCCCTCAGTGGTGTAGCATCCTCCCGGAGTGGCGATGACTCGTCATATCGGTCCCCTTTGCACTCTAACTGGTCCAAATCTCGACCCCGAAATGACCTCGGTGCTCCGGTATGCGTACGGGCTCCAATCTCCACTGCCCTCCGTCCTCTACCTGTAATGCCGACCAATCCAAAACATGAGAAACATCTGGTACATATCTACGTAGTACAGAAACATGAAAAACATCGTGGGCCCGTGCAAGGCGTGGTGGCAAAGCTAGGCGATAGGCAACTGGACCGATGACCTCAAGAATATCAAAAGGCCCCACAAAACGAGGCGATAGCTTAGAACCCTTTCCATAACGGATCGGACTCTTATGAGGATGAACCCTCAAGAAGACTTTGTCACCCCTTTGAAGTGACGATCGATCCTCTTGGTGTCGCATACGCCTTCTGGCGTGCTCTAGCCTGCTCAAGACGCTGCCGAATCAGAACAACCTGCTGCTCTAAATCCTGAAGATAAGCTGGCCCCAAAATAATCCTGTCATCTAGTCTATCCCAGCTCAAAGGTGTCCTGCAAGGTCGTCCATACAAAGCCTGATAGGGAGCCATGCCAATGGAGCTATGATAACTGTTATTGTAGGCAAACTCAACTAAATGCAAATAGTCTTCCCACTTCTTCTGCTGGTCCATCACGTACATCCTCAACATGTCCTCTAACACCTGATTAACCCTCTCTGTCTGCCCATCTGTCTCTGGATGATAAGCCGAACTGAAATTAATCTGTGTACCCAAGGCCTCCTGAAAAGAAGTCCAGAAAACTGATGTGTAGATGGTGTCTCTGTCATTAATGATCGTCTTCGGAATCCCATGCAATCTGACAATATCCTCCATGAACACTTTGGCGATGGCCTGTGCATTATAGGTGACCTTGGTTGGCGAGAAATGCGCAACCTTGGTCAACTTATCCACAGTGACCATAATGGCATCATGACGATAAGAGGACATAGGAAGTCCTACTATGAAATCCATGGAGATCACATCCCATTTCCACTCGGGAATGTCATGAGGGTATAAGAGTCCTGCGGGATGAGAATGCTCTGCCTTGACTCTCTGACACTCAAGACACCGTGCTACAAAATCTGCTATGTCTCGACGAAGACCCGGCCAATAATATAACTCTCTCAAATCGGCATGCATCTTCTTCACTCCTGGATGTGCTGCGTATGGGGCTCGATGAGCCTCAGTAAGGATGAAACTACGCAGATCACCTGCCTTAGGCACATAAATGCGCCTATGGAACCGAAGCAAACCATCTGACTCTAGCATGCATCCTGAATATCTACCCTCAAAAGAACCCTGAGAATCCAACATCTGCCTAGCACCCTCATAAAACCTGTCCTCTGGAAGATGCTCAAGTATCCTGCCTCTCAAATCTGACTGCAGTGTCAAAGAAGCAAGCACATGCCGTCATCTACTAAGTGCATCTGCAACAACATTTTCCTTTCCCTTGATATACTGCACCTCCATGTCATACTCACAAAGGAACTCCATCAACGCCGTTGTGAGCGTTGAGGTTAATTTGAGAGAAGATATCTTTGTAAGCTTCTGATGATCTGTCCTCAAGATGAAAGGTCTACCCAAAAGGAAATGTCGCCAACGCACAAGTGCATGAACAACTGCTGCAAGCTCTAAGTCGTGAGTAGGATAGTTAAGCTCATAGTCCTTGAGCTTACGAGACTCAAAAGCAATAACCCGATGCGCTCTGCAGAAGCTGCTCCCAAACCCTCTAGTGATGCATCGGTGCAAACAACAAAATCCTCTGTTGAGTGCAGGCTGCTAAGATGGGCGCCGTGGTTAACCTTTCCTTAAGCAAGCTGAAAGGCTGCTCACATTTTTCGACCAATCAAACTTCTTCCCTTTCCTCGAAGAAGTAATAGGGTGAGCAATCCTAGAAAAGTCTGCACAAACTGCGGTAATACCTGCTAAACCCATGAAGCTCCTCACCTCGGTGGTGATGTGGGTCTTTGGCCAATCAAGATAGCTTTGAATCTTAGAGGGATCTACGGAGATACCCTCACACTTTGATATGATATGACCCAAATCTTGAATCTCTCATGCGAAAGAAGCTGCATTTTCCAAGTTCCCATCTGACTTCTGCTCTCTCAAAACACTGAAGTACACCGCCTCAAATGCTCCTCGTGTTCCTCCTCGGGAACGAGAATAAATCAATATGTCATCAAGGAACACTAAAACAAAGCGATCGAGAAATGTCTGAATACTCCATTCATGAGGCTCATGAAGGCAGTGGGGCATTAGTCAAACCAAATGGAACCACTTTGTGAACTCATAATGCCGTAACGTGTGCGAAATGCTTTGTCTTATGAATATCGCATCTGAAATGCGCAAGCGATGATATCCTGACTTGAGATCGATTTTGGAGAACACTCTAGCTCCCCGCATCTGATCAAACAAGTCATCAATCCTGGGGAGTGGATAACGGTTCTTTATTGTGACCTTGTTGAGCTATCTGAAATCTACACAAAGCCTGAGAGAACCATCCTTCTTCTTCACAAATATGACTGGCGCTCCCCAAGGAGATACACTAGGGCGAATGAGACCCTTCTCTAACAACTCCTCTAACTGAATCTTGAGCTCATGAAGCTCTGAAGTCGTCATCCGATAGGGTGCCCTAGAAACTGGTGCAGATCCAGGCACTAAGTCAATGGTGAAATCCACCTCTCTACTAGGTGGTAAACCTGGAAGCTCCCCTGGAAACACATCTGCATACTCCCTCAAAACTGCGTGATCATCAAGGGGTGAATGCTGCGGAGTCTTGTCGAGCGATCAGCGATAGTGATAGCAAACAAGCCGCAACCCTTACGCATGCTCGCTTGAGTTGCTTAGCTGAGATCATGCGCAAGGAAATGGGTCTCTGCATCCTGAAATCACAACTGCACTACCCAAATCATCCTGACACTCAATGACCTTCTCTCTACAATCCACCTTGGCTCGATGAGCCTCGAGCCAATCCATACCCAACACTACCTGATAGGATCCTAAAGGAATAACTCGGAGGTCAAGCGTAGTGGAGAAGACTCCCAAATCGAGTACACAACTCTCCACATACGAGTCCACGGTGAGTTTAGCCCCAGAGGCCAACTCAACCTGCCAACTATCTGGCTGCCTAGCCACCCACTAGCCCCACCTTTGGTCCACTTTATAGAAGGTGATATAAAGGAATCGAAGCACTGAATCAAAAAAAATCCTGAGACAGAAATACCCCTGATAGTACCTGTCGTCTCAATGACTGTGGCCTGATGCTCAGCCTGGCGGTTGTCAACCGCTGCATACACACGATGGGCGCGTCCCACGTCACCCACCGTCTGCTCGGATCTAGGAGCTCTCTGCATATCCGTAGTAGTGGGCTTGTGCGGACACATACGCACATAATGATCTGGAGCCCCACAAATAAAACATCCTCCTGTACCCCTCTGAGATGGGGTCCCTCCTGCTCTGGCGGCCCGAACTGCCGGTCCCGACCCTAGTAGGCTGCTGAGCGGCGGGGCTGGCTGGGAGTGATGAGTACCCGGCCTCCTGTCTCTAGACCCACCAAAACCACCTCTAGACCCACCTCGCTGAAAACTCTGAGTCTGTCTACCCCTCTGATGCTGGTGTCCCTGATGTTGTGTCTGCTGTGATGGGTGTGGAGGAGCTCTCGATGCTGCTGGAGAAGACCAGAATCCTCCTCTAGGGGGTGGTACTGCTCCCCGTGCTCTCTGACTCTGGAATGCTGAATCTATCCTGGAACTTGCTCTTGTTTCTTTCTCTGTGCTCCTGAGCCTTGGTCCTATTCTCCTCAGCCAAGTAGGCCTTCTCAACGGCCTTCTCGAGCGTGGGAGGAGATAACATCCTAACAGCTCCTGCTATATCTGCATTCAGGCCCCGAATGAACCTGTTTACCTGTAATTTCTCGTCTTGCAGGTAGTCTACATACTGCAAGAGATCGAGAACTGCTCTCATCTTGTGCCGCCTTTGAGCCAGAACCCTGTCGCAAGTCGTGAAACTCATCGATCCTCTTCTGCACAAAATGCTCTGACATATACCGGGCCCTGAATCGCTCCTCGAACAACTCCCATGTCACTGTATCCGAGTCAAATGGAGCTTCCGCTCCTCATTCCTCCACCAAACGCCTGCTGCGTCTCGGAGGAGGTGTATGGCGAACCTGGCTTTGACGTTGCTCTCATGAGAGTGCAAACCAAAGCAGCTATCCAAGCTAAGAAGCCAGGACTCCGCCCCAAAGCCATCTGTCGAACCAGTAAACGTAGGTGGCTGCAGGCGAAGAAGGTCTCGAATCACACTGCCTGTGTCTCGATCCTGACGGTGTGGTCTAACAGGTGAGAGGGGTCGCATATCTCCAAAAGGTCCCTCGAAGCTGTGTGTGAATGGCTGTGACGAAATGAGGCCACCCTCTCGCCAAGGATGGAAGGGCTGCGTGACCTCTCTCGTCTCGGAATGTCGTGCTCAGGTGGCTCTGGATGTGCGTCCTCACCAATCAACTCCTCATCTCCTAACTGAATGTCCTCCTCTCTCGGCACCTGCGGTGGTGGAAGGCGCTCCTGTACGACACCTATCAGCTGCTGTAGGGTCTCCAATATCTGAGGCCCAAAATCGGGCACCGGCGGCTCTCGCGTAGGTGCGCTACGACCCGAACCTCGAGCTGAACGTCCCCTCTTGGGTGCCATCCTGACCCGAACCGAGGTAAAAAAAATGTTTTATAAACTTTCTAAACGTTTGTTGGAAGCGTTATATTATTATTATTTTTATTATTTTAATTATTATTATTATTGTTATTATCATTATAACACCAAAGCAATGCCCCTTCCCATTAATAATTAATTTATAATAATTATTAATTAATTAATTATTTATTTATTTTCCCGAAATAAATTAATACCATCCCGCAATAATTTAATTATTTTAATCTATTAAGCTCCCTAGGGTTTTAAACAAAAATATTTACACCCCTTGCATAAATTAGTCTTCCCTAATTTTATTATTTTTATTTTATTATTTCTAGGGTTTTATGATTAAATTTACACTCTTAGACAAAAAATTTATTTATTTATTTATTTTTCTACACACTCTTTAAATTTAATTTTGTTTTCCCCCTTTTAATTTAATCTACCCACACACCCCCTTTTATTTATTTTATTCCCATTAAAAATTCTCCCTCCTATAACAAAGTGCCTATGACTTAAAAGTGTAGGATTGATTATGGGCCTTTGGATCAAATCAAATATGAGCCCTTGATTTCAAATTTACCCTAAATCTGACCTAATCATCCTTATGTTTTCCTTTTTCTTTCTCTTATTTTTTCATTTTTTTTTTTTTTTGTCATTCTCATGTTGTTGTGAAAGGAGTTTGGCCATGGAGTTTTGGTTTCAAACAATCTCCAATATTTTATTTTATTTTTTTTTTTTTTTTATTTTTTTTTTTTTTATTTTTGAACTTCTTTGAGAGGAACTCAAATTCATTTTTTTGATGACGCATATATACATATATATATATATACACATATATATATATATATATATATATATATATTTTATTATATATATATATATTATATTTTTTTTTTTTTATTATATATATATATATTTGTTTTTTTATTTTTTTTTTTTTTTTTTTTTTTGGGGATTTGGGAGGGGGCGGGTGCGGCGGGGGCGGGGTGGGGAGGGCATGTGGCGGGGCACGGGGGTGGCACGGTGGCGGCGGGGCGGGGGGGGGGGTGCGCGGGGGGCGGGGGCGGGGCGGGGGGCGGGGGGGGGGAAAGGGGGGGCGGGGGGGGGGGGGGGGGGGGGGGGGAGGGGGGCGGGGGAAGGGAGGGGAGGGGGGAGGGGCGGGGGGCAGGGGGGGGGGGGTGGGGGGGGGGGCGGGGGGCGGGGGGGGAGGGGGGGGGGGTGGGGGGATTTGGGGGGGGGTGGGGTTTGGGGTTTGGCAAAGCCCAAAAACTTGTTTTTTTTTTTTTTTTTTTTTTTTTTTTTTTTTTTTTTTTTATTTTTTTTTTTTTTTTTTTTTATATTTATTTATATTATATATATATATATATATATATATATATATATATATATATATATATATATATATTTTTTTTTATTTATTTTTTTATTTTTTTTTTTTTTTATTTATTTTTATATAAATATATATATATATATAATATATATATATATATATATATATATATATATTATATATATATATATGTTATTTATATAGAAATATATATATATATATATATATATATATAATATATATATCATATTAAACAAAATATATATAAAAAAATCTCTTTTGTTAAATAGATTTATATTTATCAAAATTATATACTTAATGGGTATTAGTGATAAGAAAATTGTATTATACATTATTACCCATCCATGTTTGATCATTTTATTTTTGCAATAAGGAAGGAGAGAAAGACTAATTGCACTCTATTCACTAACATTACAAAAAAGCTAAGAATAAATGCATTACAAGAATGGTATTTTATTTACATTTAATCATGCTACCAACAATTTACAAGAAGAGGATTTAATGCTGGAAACTAGAGTATTCTCATTCAATGATAATCCTAAGGCTCAAAGCTATGACTAGATTTCCTTTCTAATGCTCTAACAAGACACATATTTCAGATTTCTAAACAACAAGATATCCAACAAGTAATAATACTTTCCTTCTCAAACAAGGATTACAACATATTTTAATTTTTTTTTTTTTTTTATTATAAAAGAACATTCACTACAATATTTCATTTCCAAGAAGCTAAAACTCAAATACATAACTATCCAAGAACAATTATATTATATATATATATATATATATATATTATATATTTTTATAAATTTTAACAAATAATAAAGATAAAATAAAACAGAAATTACCCAAAAGTCAGTGTGTTTGAAACCACGCTACGATACCAAAATGTAATGCCATATTTTTTTTTTTAAAATGCAAGCAAAATAAAATGCACACTAAACTTTCAAGATTTTATATGTAATGCATATCTATATTTCATATTTCTAAACAACAAATCTTTCCAAATGAAGGCATTGAAAATAAAAAGTTCTTGATTTCATTATAAATTCAAATGACAATTTTACAAGATGCTTGCAACTACAAAATGAAAACTTTCTTTGTGGTGACCAATGTTTTCAAGAAACAATAAGTACAAAATAGTGATTTACAAGAGTGTATAGACTTGACAAGTCACATTCATTTACAAAGTGAAGGCAATGCCCACAAAAGAAGAGGATGACCAAGATGGCAAGAGGCTTCAACTATCTCCAACTTGAGCTCCAACTCCAATACTCCTACAAGAATCCAACTCCAAGAGAACATGGCTTGTTTACCACCCAACCAATAGGCATCATCACATGCCTTTCCATGGTTGGAAGTCATGCTAGCCTCCCCCAAGCCCATGGGAGAGAGGAACTAGCTTCCACAATGTGCACAAGTAATAATGGGGTTTAAACACACAACAAGAGAAAACATAAGACCATTCAACTACTTAGACCTACTATACAATGAAAACCACACATGAGGAGAACAATGTCAACCTCACAAGGGGGAAGAGAGGAAGAAGGATGCCCAAATCAAGGTGTCCAACCATAGGAGCACCAATAAATACATATATATAAAAACTCCTTATACCTCCTAATCATACATCCTCCTTATTCCTCCTTATGCTATAGAAATCCTTCTTGGGAGGATTTTCAAACCCAAAAGGGTTTCCTCACCAAGAATGGGGAAAGGTTCAAGCCATATGAACCTTTCTCCCACCTCAAACCATATGAGGGGATGAGAAGGGACCTTCATGGCTTGACCAACAACCATGAGGTTTGAGAGGGAAATCCCTCTCTCTTCCCCTACATTCTCCAAAAACCATCATTCCAAATGATGGTGGAGAGAAAACAAAGGAAATAACAAGAACAAGCAAACAACCACATTCACCATACATCATTTCACACACTATTTTATTGATCAAGCATAGTTTACAAGATAAACAAAACTAAGAAGGAAAAAGGTTAAGAACCCTACCTCTAATATGCTTTCCAAAACTCTAAGCTTTTCCCCTTTGTCCAAGCTTCCCTCCAAGCTCCCAAAATTCTCCAAGTGCTCCCAAAAAAATGAACCAAGAAGACCCATTCTTCCCACATGAGGAAGAATAAAAAGAGGATCCCAAAAGTTTCCTCACCAATGGGAAAGTGACAAGTGTCACCCCCTCTCCTCTCAAGAGTCAAAGATTCCAAAAACAAAATAAGTAAGAGTAAACTCACCTTTTATCCCTTTTCACCCAAAATACTAAAAACTAAAATAAAACAAAGTGGAGCAACTTTTAACACTTTCACACAATCCAACCATCTTACATGGATGGTGACTAAAGAGGGCTAAATGGGAGGGAAACTCCCTCCAAACCTTGGAAATAGGCCCCCCTACCTATTAGGTAGGGTCGAGGCCCATTTTCATGCTAAGGAACCCCAAACTCAAAGGGGTCCCTAAAATTACCCAAAATAACCCAATTTCGGGTTTGGCATGCTTGGGCACATGGGTAGAGGGTGTGGGGTCCACCCAAGGTTCACATGTGGTCCCCAATCCCTTCTACCAATACACACACACTTTCCCAAAACCAACACTTAACTTAAGATAAGATCATTAACCCCTAAGCTAGTTTACTTAATAAAACACACCCTAAACATAATTAATTTTACAAGACATAATTACATTACAAATTGAGGGTTCACCCATGGTGCCCAATTAAATACATCTAATCTAAGGCCTCAAACATTTAGCATGGTTAGGACTCAGCCCGTGGGCCGCTTGTGCACAATTGCGTAGCTGCCCTGAAACCCATGCTCTCCTATACATCACTGCACACTCATTGCACACATTAACACATCTGTCAATATAGTAAACATCATCTATACATCACAATATCAATCAAACTTATAATGTCGAACATAATTTACAATTGATAGTGCAATGCATCCAATTATCCACATAGTTTGCCATGAATCATCCACAATAAAATTGTAACGACATACACTTAGGTTAGCATGAAAATCACCATCATTAAATCCAAAACACTATATCATCAATCAAATTAACCACAAGAGACTAACATCTAACCGATAAGTCTATCATATAACCCTGTTAGTGTCATCACATCATACGAAATATATCAGTATATGAATCTAATCCAATTGGCGCTACGCGCCCAAAATGCCATAATGTCCAAGAGAATAAAATATCATAGTAAAATGTCCAACGTCTATCAGAGTCTCAATCAAAACATGTCTAGAAATAAAGGAACCAACAGATAACTGGAGCTATAAAAATGTGGGCACTTTATGGATCAGTTACGTTTTCATAGAGGATGTCGAGAGCATTGTGAAAAGTCTAATTTTGTTAAAATCGGAGCTTCATGTCAAAAATTGTGCTTGTTTGAACTTTAGGGATCGAGTGTTCCACGCGTGCTCTCTCAATCCACATCACACTACCTTCCTTTGTATTATGGGTATTGAGGGCTTTCAGGGAACTCATGGCATTGGGGTATAAGGGACTCCTTGGCTGCAAACTCCCACCTTACCTACATCCATTTCTTATGGATGTTTTGGCTTTAGGGTCTTGCGATGCACTTGGATAACTTGGGACTGCCCGACCCCACCATCACTGCATCATATAGACTTTTAGAAATTTCAGCCTTTTCACATATTCACATCCCAACTCGCCCAAGACATTTAGGCAATCCAAATCTGCATTCATCATACTATAATGGACCCATTTCATTTTTTTGTAGATAAAAGGAACTGGATTTTTGGGGAACTCGTGGCCCGATTGAACTTGGACTACCTAGGACACAAACTTCAGCCTTTTCCACAACACAAAGGAATGGTTTCCATTTACTTGTAGATCAGGTGAATCAGATTTTCAGGGAACTCACAACTTGAAGGAACTTGGAATTCCTAGGATACCAACTTCCACCTTATCCATAAAACATTGAATATGCTTCATTCCTTTGCAAATCAGGCAAGTCAGCATTTTGGGAAACTTGTGGCCCGATGGAACTTAGACCACCTAGGCCTTCAGGACCTGATTCACCCACAATAGACTATTTCCTTAGTATTTTGGACCCAACTTGAGGATAAGGAACCTTAGTTGCATCCGCAGTTGTTCCGCCATAGCCTCCAAACCCGCAATACATTAAAATAGGTAATTTTAAATTTTTTCAAAAAAATTTTCACAATTTTTTAATAACTCCTTAGATTTTCCTTGAAAATTGGAGTTAAAGAAAAGTAAAGGCATGCCCCCAAAATCCAAATTTCTTGTTTTCACCATTCTTCCTCTCCATGTCCAAAGTAATTATGTAAGTTATCGAAATTCACCTTGGGGTAAATTTTGGATAACATCCACATTATAACACACATGCAAACAATATTTTAACACACATACAAACACAAAACAACAATATCAATAAATTGCAACCTTTCCAAAGCAAGTCTTGAAAATTCTAAGGCAAGGGAGCAAGGAAATATGGGAAAATCACGTATTCCTCCCAATGGGTTAATTTTCTAGCTTAAAAGCCTCAAACATCTTCATCCACAAAATAACAAAACTCTTATCCCTCCCTCAAACAAAATCTTATCACTCCCTCATACTCTTATCACCACCTCAAGTATTTTTATACATAGATAAGTAGGAATATATTATCGAAAAAGGTGGGAAAATCAACCCAAAATCCCTCAAAAATATGCAAACAAGACTATTATTCCTCCATGAAAATATCCCTATATTCCTTCTCCTACACCATCTATAAGCTCATACTATTCAATTCCTAAACATGCACACACAAACATTCACGTTTGATAAAATAAAATTTGCAAGGTCTAAGTCCCTACCTTTCTATTGCAAGAAGCTTTTATCCATAATCACAACTCTAAGATCCTTCCAAGCTCAAGCCCAAATCCAAAAAAACTCCAAGATTTCAAGAAAGCAACTCAAGCCAAAACTCTCCAAAATGCAAGTGCACAACTCAATCAAGTAACCCTCAAAATATCAAAATAACTTGTATAAATAGAAAATTAGGAGAGGATGGTGAGGTGGCCCCATGTAGGATGCCACATCAATTCTCCTTAAATCCTCATCACCAAGTGAAACATAAAATCCAAGGCTAATAAATTGGTGGGTGAGGATATGAAAAATTCCTTCCACAAACAAAATCTCATGCAAGAAAGTGCAATAAATTTCACCTTTTTACATTCCAAATCACACAATGAGTTATAGTTTTGACCCCTTGTACCATAGGTATAGTTTGTAGGTGAATTTAAGAGGTGTGGGAAAATATTAACTTGTCCCACAAGCCTCAAAAAATGGCCCCAAAGTCAAATTTCGGGATTTGAGCGATGGGTTGAGTGCACAACATCCAAATTAATTAAAATCCAACTCAAATCAAAATATTAAAATGACAACCTACCCCAAATAAATGCCCCTTTGTCACATCCCAAATAATTTATTTACATGATTAATCAATTTAAGTAAGAGCATATTAATTAACAATAATAAAGTGAAATACGCCATAATAATAAATCACATACTCATGAAATAATAAAAAGGGAAAGAGAAAAGAACACATAGCCCATGATCACATCTTGTGATCATCCCCCATGGGGACCTCCTAACAATCTAACAACACACAACAATATAATTGAACATAAAGATGCCAAGGTGACCTTCATTACATCCATATGATATTCCACTATGGTTAGTCTCATACCCCCCTCTTGTTTGTTGTGATATGATCACTTGCAAAAATTAAAAATACATCTTCAGCCTTGTGGCCATATCAAATACATCAACAATAAAATACATGCACATTTGTCAATAAACATCATTATATCACGTAATTAAATCATCCTCAAAGCTAAGAAATGCTATCAATTATTTACAATTTAAGTAAACATTTAAATTCTACCATTTTAGCCAGTATCAATAAGATCTTAAGACTAGTCCCAACATCAAACATAATCAATATGTCAAGAATCCAAGGTGTTGGTATACATAGAGTAACCATACTAGAGCATCATTAGTACTGAAATTATTTTCTATGTATATGATCCACAATAGGAGTCCACCACAAATCTATAATTTTTAAATATCTATATTGTCTGTCAAAAACATATAATAATGTCCATCTCTCAATTTCTATTGATCAAATATGATAAAAAAGTCCATGTCTCTAGTCCATAGTAAGCAAAATCATAGTAAGATAATGTCGATGAGGAGTGGGAACTATATCCTCCTCCCCTTAGAATCAACTTCCTCTTGGAAGTCACTTGAATATGTGTGGGAATTGTGATCTCAAAGGTGTGGTGTCCTCCAATGTAGCTATCGTCTCATCATATCAATCCCACTAGATGCACACACTGATCAATCTAATGGCCTAGAAGGCCTATGGTCCTACTCTATAAAATGTAAATAGGATCTACCATCACTTGTCCATACTAGTGCACTTGTAATGCTACCCAATCCAATACATGAAAGGGATCTGGTATGTATCTTCTAAGACCATAAGCATGGAACACATAATGGATGTGAGACAAGATGGGTGGAAAATCTAAGCAATAGGCTTAGGGATTGATCTACTCCAAGATCTTAAAGGGACCCCTAAATCTAGGAGATAGTATTGAGCCTTTTCATAGTGGATAGGGCTCTTATAAGGCATGACATGAAGAAACACCTTCGTGTCAACCTCAAAACTACAATCTGTCCTCCTTTGACCTGCATACTTCTTCTGCCTATCTTGAGCCTCATGTAATCTCTGTATAATCAAGATAACATGCTCCTCCATGTATTGTAACATAGCTACTCCAATATATATTGTTGAAAACTTTTTCACTTGTGCAAAAATGGCCAACTTGAAGCTTTGTTACAATAAATAGAATTGGTGAAGTATACCTAAGCTAGGGGAGGTTCTTTTAGACAATATTATTACCATTGAAATAATTAATTATTACATGAAATCTACATATATGTTTACTATTTCAAAACATAACAGATCACATAGCCTGAAATTTCATGCTATCTTCAGCAAAAGAACACAAATCCCCAAAGGATAGCTGTGTTTCCTTGATGAAGACACCAAATTGTAGAATAGATGAAGTGTTAGGTTTTGGAGTAGCAATCATGACTATAGATTATAGAAATTAGAGTTCATTAATGGATGTTATAGGTATTCTTTAATGTTATTTCCTTCATGATTAAGACATTCAATTATAATATTGGATTTTTTTAGTTCATCATACAATCCATATCATAAAGTAAAAATGCAGAAAAAAATACACAACTCAATTTTATAATTCAATGTTTTATTTATAAGGAATTTCAAAATGTTCCCACACAAGCCATGAGATGCAATTGGAATGTAAATTACAACTACTAAAATAAGAGGTACACATGCATGAAAGAGAAAATAAAGGAGTATGAGTGAACCCATCATTTCCTTGGAGGTTTCTCCTTTGGTTGATGCATCCTCATCTTCAACTTTGTTCTCTCTCCATCTTCACTGCTGAAATCATTGTACCTAAAAATAAGAAAAGAGGAAAATCATTCAGTTACAAGCTCATGGTTAATCCATATTCCTATATTGTCCTAATTCATGCATAAGGATCTCTTAATAATAGGAGAGATAGATTACTTGAAGATCAAACAATATACATGATTTACTCACTCAAAAAGATGGAAAGAAAAGAAAAGAAAAACATAGACATAAGAGAGGCCAAAAGCCTAAATATTTTCTAACTATTTTCTCAAGTGTGTAGGTATAGGTTGCAGCCAAGAATAAATAAATCATGTCTTACAGTCCTCACTATGGATAAAGATTATAGAGTTCAATAACTTCTATCTTATGGTACATGAAGTACATGAGTCATAAGTACTTAATGGAATGAAGGAAGAATGCAAATAAAAGTTCAATGACTTTTCTAGAAATAGTATAAGTTGCATTAAATAACAAGAGGAGACACTTGCAAGATAAAAGTACATGTTCTAGATTACAACTGAAGAAGAAGAGTCAGAATTTAAAGGCTGAAGTTAACTAGAGAGAGAAGATTACACCAGAAATAGAATGAGAAAGAAGTCTGAGAAAATTTGACAGGGCTTCGCCATGTAAAATGGACATTTACATCTTTCCATCATGTTGTTTTTAACTAATACATGCTTTAAAAGTTGTATGTAAATAAAATAAGTGATACGAAAAGCTAGAAAAGCATGCCATGATCAAGATACCAGTTATTATGTTTCAGTTTCCAACAAAAATCAACTTCAACATAAAAAGTGATACATTCTATTTCAATCGAAAGTACATCTATTACAGCTGAAATAGAAATAAAAGAAGGAAATCTGGGAAAAATTTGACAAGGCTTCACCATGAAAAATAGACATTTAAAATTTTCCAACATGCATATCAAAGTTGTTATAAAAGGAAATGCATTATTTAAGTAGAAGAGAAATGGACCTTACTATCTTTCACAAATTGAAGTAGTTTGGAGTATTCATTAAAACTTAACATTTGAATAAAATGAAGTTTTAAGATAATCCTAGAAAGTTTAGCCATTTTAAAATTGTAGTTCTTAAATGAAGCAGATTGAAGTGCAGAGGAATGCTACTATATCAAAGAATTACATCTATTTAAGTAAGGAATCAGATAAAGAAAAGATTAAGATCATATGCATCATAGTAAACTAAGAATAGATCTCAATTTATTAAACAATCATGTTTTGTTGGTAGGATCAAACAAGAGATAGAAGTTTCGAGAGGACTATGATACACTCATTCGAATGAAAATGGACCAAGTTATGAACAATAATTCAATAAGGAATAAACAAATGACAAGGCAAAAAATGAAAATAGTGAACAAATGTGACAATAAGTGGAAAGAATGTCATCCGTGAACCATGAGTAACCAAATCAGTGCACAAGTTAAAGAATGAAACAAAATCAAATTTAATGGAGCTACAAAAGTTGAAATGAACTAGCACAAATATCTTGAGGTACTTATGAAAATCTAGGATTTCAAAAGCACAACCATGGTAATGGAAGATAGAGTTGTACAACTCAATATATACACATTTTGAAATGTGCTTCACCCCTTTATATATCAGATTGCAAACAATATTGCAAATGAAAGAATACAAGTATTAGTAAAGTTCTAACTAGAAGGGTCAAACGCATATATTTCCAAACAAAGAATAAAAAATTATAAGTCCCTGAATCAAACGAAGAACAAAACCCAAGGTATTAAACATCGAATTCAAGGAGTCTACAAAAGGATGAAGGATGGAATAAGTGCAAATTCTGATCAAATCAGGGAATGTAAAGTTTAAGGTAACAAAATTTTATCTCAACTTTTCCTAAAGCCATTATAATCCTCAAAATAGATTGCAAAATCAAGGAGTAAAGAAGTTCGAATACCCATATTAAAGTAGGGATACCCAAATCTAGTTTGGAATATTTCAATCCACAAATTAGAAAAATATATGTGTAGATACATGTTTAGGGAAATACTTGAAAAGTTAATATCATAATTGCATAAAGAAAATTCGAAATCTTACTCTTTATTCTTTTTCATACATAGGAAGTATTACATCCATTTAAATAGGAGATGTTGTTCCTATATTTAAGGAGATATAATCTCCATAAATATCTCCACACATAACTCCTAAAACAACTCCATGCTATTATACGTGAGATTTTGTTTTCTCACAAAACTAATATTGTTAATGATTTGTTTACTCAACAACTCATAATTACATTTCAAAGAATGTAATTAATTATTACAACACATATTATATTATCCTAGATAATATAATCACTTACATAATATTCTATGTTCACACTACAACATAGATATTCCTAACATTCGCCCCCTTAGTGTGAACATGGGGTAAGAGCTCCCTGAAACATCAACCCGGAGTATTATTTTGGATCTTTATTGGATCTTGCCGCTAAATCATGTCGTATGAACAATCGATCGATCATACCGAAGTACCTTCCACCGAATATTTAATCAGGAACGAGATGAAGTCGAGGCATGGTTTGCTTCTTCCACCAAATAGACACTCAGGGAGTCAAGTTGTTAGTCTATGTGAACACATTAAAATCAAAACATGAAACTAGTTTCACCCCTTGTGTATAAACACACCATGAAATAAAATATCACCACAAATCTGCGACCCCATCGTTGGTGAATGATGAAGGACGCTGATTTTCCTCCTTCCTCCATTGCCTCCTTCCTCCAACAAGAAAAAAGTCTACCATAGAAATCCTCATCATAGGACATGAAAGTTCTTCATCAGTGTGGAAAGTAGACTTCCCAATAGCTGATTTCTACTTCAGCTAGAAGGGCTTTCCACGATCTATCTTGTCATCAAGAAGATCCCGAGCTCTCTTTTTCTGAAATTACATGCCCAATCTCATTACAATAAAAGCATTTTATTTTTCCATGTGAAGGAACCTTCTTTGGTTTATGTTTTTCCTTCTTAGATGAGGAGCTCGGTTTGTTTCCTACATATAGTACTTCTTCATGTTCTTCATGATTGCTTTGTTCTAACAATGTAGAAATCACTCCTTCTAGACTAATAGTAATTTTACTCAAAGTAAATACAATATTTGAGTAACTCTTAGGCATGTTATTAAGAAGAATAGCTTTAGATCATCATCTTTTACATGTTCTTTAATTCCACTAGTTGATTTAAAGCAAAGAACGAAACTTACTTATATGATCTGCCATTTTTGAGTTCTCTTCCATTTTCAACCCGCACAAGCGTTGCTTCAGTGTAGTCTTTGCCATTTCAAAGCTTAGAACCAAACAATTTGTTAAGAGACTCCCAAATTTCTTTTGCAGATTTTGTGAAATCCACATGATGTAGATAGGCTTTTGATAAGCCCAGACAATGGTACCCAATGCTTCTCGATCTTTTGCATTCCATTTTGCCAATTCATTTCCTCCAGTGGGTGGAGTTGAATTAGACTTCACCACATCCCATAGATCCTTTTCTATTAAATGTAATTGCATACCTGTAGTTGCCATGTATGGAAATCTTGTCCTTCAAACTTTTCAAGATTTAGTTTCTCCATTATTTTGTACAATACTGATAAAAAAATACAAAATTGAATCAAGTACTTTAAAATTTTATATTGAATACCTTTTAACCTCCAAAGTCAAGAACTTGTATTAACAATTCAACATTATTGAAAATTGGAGGGTAGAAGAATTGATGTGCTTAATTTGATAAGCTGCATAGTAAAATCTGTATTTCTTTCAAAATACGTTCTGGGTTCTTCTGAAATTTCTTCTGTAGTTTCTTGACTAGCACGTGATTCTGCAAGCAAAATTATAGAAAAACCCACATCCGGAAACAAAAAATATGATATATTCTTTGAGACGGATCTGATCATGAAAGCACTGAAATTTCTTGCATCAAACCTCGCTTACCAAATGAAAAGTTAATATCATAATTGCATAAAGAAAATTCGAAATCTTACTCTTTATTCTTTTTCAATACATAGAAGTATTACATCCATTTAAATAGGAGATGTTGTTCCTATATTTAAGGAGATATAATCTCCATAAATATCTCCACACATAACTCCTAAAACAACTCCATGCTATTTTACGTGAGATTTTGTTTTCTCACAAAACTAATATTGTTAATGAGTTGTTTACTCAACAACTCATAATTACATTTACAATAATGTAATTAATTATTACAACACATATTATATTATCCTAGATAATATAATCACTTACATAATATTCTATGTTCACACTACAACATAGATATTCCTAACAATACTTCATTCATAAGATGCTTAAAAGTCCAGATCCATATACAAGTGCAATACAATTCAAAGGAACGAATACAGGTAACAAGAAAACAACCATTTTAGCATTCAAAAAATTGAAATTATATAGGTACTCATACATTTCCAAAGATGAAGAAGATTCAAACATTTCAAAAGTTCATGATTCCTATTATAAATCAGTTTCAAGTTGCAGATCCAAGGAAGAAAATGTAGTTTCTGACTTTAGTCAAAAAACCCACTAAATGGGTATCCAAGAATTGGGGAAGGAAGAAAAAAATTACTGATTTAATCAAAAATGAGAAAATCCTCAAATGATCATCGAATTTAGAGCTGAAAGGAGAACCCATAATGAGTTTCAACTCAAAAATCAATGTTGTCCTAGAAATCACATTAAAATGCAAAGGAAAAATGAGTATCAGTGTTTCGAAGTTGAAATGGCAAAGACAAAGTAACAGTGGTGCTTAGGAGATTGAAGCTTACCATTCGTTGACAAATAGTATGTGATTACAAAGTATCAAGCTCGAAGGCCTTCAACATATCAAATAAAAATCAAAGCATTGAACTCCAACCAAGCGTTTCTAAAGCCAAATCTCGAGCTAGATTTCCAACAATGGTGTCTACTAAGAAATCCTTTCATAGCTCCATAGAAAGCAACAAAACTATAAAGCCAAGCTCAAATATTACTCAAAAAAATGAACCGAACTCGGTAGAAAACAATAATGGTGCAAAAAAGACAATCTCAGGTAGAGATCTCAAAAACAAAGAAAAACCTTACAAAGCTCAGGTTGATCAATATACAGTGACAGAGATCATAGAAACACAAAGCCACGAACACATTTCTTAAAATAATGATGATACAAATGCCATAGAGAAATAGGTGATCTTTTGTGTAGAAGGACCAAGCTCACAAACTTCAACAAATGGAAGCTTATAAATAAGATAGAGACCTCCTCTGTATTAAAATTCGAACTTGATGCAATGCCACTTATTAAATCGACCAAAATATTGCAAGAAAAGGCAACCTAGAACTCAAAATAAACAATAATGGTGGCCATTAAAACCTTGTAGAGAGTCCAAGAGCTGAGCTCAACAAGAAATAATCAAAGAAAATATAGATGCAACCGAGCTGAGAGAATCGATCTGGTAAAGAAGTCGAGCTTTATAGGATGAAAATGACGTTAATAAAATTTTGCCAGGGCTTCACCCAAAAACAAGATGCTCATAAAGTTCAAGTTGTTTTAACACACCCACTTAAGCTTCTCATAAAAATCATAGATCAACGACCTAATCAAGGCACCAAATTTCAAAGCAAACCACCAGGGTCATGATACCACAACCTCATTCAATGTGGATCAGAAACCTAATCAAAGAGCATGATCGACAAAAAAAGATAAACCATGTCAGAAGATCAACAATCAGTGTTGGATTATAGATTATCAATGCAAACCACCATACAACCATAGTTAGAACAAGTACTAACGTGGCAAGCATCGCAAAACCCTAACTAGGGTTAGGTTCAAAATGCCACCAACAATTGATTAAAGGGGTGAGTCATCATGGAGAGGGGGCCAGCCCCACGTTTGAAACAAAAATCATTTCATATTGAATTTTAAAAGTATTGACCATAGTCCATGTCCCAAATGATTAAAGGGGGCTGAAAACCATATATGTCAAATAATGATCACCGAAAAGGTTAAATTCTAGACCTTATTCCCTTCAAAATGCAAAATCCGACAAGTAATTCCACGGTCATGTGTTAATCAAAGGTGGCTAAGTATGGCATGGTTTCCTTTAACAAAGTTCCCCTATATAAATTTTTAAAACCATGGCAATGTCCCAAATCTACAAGAAGGCCAAAATCAACAAAGACAAGTGCACCTATTAAGAGTGGTCCCCACATGGAGTTAGCATAGAACAAAGGTATTATATTTTACAAATGACATATTTAAAAGATGGTAAAAGAAATCACGTTACCACACTAGAGGAAAAAGGTAATGTCAATATGAGAGCCCGATCTTAAAGGTAGTCCCCATCAGGTGGATGTGTGGATGAATTATTTTTTGCAACTATTACAAATATTGTATTTTGATTTTTCTCAATACACATGAGTATTTTTGCATGCCTTTAAAAGAGGAAAGATCAGCGAAAGGACATAATTGCATGCACTAGGAGGAGACTTGCTCATCAAGCAAGATTTATTATTAGCAATTCATTCACCCACGCTTTTCTTAAAAATAGAACAGTCAACTTTATTTTGACTATATGTAATCAAAGGCTATTAATGCCTCTTGTATTATTTTGTTTTACTTTATTCCTTTATTTATTCATGATAAAGGATAAAAATAGGATGCATGGGTGAGTACAACCTTATTCTGTTTTTGGGAAGGGTGGGTGAATCAATTTTTCTATATATTGTTTGCCTTAACATAGCACTAAAGAGGAATTTTTTAGATACAAGAGTGCTAAAGTAATTTTCTACCGTTTTTACCTTCTAATGTGAAGTATTTTCCACCTTTCTAATTATTTGTAGTCTTGTTTATGTTTCCATTAATATTGTGAATTTGAATTCCATTATTAATCATCTTACCCTGTTGCAAATTCAGTAATTTCTACATGATATTAATGTGTATGTGTAACTTAGCCGTATTTTTGTGATTCTATCCATCAATATATCACAGTGTTTACCCTTAATTATCCTAAGAAAACTATTGGCATGTGCATCAAAAATTCAATCTATATCAATTGTGCATGTACTACCAAAGAACTCATACAAGTTTGGTGTATCACCTCAGTTTTAACTTCTTTTTACAGTCATATTTTACCCTTTAACCCTAGAAAATCAGTTTAGGATACATCATTAAGGAAGCTGGATTTGATACTGAAGACTCTCCTAAAAATAGAAATACCCATAGACTGAGGTGTTTCCATTATATCTATGAAAGAGAGAGATAAAATTTATAATCTTAGAACATCGTAGAGACATCTCTCTACAAGGTGCACTTTCGAGAGATAACACTTTTTGCACTCCCGATGGGACTAAGAATCATATCTACATGTAAGTTACAGATATTCATAGTAGATCTATGACATATTTCAGCAGATAAAAGTTACTTTCTGGACAACAAGCTACAACAATTTATTATAAAGATCTAAAGATCTATTTGGTGACTCCGTGAAATTGATTTCAGACTAGTATTATAAAGCATGTTCCATGCCTAAAGTGACTATAATATCATCGGTAAGAGGAATTCCTCTTGATTTTATTTCTTTACCTTTGAATTCTATAAGAAGGGCAAGATTTTGTAATAGTTTACCTTATAATAGGCCTGGTTTTGATAACTCTCATCCTAATATTGCTTCACTATGTATCAATTTCTCTATTCGGATCCTAGTCTTTCAAATGGCTATTCAACCACCTAGGATTTTGTGACCTTTACTAATGGAAACCCATTAGTAATCCCATTTTATAATGACATCCCTAATGTTTCCATGAAAAGTTTTCCTTCATTTACTGGTGAAACTCAGGTGACACCTACAGAGCACATCAAATATGTTGCAGCCATATGTGCAGTCCATAATATTACTCATGAATATGTGGCTTTGAGACTTTTATTTACATCCCTTAAAGGATAATCCTTACAGAGTGGTATAGAAATATAGAGATTAGATGCATAAGAACTTGGGATGATTTAGGTTGTAAATTGCTGAAACAATTTCAAGATAATTAAGATCACTTATCTATCATAGAACAACTCTCTACCATTAAAAGAGCTCCTAATGAATTTATGTCTAGTTTCAACATCCATTTTTCCAAAACTTGGGAAAGAATTCTAGCAAGTGTCAAGCCTCAAACTGATCATGCTTTTCTTTATTATCTTAGAGCATTAAACAATGATTTTCAACTATGATTCGATCTATAGGACGTGAAACTCTCCTAAATGCTTATGATATTTCCATAAGAGGTGAAAACAACCTTATTCAAGATGGAAAATTAGCACCAAGGCCTTCGATGCCTTTTCGGTAGATTTAGCACCTATTCCTCATCCTATCACGATTATAGAACCTATTGTTACAGCCCCATCATATGATGTTTTTAAAGCTTTGCAGACTAGTGGGAATAAGTTGACTTCAATTGAGAATAAACTTCCATTACCTAGCAAAATTCATTAGGCTCCTTATCACAAAAATAAGCAAAATAGGTAGCCTTACTTACAGAATCGGAATTATAGGTAGCCTTATCAACAAAGGTAGTTTGACCCAAAGGCTCCTAGTTCATCTAACACTTTAGTTGCAATTAATATGGCTATAGAGGAGTGGTGCCAACCTTGCAATTAACCTCATTCAGTTGTAAGTTGCCCAAATGATTTTCTAAACATAAGTCTTGTTGTGCAACCTCAATCTAAGACATTGTTCATGCCTCAAATGGAGGGTGGGCAGCAAGATACTTAGGTTCAGAAAGCACCTGAAAAGAACCTAGTTAGTTTTAGTGAGGATGATTTCATTTCAATTACTACTAGGGCTCAAGAAAAGGCTAGAGAGAGTAAAAAAGAGTAAAATAGGCATGTTCTACCTACTGTCACTAATAAAATAGCAACTATAAGCTCAAAACTATTTAACAATGTTGTGGTTCCTAAAAAAACAAGTATTATAGCTTGTAAAGAATAGCAAAAATAGCTACAACCCGATCAAAGAAGGTTATTTATAGCTCGGATATCAAGAGCATTTGAACCAGATCGAGTTTTCACAAAGCGTATGCTAAAACAATATACTATGTCTCTAAAACTATTTCTTCTTTTAACATTGTTGATGTAATGAAAAAGCATAATTTTAACATCTCAATGTGGGATGTTCTAAGTATTCCAGGACCATAAGATTTACTTTTAATGAGCTATGTAAGCTGCATATTTCATCTAAAACAACAGAAAAGGAAGTCCAGAAAGAAGACATGGTTCTTGGAACAATAGAACAAGACCACATCAAAGAGGTTAAATGGATGGTTCAGAAAGTCTTAAATGCTCGTGACATCAAGAAGCCACCACCATTTTATCTGTCACTTATTATTGGAGAACATCTTATTCATAACTGTATGATGGACAACGTTGCAAGTAGCATAATTATGCCAAAAGAAATTACAGAAAAATTGGGTCTATAGTATGAACCTACAGAAAAGAGCATTCTAAAGTTGGATGGAACTGCAACTAATATAGTTGGTGTCATCAAAAATCTAGAGGTAACATTACATGCTTGCCCAAATGTTTTCATTTTGCAAGATATTACTATTGTAGATTTACCTCCTTACTTTGCTATATGTTTATCAAGAGATTTCACAACAAAGATAGGAGGCTATCTCTCTTTAGATTGGTCCTTATTTTTCAATATACGTTATGGCACCAAGGTTAATATCAATTCAGAACTATTGGCCAGATTTCACATTGAGCCTCACGCTTCTAATGCAGTAGCTAATTATGCAGCCTTAGACTAGTTTGATTTTGATAATATAGCTCATGTTTCAGCATTAGATGGTGTTTCTAACCTATTTATGGATGAAAATACACGTGAAGAACATGCTCATGATCCTTTTAAAGAAGTTACAGAGCATTTGTTTAGTGTTTATTACTTCCATGAAGAAAACACACCAATTCCCTTACTGTTTGAAATAGAAAATACAATGGAAGGGGTTTGGAAGCTTCATTTCAATCAAGCTAAAAACAAGAAAGGACAAGGAGCATGTTAGATGCTCACTTCCCTGACAAATGAGAGGTATTTCTCAGCTTTGAGTCTCCATTTTTCATGCACTTATAACATAGTTGAATATGAAGCATTAATTCATGGCTTACTTTGGGCCAAAAAGAGAGGTATTGCATGCTATAGATCTTTGGTGATTATGAGTTGATTATCAATCATGTAATAGATTACAATGTTTGTAAGAATCCATTAATGAAGTCTTATAGACTAGAGTTTCAGACTTATTGGAAGATTTCAAAGCTATTAACATATAGTTCATTCATAGAATAGAAAATAAGCATGCAAATAGACTTGCAACAATTGTTGTTAGTTTTGAAGTGCTAGAACAAATTGAAAATAGCAAAATTCAGCCTCATATAAAGCTAATTTTTAGGGGATTTGATGCCCGATAATGACTTGAATTGGCAGGTTTTTGAAATTAATGATCAAATCTACAAGTTTTTGCAGCAAGAAGCCAATTTTTCGTAGTAAATCAAGATAAATTACAACACTTATACGGTGACCAGATTGTTTAATTAAAGACAAATAAATTACCTCAAGGTCTGGTCACATTAGAAGACATCTTAAGAACTGACAAGAAGTTAAGGAAGGTCAAGACTAAAATGTCAACACATGTTAATAACTATGAAGAGATCTTAGTTGATGAAGGAAAAAAATTGTTTCTCGGAAAGGTATGTTCTTTAGCTGAAAAACATTATTTTATTAATCTTTGCAAGGAATTTAAGGATGTTTTCACTTAGAAATACCAAGACCTAAAAGGGTTTGATCCCATTTTAGCACATCACACTATTGAATTACATCCAAATTCCATGCCTAGTTAGGCAAAAATAGATGACTGTAAATCCCAAAATAGAGCCTCTAATGAGGAAAGAGTTATCTAAGTTGATCGAATTAGGTATTATCTTTCTAGTTAAGCATTCAAGTTGGGTATCCAATCTTGTTCCAGTTTGGAAAAAGAATGGAGAAATCATATTATGTGTGGATTTCAGAGATCTTAATAAAGCTTCATTAAAAGATAACTACCCACTTCCAAATATGGATTAGATTTTGAGAATAGTTTTTGGTTCAGATAGACTATCTCTTCTAGATGGTTATAGTGGATACAATCAGATTTTAGATCGAGAAGAAGATAGGTATAAAATAGCTTTCACCACTAAGTGGGGTACTTATGCTTACAAAAGAATGCCTTTCATCCTTTCAAATGTAGGTGCACCATTTCAACATGTAACTGACATGGATTTTAGTACTTGTTAAATAAATGCATACTTGTTTCTTTAGATGATGTTACTATATTCTCAAAAAATTAGAAGAACATCTAATACATATAAGGCAGACTTTTCACTTATGTAGAGAGTTTGGAATATTTTGGAATCCGCTAAAGTCTATCTTTTTAGTACATCAAGGTAAATTTCTTGGTCATATTGTTTTAAAAAGGTTTGGCAATTGATCCTTTTAGGATTGAAGCTGTATCATATCACAACTATCATTACCTCGTCATAAGAATGCATTACAGATTTTTCTTGGAAAGATCAATTTTGTTAGAAAATTTGTTTCATATTTTGAAACATTGGTGAAATCATTGACAACTATGTTAAAGAAAGAGAAGACTTTCTCTTAGACCAAAGAAGGGAGAGAAGGGTTTGAATCAATTAAGGAAGCCATCTCTCAAGATCCTACTCTTGCAAATGCAAATTTTGATAAAGATTTTACAATGTATGCACTTGCAGGAGCGGAAACAATATCAACCATATTAACTCATGTTAATGATGAAAATGTTCAGAAGCCAATCACTTTATGTGGACAGAGCTCACACGATTATGAAACAAGGTACACATTTCTTGAAAAACAAGTACTTTCAATAGTTAGAGGGCTAAATAATTTTAAGTACATGCTTTCAAACAACAAAATCCGTGTTCTTGTTCCTCATCCAAGTGTAAAATCTTTTTTGTTCAATAAAAATTTGAATGAGAAAAGAGCTAAGGTGGATAATGAAGGTCATGGAATATGATGTCAACATTCGTGTTGCAAAGACATTTTGAGGGAAAGGATTGTGTGAACATCTAATTGCTGATATGGAAAACCAACAAGCTATAGAACCTGAAGATTCAAAACAACATGTTGAAATTACGTATCAGCAATCGACATTATGGTTTAGCTTGGAAAATCAGCAACTTGAACTTTCTCAATAAGTTTAGGAATCAAGATGGATGAATTATTTAGTTAACTATCTACAACATGGTTTCTATCTGAAAGGTATGGACAAGAACAAATGTAGGTATTTCAGATTACAAGTTGTACCCTATGTTTTCATTGAGGGTGTATTATTCAAAAAGGATATAAATGAAATCTCTCTACAATGTGTCGATTATGATAGAATTCAACATTTATTATTAGAATTCCATGAAGGACCTGCAAGAGGTCATTTCTTAGCATGTACCAAAGCCTTAAAGATATGAAATCTAGTTACTATTTTCCCAACATATTCAAGGATTGTTTCAAATGGATTAGAAAACATAAGAAATGTGTTTTCTTTGTTGGAAAAGAACATTTAGCTTTGTTAACCTTAAAACCTATTTAGGTTGATCAAATTTTTATGCAGTGGGGTCTTTATTTTATTGGCAACATAAAATCACCTTCGTCACAAGGACACAAGTGGATTTTGACTACTACATATTACTTCACATAATGGAATGAAGCAATAGACTTGAAAGATGCAAATGAAACTTCGATACTATCCTTTTATGAAGGTATAGTTTTCAATTTTGGTATTCTAATAGTTATCATAACGAGATAATTGTTATCCAAAATTTTCGCCTCAAGGTAAATTTGATAACATGCATCAATTTCTCAAGTCCCAGGCAAATAGATTGAGTTACGGCAAAAAATTTCATGTTTCTAGGGTCCCCTCATATTTTTCTAACTCCCCTGTCCAAGTAGAAGAGAGCAAGTTCTGAGGAAAGGTAAGAAAAATTGCAAAAAACAGGCTCGGGCTAGAAAAAATCATGAAAAATGGCTAAGTCCTAGTCCTCGCAATAGTCGGGACAGTTGGGACAAAAGGGCATGAACCGGCCGAAAGGCCGCCAGGCAGTCTGCGTAGCATTTGGGACATTTGGAACAAAGGGACGCGCGCGGGATGCATAAATCCGAACTGGCCGAAAAATGGAAAAATTTGACTAACTGTTGAAACAGACAGTCTGGGACATCTGAACAGTTAGTACGTGAAGGATGCAAGTCAGCTGAAAAGACTTAAGGCATCCCGAAACAGTTGGGCGAAGGTACGCTGAAATGCTGAATGAACGGCCGGATCGGCCGAAATGAGAACTTTAAGTCCGGGACAGTTGGGACAAAAGGGCGCGAACCGGCCGAACCGGGCGAATCGGGAAAATTTGTCCCAAACAGTCCGGGACATGCGGGACAAGAGTACGCGAACCAGCCGGTTCAGCTGAAATGGGAAATTTCAGCACTGTAGCAAGTGGGACAAAGGGACGCATGGGACGCGAAAAGCCGAAGCAGCCAAAGGCAGAGAAGAAAAGTCAACGTTTGGCCCGTGAAACTTCAAACCGCCATAACTTTTGACTCCGAGCTCCGATTTTCACAAAATTGGAATTTCTGGAATGAGCATGATGTCCTCTATGCCACATGAAAGAAACATATTTGGTTCCGGTCATCGATGCTCATTCTGTCAAATGACAAAACGCCCGCTGAGACCAAAAATAGCTGCCCGCACTCAGAAGGCCATAACTTTTGTATTTCTCAACGAAATCACACAAAATTGGTAACGTTGGAATTGTGGTTCTGATCTTGATGTACAAAAAATAAGAAATTCCAGATTTGATCAAAAATTGATTGATTTTTTTAAGAAAACGTGGCCGGGTTCAGAACAGTGTTTTATTTGGTAGCTGGGAGTGCAATTAAGAGGCATGGTCATCATTCTTTCTCTGCTGCAGCACATGGGACAGTATGGGGAGCCTTTTGCAAGTAATTTATAACCATTTCACTCAATTTAATGCCTCTTACAGGTGGTTGAAGGACAGATTTCGGGATTTCCATTTTCCCTTCTCTTTTCCTTCTCATTTTTCTATAAATTGGAGTGTTGGGCTCATTGTAAAAGAGAGAGTTTTTGGGTAGCAAAGCTCTGCCAAAATTGCTTTGTGAAGCCAATGTGTTGCAGGCCCTTGTAGTGGACTCCTTGCATGGTGATCCAGGCCCTTATCTTGTAATAGATTGAACTGTGCATATCATGAAGCAATAAAATACCAGTTTGTGGATGTATCTTCCCTGCTGTGTTTTCTTGCATTCTTCTTGCCCCTTTGATCTTTCTATAAGAATATTGTGTCTATTTATTATGTTCTTTGCAGGATTCATTATCATTGTGTATGCTTGGAATATTTTTGTGAATGCATTTTGCTAGATTATGGTGAAGCTGTCATCACCTCTTCTAGTGTGCACTTTCCTCTCATATTTCACACATTTGGAGACTACTCTCACACCCTCCTTTTCGGTAAATCACCGCTTTAGTTTAGGATTTCATTTTATGCATTATCTCTCCTGTTCACTTGGAAATTTAGATTAGAACATTTAGCCTATCTGCATTAGAGTAGATTGTGGCAGGCGGTTTAGGAGAAAGAACCATCTTTCTCTCGGAGGTCTATCTCAAGTAGCAAGTCCCACAACTTGGAGATAGTACCCATGTTATCCAATCACACGGTGAGTTCAAGTATATGCACAGGGTTTGTGATTGATGATAACAATAATGATTTAGCATTTATTGGTGCAAAGGTAATGATTGGGCTCTTAATCATGGAATTTATCTAAGTTCTTCATCTAATTATTACACACAAGGTAATGGGTTAGTGAAAGTACTAATAAGAATATTTTAAGGATCATGAAAAGAGCACTCAAAGATAACCTAAGAGCTTGGTATCTAATGTTCAATTCAACAATTTGTCTTTGATAGAGTGACTCCTAAAAGATCGGATTAGCAACTCACTATACAAGCTTGTTTATGGAAGAAAAGTAAGAATGTCTATTTCAATCGAGTTACCCTCATTAGATTTGTTACATCAATTGGAGCTACTTGAAAATGAACCATTACAGGTTTGTTTTGTAGAATTAATCGAATTACAAGAGATAAGAGATCAAACTCATTTAACTATGGAAAAGAATCAGAAACAGATGAAGAAGACTTTTTAAAAGTAATCCAAATTCAGAATCTTCAATGAAGGAGATATTGTGTTAAAATGGGATGTTCATTGTGCAAAGCCATAAAGACACACTAAGTTCGATACAATCTAGAGTGGTCCTTACATGATTTCATCTTGCAAAGAGCATAATGCTTTTCAACTCTTGAAGCTAAATGGAGAGGAACTTCTCGTTCATGTGAATGGTATGTTTCTCAAACACTATTATTGAAAATCCTACGATTGTCCGTTTAGAGTAGGATTTCCCTTTAATAAGTGCAGTTCTTACACATTGCAATGTTTCTTCAATTCAATAAGTGCATTATTACATGTGATCAATAACTAGGGAGGAAGGATTGTTTGTTTATCTACATCTATCTCCAGGTAGAGAAAGAAGGGGAAGAAGAGCTCAAAGATCTGCATCTCCACCTAATAGAACTTTGTCTACACCTCCACCTGGTAGACATTTTCGCATCAACAAGGGTTCTCAGGCCAATCAGAATGGCGCAACCACTAAATCCCTTTGTCAATTTCACTGGCAGCAGCCCACTTGCCCTCAATGCACAGAATCCAGTTCTAATTGTAGCATTGAAGAACATTCCATTTTTCACTAGAGAAAATCATACCACTCCTGGTGATCATGTCAAAGACATTGCTAACGTCTGTGCAATCCATGAGATAAACGAAATGGATGTGGCTGTCAAATCTTGGCATCATCATTCAAAGGGAAGGCATTACAATGGTTCAGGAGCCTTACAGCTGGTTCTATCACAAATTGGAATCAGTTGTGCATAGTTCTCCATGAGCAGTTTGGAGAGAAGGGAGACAATTTGTCTCTTCTAGAACAATTGACAACTATCAAGAGAGCTCCCAACGAGCAGCTGACTGACTTCAATTTCAGATTTCAAAGGTCTTGGGATAGGATTCCAGTGGTAGTCAGGCCAACAGCAGAAGGTGCTTTTCTATATTACCTTAAAGCTTTGAATTCTGATATTTCTATGTTAATTCAATCTATGGGAGGCACAACCTTACCTGCTGCTTATAGCATTGCCATTAGGGCTGAAAACTGTCTTATTCAAGCTGGTAAGCTGGCTCCTAGGCCTCCCATGCCCTTGTATCCAAACCTAGAAAATCCAAGCACTAGTCAAGCACCCACTTTGGCTCCTATTCCCACCCCTAGAAATCAAAGTTCAAATGAAGCTTCTACCTCATCCTCTAGTGCTTCAAACGAACTCCAAGAGGTCATGAAACAATTGCAAAATTTGGGAAATGAGCTGGTTACTATCAAAAGACAGCAAGCACAAAGTGCTAGACCGTATCAGCCTCAAGCTCAGCCTAACAGGCAACCATATCAACCTCAAAGACCACCCAATCCAGCTGCAAATCAGAATCAAGCAAGGCCTCCTACCAATAGACCATTTCAGCCCTACAACCCCAATGTTGCATCTGCATCCAGAGCTTTGGTGCCAGTCCAAAATAACATGGCCCAAGAATATGATTGGTGTTTCCCATGCAGTCAGCCACATAACCAATCAATGTGCTTTAACGGTGCATTAAATCAGGCTCTAATGGTGCAAACCATTGGTGGGTCGCAAGAGTCCAGCCACGAAGAAGACCAACAGCAAGGGGCACCTCAGCAAGGACATCTCCGAATGAAACTACTCTTGTCAATTGGCAGGCTGAAGATTTCTGTGGTATGAATCAAATACCCTCTCAAAGTGTTGCAGCCAACACAAGGTCAAAGAGGAGAAATTTGGGAGAGGAACAACCATTGGCGTCGAGTAATCCACAACCTTCTACCACTCCACAAGCCGCTGGCAAACAAAATATAGTTCCAAACATGCAAGGAGCATCCAAACCAGCTCCTAAACCAACTCAGATGCCAGCTGCTGCTGCCCATGTGCAAGGAATGAATGTGCAGGCCAAGGGACAGCAGAGGGATACTTCATCTCCATTCAGTATCATTGATCAGATGAAGAAGACAAATGTAAACATATCAATGTGGGAATCACTATCTATCCCAGGACAAAGAGATCTGCTACAAGCTGCCATGAAGGACTGGTCAACTTCAAATCAACAGGTCCAAATGCAAGAGAAGGTACTCACAAATGCTGCCCAGCCTGAGGGAAATCATGGAGGACAACAAGGTAAAATGTTGAAGCCCCCTCCATTTTATGTTTCATTGATCATAGGAGATAAGCTGGTGCATAATTGCATGATCGATTCGGGAGCAAGCAGTTCAGTAATGCCCAAGCAAATAGCTGATCAGCTAGGACTCCAATATGAAGTCATCTCCAAGGGTGTAGTGCAATTAGATGGGACAGTAGTGACAACGGTTGGAGTAATCAAAGGTTTGAGCCTCACACTACACGCATGTCCTAACGTAACAGTGTTACAAGATGTGTCAGTTATAGACCTACCACCACTCTTTGCATTATGCTTGTCAAGAGACTTCACTGCTAAAATTGGAGGCTATCTTTCGGCAGATTGGTCACACATGTTGTTCAAAACAAGGTATGGAACCAAAGCCACAATCAGGTCTGAACCTATTGCGAACTTTCACATTGAGCCTTACACTCCAAGCCAAATCAATACCAACTGTTCAACGTTTGATCAAGAAGATTATCCAAGCACTGATGAAGTTGACACCAAGGTTGGAAGCATCCCAGATTTGACTCTTGATGAATGGGCAAACAAGGTGCATGCTTTTGATCCTTATCAAGAAATAGAAGAATCTGAGCTGGGAGTCTATTGTTTACATGAAGAGAATCAACCTCTTCCTAGCATCACCAAGCCAGATCATAAAGACAAGAATGAAGTATGGAAATTTTTCTTTGATGGGTCAAGGAGTAGACAAGGTGCAGGAGGAGGAGCTATGCTCATTTCACCGCAAGGTATAAGGTATTACTCAGCCTTCCGTTTCCAGTTTTCCTGTTCAAACAACACAGCTGAGTATGAAGCCTTAATTCATGGACTGCACTGGGCAAAGAAGAAATGCATCAGGAATTTACAAGTATTTGGTGATAGTGAGCTGATCGTAAACCAAGTCAAAGGAAAAAACGCTGCCAAAAATGATCTGTTGAAGAACTACAAAAATCGGGTATGGGACCTCATTGAAGATTTTGAAGCTTTTAGCATCATTTCCATCCCAAGAAAAAAGAATGAAGCTGTTGATGGCAGCAATTGGGGCTGCGTTTGATGTTGTAGAAAGTATCAAAAGTGAGAAAACTCAGCCTCATATCAAAGTGGTTGTGAGACCAGCTGTTCCAGATAACAACACAAGTTGGCAAGTCTTCGAGAATGATCAGCAGATTGTTAATTTCCTGCAAGAAGAAGCTGAGTTCTCCATGAGAAATCAAGACAAGCTGGAGCAGCAGTATGGCGACCAAGTGGTGCAGCTTAGGACTAACAAATTGCCAAAAGGCCTCATAACCTTGGAGTCAATCTTCAACCCGAATGATCAGTTCCGGAAGGAGAAAGTGAGCATTCAAGTAAAGGGTGAAGATTCAGAACCTATCTTAGTAGATGAAGGCAAGACATTGCAAATTGGCAAAGTAAGTACTCCACAAGAGAAATCTGATTTTGTTCAGCTTTGTCAAGAATTCCCAGATGTCTTTGCTTGGACTTACAAAGATTTAAGAGGTTTCAATCCAAAGTTGGCACAACATACTATTGAGTTGGATCCGGAATCCAAGCCTGTCAGGCAAAAGCAAAGGCCAGTAAATCCTCATATCGAGCCTCTCATGAGAAAAGAGTTAAGCAAGCTCATTGAGGCTAGTATCATCTTTCCCATCAAACACTCAAGTTGGGTTGCAAACTTGGTGCCGGTAAGAAAGAGAAATGGAGAAATAAGATTGTGTGTGGACTTTCGCGATCTAAATAGAGCATCACTCAAAGATCATTATCCGCTTCCATCAATGGAACAAATATTGCAGGTTGTAGCTGGTTCAGAAAGGTTTTCATTGCTAGATGGATATTCAGGCTATAATCAGATAATGGTGAAGGAAGAAGATCAATTCAAGATGGCCTTCACTACAAAATGGGGCACGTATGCTTACAAGAAGATGCCATTTGGACTATCAAATGCCGAGCAACATTTCAGCGAGCTATGGATATGGCATTCAAAGGCTTAATCAACAATATAGTGTTGGTATACCTAGACGATATCACTGTCTTCTCAAAGAATGTAGCAGACCATCTCTTTCACCTCAGACAAGTGTTTCAAAGGTGTAGAAGGTTTGGAGTGTCATTGAATCCAAAGAAGTGTGTATTCTTGGCACACGAAGGCAAATTGTTGGGTCACATTGTCTCTAGGGAAGGGCTAACAATTGATCCTGAGAGGGTTGAAGCCATCCGAATGCTTCCATTACCACACCACAAGAAATCTCTCCAAAGATTCTTAGGAAGGATAAACTTTGTCTGCAGATTTTGCCTAATTTTTCCACTCTTGTGAAGCCTCTAACAATGATGTTGAAGAAGAGTCTGGCATTCAAATGGACAGCAGAAGGCAAAGAGAGTTTTGAAAACATCAAGCATGCAATATCACAAGCTCCAACTCTTATCAACCCAAATTTCTCAAAGGACTTCATGTTGTATGCATTTGGAGGATCAGATACAATCTCAGCTATCTTGACATAGCTGAATAGAGAAGGTTCAGAACAGCCCATAGCATTCTTCAGTCAAACCTTGGAAGATTACAAAATAAAGTATTCTTTTATCGAAAAGCATGTCCTTGTTGTCATCAGGAGCTTGAAGAAGTTCAGACATTTGGTCTCAAACAATAAGATTCAACTACTGGTGTCTCATGCTGGCGTCAAGGACTTTCTCCTAAACAAGGATTTAAACGAGAAGAGAGCAGGTTGGATCACTCGGGTGATGGAATATGATATTGAAATCAAAGTTACCAAGCTAGTTCATGGCAAAGGCTTGTGTGAGCAGCTCGCTTCCAAACAACCAGATGAGTCAAAAAGTGAAGAGGATGTTGTCTTGCTACTACAGAACGATCAAGACCAACTAGCTGATGATGCACCCGTCCCATGTTGGACTCAAGACTTGGTGCATTACCTCCAAACAGGCTTGTGCCCTCTAGAAGTGAGCAAAGCAAAGAGGAGATACTTCAGATTACAAGCCATTCCATATGTGCTTGTTGATGGAGTTTTGTTTAAAAGGGACATCAATGGAGTTCTATTAAGATGCATTGGAACAGGTCAAGTTGAGAAGATCCTACACGAGTTCCATGACGGGGAAGCAGGAGGCCACTTTGCTCCGCGAGTGACAGCTCTCAAAATCATGAAAGCTGGTTACTATTGGCCTACTGTGTTCAACGATTGCTATTCATGGGTCAAGAAATGCAGGAAATGTGCATTCTTCACGGGGAAAGAAAGGTTAGCAGCACTGCCCCTTCGTCCAATTTTAGTAAATCAGCCATTCATGCAATGGGGATTGGACTTCATTGGGGTTATCAATCCCAATTCAAGTCAGGGCCACAAGTGGATACTTACAGCAACGGATTATTTCACCAAGTGGACCGAAGCAGTGGCACTCAAGGAGGCAAATGAATCTAATATCTTAGATTTCTATGAAGGAATAGTCACGAGGTTTGGTGCCCCTACCACTATCATATCAGACAATGCATTGGCATTCCTTGGCACAAAGATCACTGAATGGGCTGTCAAGAATTGTGTGTATCTCAGCACTTCATCGAACTATTACCCTCAAGGTAATGGCCAAGCCGAGTCTACGAACAAGAACCTACTAAGAATCATCAGAAGGACTCTGGATGAAAACCAAAGAACTTGGCACGCAAAGCTCAAATCAGCCCTATGGGCTGATAGGATCACACCCAAGAGATCTACAGGAAGCTCTCCATACAAGCTTGTATACGGGAAAGAAGCAGTTCTACCTATATCACTTGAGTTGCCAGCGTTGGAACTCATGAAACAGTTGGAACTAGCTGAGTTTGAACCTATGGAAATCAGGTATGCAGAGCTGATGGAATTAGAAGAGACAAGAGAGCACGCAATGCAGACCATAGAAAAAGATAAAGCATTGGTCAAAAAGAGTTTTGACAAGAAAGCTAAGGCCAGGATATTGCAAACTAGAGATTTGGTACTGAAGTGGGATGCTGATCATGCAAAACTAGGAAAGCACTCCAAGTTTGATGCCATCTGGAGTGGCCCATACATGATCATTGAATGCAAAGGTAGCAATGCTTTCCGACTGGCTAAGTTGGATGGTGAAGAATTGCAGATTCCGGTCAATGGGATCTATCTCAAACGATGCTACTAGAAAGAAAGCTTCTCACCCTTGTAAATATTAATTTAGATTTTCCATTCCTCTAAGTGCTTATGCACATTGTACTGCTGTTAGAGTAGTTTTTATTTCCCTAAGTGCTTGTGCACATGTCCTATTGCTTCTAGTATGTGCATGTTTGTAGTTCATCAAGCTCCTGGAAAAGAATTTGCAGCCACAGGAAAACCAGCTCAACGAATGTTTCAATGGCTCAAGGACACAGGTTTTCAAATTTCAGATCAGCTGAGAGGTTATCAAATAGACTCCATGCCCAATGGATTGCTACAAGCAGCTGGCCGTTCTTCATCTGGGGCAAATGACCCCGCTGAGTCGCCAAAATTGTTATCCAAAATTCACCCCTCAAGGTAAATTTGATAACATGCATCAAATTCTCAAGTCCCAGGAAAATAGATTGAGTCAGGGAAAAAATTTCATGTTTCTAGGGTCCCCTCATATTTTTCTAACTCCCCTGTCCAAGTAGAAGAGAGCAAGTTCTGAGGAAAGGTAAGAAAAATTGCAAAAAACAGGCTCGGGCCAGAAAAAATCATGAAAAATGGCTAAGTCCTAGTCCTCGCAACAGTCGGGACAGTTGGGACAAAAGGGCGCGAACCGGCCGAAAGGCCGCCAGGCGGTCTGCGCAGCATTTGGGACATTTGGAACAAAGGGACGCGCGGGACGCGGAAATCCGAACTGGCCGAAAAATGGAAAAATTTGACTAACTGTTGAAACAGGCAGTCTGGGACATCTGGACAGTTAGTACGCGGAGGATGCAAGTCAGCTGAAAAGACTTAAGGCAGCCCGAACAGTTGGGCCGAAGGTACGCGAAAGCACGTGAACCGGACGGATCGGGCGAAATGAGAACATCGGGACGGTTGGGACAAAAGGCGCGAAGCAGCCGAGCAGGCGAATCGGGAAAATTTGTCCCAAACAGTCCGGGACATGTGGGACAAGAGTACGCGAACCAGCCAGTTCGGCCGAAATGGGAAATTTCAGCACTGTGCCAAGTGGAACAGAGGGACGCATGGGACGTGAAAAGCCAAGCAACCGAAAGGCAGAGAAGAAAAGTCAATGTTTGGCCCGTGAAACTTCAAACCGCCATAACTTTTGACTCGAGCTCGATTTTCACAAAATTGGAATTTATGGAATGAGCACAACATCCTCTATGCCACATGAAAGAAACATATTCAGTTCTAGTTAGTCGATGCTCATTCCCGTCAAATGACAAAAACGCCGCTGAGATCCAAAATAGCTGCCCGCTCGAGAAGGCCATAACTTTTGCATTTCTCAACGAAATCACACAAAATTGGTACCGTTGGAATTGTAGTTCGAGACCAATGCATAGAAATCAAGAAATTCTAGATTTTAAATGAAATTTATTGAGTTATTTAAGAAAACATGGCCGGGTTCGAACAATGTTTAATTTGGTATTTGGGAGTGTAATTAAGAGGCATGGTCATCATTCTTTCTCTCTCTTGCAGCACATGGGACAGGTATGGGGAGCCTTTTTGCAAGTAATGTATAACCATTTCACTCAATTTAATGCCTCTTATAGGTGGTTGAAGGACATATTTCGGGATTTCCATTTTCCCTTCTCTTTTCCTTCTCATTTTTCTATAAATTGGAGTGTTGGGCTCATTGTAAAGAGAGATTTTTTGGGTAGCAAAGCTCTGCCAAAATTGCTTTGTGAAGCCAGTGTGTTGCAAGCCCTTGTAGTGGACTCCTTGCATGGTGATCCAGGCCCTTATCTTGTAATAGATTGAACTGTGCATATCATGAAGCAATAAAATACTAGTTTGTGGATGTATCTTCCCCTGCTGTGTTTTCTTGCATTCTTCTTGCCCCTTTGATCTTTCTATAAGAATATTGTGTCTATTTATTATGTTCTTGCAGGGATTCATTATCATTGTGTATGCTTGGAATATTTTTGTGAATGCATTTTGCTAGATTATGGTGAACTGTCATCACCTCTTCTAGTGTGCACTTTCCCTCTGTATTTCACACATTTGGAGACTACTCTCACACCCTCCTTTTCTGGTGTATCACCGCTTTAGTGTAGGGTTTCATTTTATGCATTCTCTCTCCCTGGTCCCTTGGAAATTTAGATTAGAATAGTTAGCCTATCCTGCATTAGAGTAGATTGTGGCAGGCAGTTTAGGAGCAAGAACCAACTTTCTCTGGAGGTCTATCTCAAGTAGCAAGTCCCACAACTTGGAGATAGTACCCATGTTATCCAATCACACCGTGAGTTCAAGTATATGCACAGGGGTGTTGTGATTCGGTGATAACAATAATGATTTAGCATTTATTGGTGCAAAGGTAACAGATTGGGCTCTTAATCATGGAATTTATCTAAGTTCTTCATCTAATTATTACACACAAGGTAATGGGTTAGCTGAAAGTAAAAACAAGAATCTTTTAAGGATCATGAAAAGAACACTCAAAGATAACCCGAGAGCTTGGTATCTAATGTTCAATTCAATAATTTGTCTTTGATAGAGTGACTCCTAAAAGATCAGTTAGTAACTCACTATAAAAGCTTGTTTATGGAAGAAAAGAAAGAATGTCTATTTCAGTGAGTTACCACATTAGATTTGTTACATCAATTGGAGCTACTTGAAAATGAACCATTACAGTTTGTTGTGTAGAATTAATCAAATTACAAGAGATAAGAGATCAAACTCATTTAACTATGGAAAAGAATCAAAGCAGATGAAGAAGACTTTTTAAAAGAAATCCAAATTCAGAATCTTCAATGAAGGAGATATTGTGTTAAAATGGGATGTTCATTGTGCAAAGCCATAAAGACACACTAAGTTCGATACAATCTAGAGTGGTCCTTACATGATTTCATCTTGCAAAGAGCATAATGCTTTTCAACTCTTGAAGCTAAATGGAGTTTCAAAATAAATTTCCCCATTCACATTTTCATTGTCTCCTGAAGGAACTTCTCATTCATGTGAATGGTATGTTTCTCAAACACTATTATTGAAAATCCTACAATGTCCATTTAGAGTATGATTTCCCTTTAATAAGTGCGGTTCTTACACATTGCAATGTTTCTTCAATTCAATAAGTGCATTCTTGCATGTGATATAGTTTACTAGATATTTTACCAATTTTAGTTTCTTTCGAAGGGTTGGACCTTCGAGGAAGGTAGATTTTTGTTCCATGCTTTAGAATCCATGCTCAATGGACAAGAGCAAGGCATTGGTTTACAAGCTAGCAGACATGCCTTTCCCATAGGATTGCTAGAAATGTTGAATTTTTTTGTACTTGCACAAAAAATGCCAACTCGAAACTTCATTATGATGGATAGCATTGGTGAAGTTTACCTAATCTAGGGTGGTTCTTTCAAACGATATTATTATTATTTAATTAATTAATGATTACATGAAATATGTAGCTATGTGCGTTGTTGTAAAACATAACAGATCACATAGCCTACAATTTCATGTTATCTTCATAAAAAGAACACAAAGTCCCAAGAACAGCTGTGTTGCCTTGATGAATACACCAAATTTTAGAATAGATGAAGTGTTAAGTTTCAAAGTAGCAATCATGAGTCTAGAATATAGAAATCAGATTTGATTACTAGATGTTATAGGTATTCTTTAATGTTTTTCCTTCATGATTAATACATTCAATTATATTATTAGGTTGTTTATTTCATCATACAATACATATGAGAAAGCAAAAATGTAGAAAGAAATACACAACTCAATTTCACAATTCAATGTTTTATTCATGAGGAATTTCAAAATTTTTCCCACACAAGTCATGGGATGTAACTGGAAAGTAAAGTAAAACTACTTAAATTAGAGGCACACATGCATGAAAGAGAAAATAAAGGAGTATGAGTGAACCCATCATTGTCGTGGAGGTTTCTCCTTTGGTTGATGCCTCCTACTCTTTAGCTTTGTTCTCTCTCCATCTTTACTGTCGAAAGCACTATACTTGGAAAGAAGAAAAGAGGAAAATCATCAGTTACAAGCTCAGGGTTAGTCCATATTCCTATGCTGCCCTAATTTGTGCACATGGATCTCCTAATTATAGGAGAGATAGATTACTTGAAATATTAAACAATATACATGATTTAATCACACGAAATAAGGAAAGAAAAGAAAATAAAAACATGGACATAAGAGAGGCCAAAAAACCTAAATATTTTCTGACTATTTTATCAAGTGTGCACGTACATGTTGTAGCCAAGAATAAATAAATCATGTCTTACAGTCCTCACTATGGATAAAGATTATAGAGTTCAATAACTTCTATCCTATGGTACATGAAGCAGATGAGTAATAAGTACATGATGGAATGAAGGAAGAATGCAAGTCAAAGTTCAGTAGCTATTCTAGAAATACAAAAATTTGTATTACATAATAGAGGAGAAAATTTCAAATAAAATTACATGTTCTATATTACAATTGATGAAGAAGAGTCATTATTGAAACACTGAAGTTAACTAGAGAGAGAAGATTACACCAGAAATAGAATGAGAGATAAGTCTAAGAAAATTTGACAGCACTTCGCTAGGTAAAATGGAAATTTACATCTTTCCATCATGTTGTTTTTAACTAATACATGTTTTAAAAGTTGTATGTAAACCAAATACGTGATATAAAAAAGCATAAAATCATGTCATGATCAAGATACCAGTTATTATGTTTTGGTTTCCAACAACAAATCAACTTCAATATAAAAAGCAATACATTATGTATTCTGGAATAGAAAGTACATCTATTATAGCTGAAATAGAAATAAAAGAAGGAAATCGGGAAAAATTTGTGAGCTTCTTCGCCATGAGAAATGGACATTTAAAATTTTCCAACATGAATATCAAAGCTGTAATAAAAGGGAAATGTATTATTTAAGTAGAAGAGAAATGGAGCTCATCGTCTTTCATGAATTGAAGTGCTTTGGAGTATTCATTATAGCATAATAGCTAAATAACATGACGTTTTAGAATAATCCTACAAAGTTCAGCCATTTTAAAATTGTAGTTATTAAATGAAGGAGATTGGAGTGCACACGAATGCTACTAAATTAAAGAAGTACAAATATTTAAGCAAGGAATTAGATCAAGAAAAGATTAAGATTAGATGCATCACAATAAACTAAGAATAGAGCTCAATTTATTAAACAATCATGTTTTACCGGTAGGATCAAACAAGAGATAGAAGTTTCAAAGGACTCTGATACACTCATCCAAACGACAAAGGACCAAGGTATGAATAGAAAGTCACTAAGGAATGCACAAATGACAAGGCACAAAATGAAAATAGTGAACAAATGTTATAGTAAGTGGGAAGAATGTCATCCTCAAGCCATGATTAACCAAATCAATGCACAAGTGAAAGAATGAAACAAAATCAAATTTAATGGAGATACAAAATTTTAAGTGAACCAACATAGATATCCTGAGGTACTTATATAGATCTAGGAATTAAAAAGCAAAACCATGCCAATGGAGGCTAGAGTTGTACAACTCAAAATATACATGTTTTGAAATGTGCTTCAGCCCTTCAATATCTCAGATTGTAAATAGTATTACACATGAAAGAATACAAATCTTCTAGTAAAGTTCAAACTAGAAGGGTCAAACGCATATATTTCCAAACAAAGAATAAGAAATTGTAAGTCCCAGAATCAAACGAAGAGCAAACCCCAAGGTATTAAACATCGAAGTGAAGGAGTCTACACAAGGATGAAGCACGAAATAAGTGAAAAGTCTGATCAAATTAGGGGTGCAAAGTTTAAGGTAAGAAAAGTGGATCTCAAATTTTCCTGAAGCCATTCTAATCCTCAAAATAGATTGCAGAATCAAGGAGTAAAGAAGTCCGAATACCCATATTAAAGGAGGGATACCCAAATCTGGGTTGCAATATTTCAAGCCACAAATTGAAAAATACATGTGTAGATACAGGTTTAGGGAAATAATTCATTCATATAGGATAGTTAAAAGTCCAGATACAAATTTATTGCAATATAATTCAAAGGAATTGTTGACAATTTATGCACTTGTGTAAAAATGGGCGACTAAAAACTTCGTCATTATGATGAAATTCATGGGTGAAGTATAGCTTATCTAAGGAAGTTTTGAAGTTATTAGTTATTGCTGAATTAATTAATGATTAAGTGAAATCTACAACTATGTGTGCTATTAAAAAACGTAACAGATCACATAGTCTACAATTTCATGATACCTTTAGCAAAATAACACAAAGCCCCAAAGGATAGTTTTGATGCCTTGATGAAGACACCGAATTGCAGAATAGATGAAGTGTTAGGTTTCAAAGAAGCAATCATGAGTTCGAATATAGAAATCAGAGTTCATTACTAGATGTTATAGGTATTCTTTAATGTTTGTTCCTTCATGATTAATACATTCAATTATATTATTAGGTTGTTTAGTTCATCATACAATCCATATTAGAAAGCAGAAATGCGAAAAGAAATACACAACTCAATTTCACATTTAAATGTTTATTCATAAGGAATTTCAAAAAATTCCACACAAGTCATGGGATATAACTGGAAAGTAAAGTACAACTACTTAAATTAGAGGTACACATGCATGAAAGAGAAAATAAAGGAGTATAAGTGAACCCATCATTATCGTGGAGGTTTCTCGTTTGGTTGATGCATCCTCATCTTCAGCGTTGTTCTCTCTCCATCTTTACTACTAAAAGAACTTTACTTGAAATGAAGAAAAGAGGAAAATCATCGATTATGAGCTAGGGTTAATCCATATTCCTATATTATCCTAATTTTTGCACATGGATCTCTTAACAACATGAGAGATAGAATGCTTGAAATATCAAACAATATACATGATTTAATCACTCAAAAAGAAGGAAATAAAAGAAAATAAAAACATGGACATAAGAGAGGCCAAAAAGCCTAAACATTTTCTAACTATTTTCTTAAGTGTGCACGTACATGTTGCAGCCAAGAATAAATAAATCATGTCTTACAGTCCTCACTATGGATAAAGATTGTAGAGTTCAATAACTTCTATCCTATGGTACATGAAGCAGATGAGTAATAAGTACATGATGTAATGAAGGAAGAATGTAAATCAATGTTCAGAAGCCATTCTAGAAATAGAAGAAGTTGCATTACATAATCGAGGAGAAAATTGCAGATAAAAGTACATGTTCTAGATTACAATCGAAGGAGAAGAGTCAGAATTGAAACACTAAAGTTAACTAGAGAGAGAATATTACACCAAAAACAAAATGAGAGAGAAGTCTGAGAAAATTTGATAGGGCTTTGCCAGGTAAAATGGACATTTACATCTTTCCATCATGTTGTTTTTAACTAATATATGTTTTAAAAGCTGTATGTAAACCAAATAAGTGATACAAAAAAGCATAAAAGCATCCCATGATCAAGATACCTTTTATTATGTTTCAGTTTTCAACAACAAATCAACTTATACTTAAAAAGTAATACATTCTATATTTTGAATCAAAAAGTACATCTATTACAGCTGAAACAGAAATAAAAGAAGGAAATCTAGGAAAAATTTGACAGGGCTTCGCCATGAAAAATGGACATTTAAAATTTTCCAACATGCATATCAAAGCTTTAATAAAAGGGAAATTTAGTATTTAAGTAAAATATAAATGAACCTCACTATCTTTCATCAATTGAAATACTTTTGAGTATTCATTATAGCATAACAATTGAATAACATGAAGTTTTAAAATAATCCTACAAAGTTCAGCCATTTTAAAATTGCAGTTCTTAAATGAAGCAGATTGGAGTGCACATGAATGCTACCATATCAAAGAAGTACAACTATTTAAGCAAGGAATCAGATCAAGAAAAGATTAAGATCAGATGCATCATAGTAAACTAATAGTAGAGCTCAATTTGTTAAACAATTATGTTTTACTAGCTAGGAACAAACAAGAGATAGAAGTTTCAGAGGACTCTGATACACCCATAAGAATGACAAAGGACAAAGGTATGAACATAAAGTTGCTAAGGAATGAACAAATGACAAGGCACAAAATGAAAATAGTGAACAAATGTTACAATAAGTGGAAAGAATGTCATCCTCAAGCCATGATTAACCAAATCATTGCACAAGTGAAAGAATGAAACATAATCAAATTTAATGGAGCTACAAAAGTTGAAGTGAACCAACATAGATATCATGAGGTACTTATATAGATCCAAGATTTAAAAAGCACAACCATGCCAATGGAAGCTAGAGTTGTACAACTCAATATATACAAGTTTTGAAATGTGCTTCAACCCTTTAATATCTCATATTGTAAATAGTATTGCACATGAAAGAATACAAGTCTTCAGTAAAGTTCCAACTAGAAGGGTCAAATGCATATATTTCCAAACAAAGAATCAGAAACTCGTAAGTCCCAGAATAAAACGAGGAACAAACCCCAAGGTATTAAACATCTAAGTGAAGGAGTCTACACAAGGATGAAGCATGAAATAAGTGAAAAGTCTAATCAAATTAGGGAATGCAGAGTTTAAGGTAACAAAAGTGGATCTCAACTTTTCTTGAAGCCATTCTAATCCTCAAAACAGATTACAGAATCAAGGAGTAAAGAAGTTATGAATACCCATATTAAATGAGGGATACCCAAATGAGGGTGGTAATATTTCAAGGCACAAATTGAAAAATACATGTGTAGATATAGATTTAGGGAAATAATTCATTCATATAGGAAAGTTAAAAGTCTAGATACAGATTTATTGCAATATAATTCAAAGGAACCATTGACAATTTTGAACTTGTGCAAAAATGGGCAACTCGAAACTTCATCATTACAATGAAAGTCATGGGTGAAGTATACCTAAGCTAAGGAAGTTATGATGTTATTAGTTATTGCTGAATTAATTAATGATTAAGTGAAATCTATAGCTATGTGTGTTGTTACAAAACATAACAAATCACATAGTCTGCAATTTCATGATACCTTCAACAAAAGAACACAAAGGCCCCGAAGGACAATTGTGTTGTCTTGATGAAGACACCAAATTGCAAAGTAGGTGAAGTGTTAAGTTTTGGGACAGCAAACATAAGTGCAGATTACAGAAGTCAATGTTCATTACTTAATGTTATAGATTCTCATTATTGTTCTTTCCTTCATGATTAAGACATACAATTAAATGACTGTGTTGTTTAGTTTATCATACAATCCATAAAAATATCTAAAATGCAAAAATAAATATGTAACTCATTTAAAAAATTCAATGTTTTATTCACAAGGAATTTTCAAATGTTTCCCACATAATCCGTGGGATGTAACTGGAAAGTAAAGTACAACTATTGAAACAAAAGGTACACATGCATGAAAGAGAAAGTAAAGGAGTATGAGTGAACTCATCATTTCCTTTGGGTTTCTTTCTTTTATTAAAGCATCCCCATCTCCATCTTTTGTTCCTTCTTCATCTCCATTGTAGAAGCCATTATACCTGAAAAAAAGAAAAGAATAACTATCAGCTATGAGCTCAGGGATCAAATCATAAACCTACACTATCCTAGTTCATGTGTATGAATCTAGAATAACAGGAGATATAATTTACCTTAATATCAAACTACATACAAGCTCTATTCACTCTAAGATAGAATGAAGGAAGAGAAAAGAAAATAAGAAAGCATGGAATTAAGAGATGCCAAAAGCCCTAAGTATTTTCTAATTGTTTTCCTAAGTGTGTAGGTATAGGTTGTAGCCATGAAGAAATAGAAAAGTCATAAGTTCATGCAAGAAAAAGGAAGAATGTAACTTAAAGTTTCAGTTATTGTTCTGAAATGGAAGAAGTTACGGTGTAGAAGAGAGATTGGCAAATAGAAGAACACTTTTTAGTTGCAGCTAAAGGAGAAGAATTATATTTTTAGAAGCTAAACTTAACTAGAAAAGAAAGGTTATAGTTGAAAAGGAATGAAGACAAGATTTTGGGAAAATTTTGACAGGGCTTCACCATGTAAAATGGACATTTACAACTTTTCATCATACTACTTTCAACTACTAAATGCTTTAAAAGAATTATTTGAATCAAGTAAGTGATACAAAAATTAATAAAGTGTGCTATGATCAAGATAAAATAGCTGTGATGTCTCATTTTATTTACCAATCCAGCTTCAAACATGAAGTGACATGATTCTATATTTCGAATCAGAAAAAATAACTACTATCTTGGAAATGGAAGGAAGGAAAAATTATAGAAAAATTTTACCAAGGCTTTGCCATGAAAAATCAACATTTTAATTTTTTTAGAATGCCAGGAAGATTACTATTAAGGAAATAAAGCATCTAAGTAAAAGAAACATGATACAACAACATCAACTTTTCCAGTTTGAATATTAAATACAGAAAGAAGTTCAATATAACTTCTAGAAAAATAGATTTTCTCTAAGAACTTATTATACTAGCTGCTATAGGAAAGGATAAAATTCAAAGTAGAAGAAATAAGTTGTCCATCAGATTATTATTCAATGTTGAGATACAAACAAGATTGCAGTATTCTAACAAGTAATAGCTTCAGAGATCAAATTGAATGCAGGATTTACAGCTACAAAGATAGAAGTCATCTACAGTTTCAGAACTGATGAACTATTTACAACTTCCAAAATACCACATACAGATATCTCATGAATCAAGAAGTGTTTACAATTTCCAAAAGGCCACTTGCAAGGTACAACATATCAAAGAATATACTTGAGTCACAACTGATAAATCTAGTTCAGTTTTCATTTACAGAATCAAATTTAGGGTCAAAAATACAAATGCATCTATAGGTGAAGATCAAGTATAGTTGAATCATACAGTGCTTAGAAATAAACACAAGGTGCAGTTGTAAAGAAGCTACACCAAGAATAGTGAATAAAGAAGTTGACCTTTCCAGGTCATCCATCAATAAATGATTCATCAAAGAGAAGGAAGATCAAGGTTTTCCAAAAGCTTGGAAGTTACAAGTATCAAGGTTCAAGAGGACATTAAAAATCATGCTACAACTATCATCTTCAGAATTACACAATGCAATGAAACGTTCAAGTATCATGGTTTCAGGAAAATATATTGATTTTTTCAATTATGTATTAGTTAGAATAGAAGTCTTCCAATCAAACCATGACTTGATAACAAATTCATTCACAGATATAAAGGGAAGGAGAAATACATACGAATGGAGTTTCATTCTATAGACCTTCTACACTGATTTTTATACTTGAAATCAGGAGCAAATGTATACCCAAAGAATAAATTTGAAATGCAGAAGATACATCAGGTCAAGCTGAAGCATATCTAAAAATAGAGCACAGATATACAAGTATCTGAAAGTTGAGAGAAAGAACTCACTGACTAAAATGGATCTATCAAAGCTGAGAAAACCCTCAAGAGATCATCATTTTCATAGCAAAAAAGAAGGACCCAGAATGGTTTCAGCTCAAAAATCCCCAAAAGGACCACAAGATCATAGAATATGTGAAGAATGAGCAAAATATCAGTGTTTTGAAGTCAAGATGATAAAAATGATGTAGTTGAAAAGCTCAGAGAACAGGAAATCTTACCATTCCTTCATCAAAATAGTGATTCTCATCACACAGAGACCAAGTAATGAAGCTTCAATTTCACAATGATTGCGGCCAAGAAGAATGTAGAGTTCCACTGCAGAACCCTTGCAGAAATTCATAGAGAATATTTTCCACAGAGAAGCCAAGCTCACAAAACAATCATCAATGGTGGCAACATCTAACCACCTCCTCAGAAAACTTAGAAAGAGGAATAGCTACAAAATACAAATGTAACTAAAGCTTGAAGAAACAATAATGGCGGGCACATTCATGATCCCACATAGAGAGCTCAAAAAGAAGAATAATGGCTACAAATATAACAAATTCAAAGTCATAAAGGCCCCATAGGCTAGGGAAGTACTTAAAGCTGAGATGAGAAACACTAACAATGACATGAAATTTTTTGCTAGGGCTTCACCCGCATCACAAAAACTAAACGAAGTGATCATTATGGTCGAAGAAACCCTTTACCATGCAAAATCAAGAGGTGAGTTTCAACCTAACTCAACCATGGTCGAAGTCAATGGCTCCAGATCAAAAGGATAGAGATCAAAGGTTGAGAATGATCCTCAAATTTTGAAGCAAACCACCATGATCAAGATGCCACCAGCCTTATTAATCATAGGGGTAAACCCTAACTCACAATTAAGCATAAATGATCAAGCTTCAAATGAGTACGAAGATCAAGGACCAAAGATCAAGCTCCATGATCAAAGCAAACCACTTGGGTAATATGCAACCAACAACATTCAATGCATACAAAACCCTAATCATAGGTCATGAATCAACGACATCAAATACAGATACAAAGATCAAGGGCCCAGGTTTCATCATCAATATCGAAGCTAAACTCAAGATAGGTCGAATTTCCACTAGCACCATGGTTTAGGGGTGAGTCACCATGGAGAATGGGCTAGCCCACATCATCAGATTAAAACAAAATCATTACAATGACTTTCAAAGTCTAACCATAGTGCATGCTCTCAATAATGCCAAAAGCTGACCAAATTATACCCAATGATCACCGAAAAGGTGAATTTATAAATTATATATTATTTAGACATATAAAGCCAACAAGTATTATATAGTTGTGCATAATCAAAAGGTGTTTGAGCATGGTGTGGTGACTTTTACAAAGTTCCCTTTATGTATCTAAACCATGGTAATGTGTTAAGTCCACAAAGGTGGCCAAACTCAAATGAAGACAAATCCATATATCAAAGGGTGGTCCCCACATGAAGCTATCACAAAACAAAGGATTTATTTTTGCATGCTTCACAAGAGGTTAGAATAGAGAAGAAGATGAAATTTCATGCCCATGGAGAGAGACTTGCCTAGCAAGCAATAATATTTTAGCAAATTATTTACCCTTCTTTCTTAAAAATAAAACAGTCAAATTCAGTTTGACTATATTGTAATTAAGGATAATAATGCCTAATTAAAATTGTATTCTCTATTTTTATTCCTTTATCTATTATTAAATAAAGGATAAAATAGGATGCATGGGTGAGTACAAGCCTCGGGATATTATTAGGAAGAAGGTGAACATATTTTTCTATATATTGTGTGCCTTTACAAAGCATAAGAGGAGAACTTGAGGAGGAATTTTTGGATATAGTAGTACTGAAGTGAATTTTTGCCATTTTTTCCTTCTAAGTGTCAAGTATTTTCTACCTTCCCAATTATTTTCCATCTTGTGAATGCAAATTCCCTGATTAATCATCTTACCCTGTTGTAAAATTCAGTAGTTTTGCATGATATTAATGTGCATGTTTAGCTTAACAGTATTATTGTGATAATCTCCCTCAATACCTCCAATTTTTTTGCCCTTAATATTCTGTAGAAGAAATGTTGGTTTGTGCACCAAAAATCCTTCACATATCAATTGTGCATATACTTAGTCAAATCCCTCATATTAGTTTAGTGTATCACCTTAGTTTTAATTACTTTACAGTAATATTTTACTCTTAAACCCCATAATAAATTTAGGATACATCAACAAGGAGCCGACCTTGATACCGAAGACTCACCTCAAAATAGGTATAACCACACACCTGAGGTGTTTCTATTTTATCTACAAAAGAGAGAGATAAAATTTTGCAAGCCTAGAAAGTCTACAACCATCTCTCTACACGATGCACTTTCAAGAGATAACAGTTTTTGGCATGCTCGGTGGGAAAATGAATTAGATCTACATGCAAGTTACGACAGGTCCATAACAGATTTATAGCATTTACAAAAGTCACTTTCGAGAGCAAGTTGTAGCAATTTATTCTAAATATTTAAAGATCCTTTGGCCACTCCTTTAAGTTGATATCAAACTAGTATTATAGCATGTTCCATGCCTAAAGTGACTAAAAGATCATCGGTGAGAGGAATTCCTCCTGAGTTTTTTTTTTACCCTTGAATTCGCTAGAAGTAGAATATTTTGGTAGTACTTTACCTTATAATAGACTTGGTTTTGATAACCCTCCTCCCGATATTCCTTCACCACATATAAATGTCTCTATTAACATCCTTGTTTTTCAAATGGCTATTCAACCACCAAGGAATTTTCTAACCTTTACTAATCGTAGTCCATTAGTAATCCTAGTATACCATGACATTCCTAATGCTACCATGAAAAGTTTGCCATCATTCGTGGGTGAAAATCAGAGTTACACTGTTTAAGACTTTTATTTGCATCTTTTAAAGGGAAGGCCTTGCAATGGTATAGAAACCTAGAAATTAGAAGCATAAGAACTTGGGATAACTTAGGTGAAAAATTACTGAAATAGTTCTAGCATAATTTAGATCATTTATCTCTCATTGAATAGTTGCCTACTATTAAAAGATCTCCCAATGAGTTTAGGTCTAGTTTCAATATCTAGTTTGTCAGAACTTGGGAGAGAATTCTAGCAAGTGTCAAGCCTCAAGCTGATCACACTTTCCTTTATTATCTTAGGGCATTAAACAATGATATCTCAACTATGATTCAATCAATGGGGGGAGGGACACTCCCAACAACCTACGATATCACTATCCAAGTTGAAAATAGTGTTATTCAAGGTAAAAAATTGGCACCAAGGCCTTCAATGCCATTTTTGGCAGATCTAGTACCCATTTTTAATCATATTACAATCATAGAACCTATTGTTGTAGCTCCATCATATGATGTATTTAACACTTTGTAGACTATGGGAAATAAATTGACTTTGATTGAAAACAGAATTGCATTACCAAGTAGACCCTATCAGGCTCCTTATTACCAAAATCAACAGAATCAACAAAACAGGTAGCCCTATCAACATAATCAAAATTATAGGTAGCATTACCAGCAAAGGAAATTTGACTTGAAGGATCCTAGTTCATCTAACGATTTTTTTCTAGTTAATATGGTTACAGAAGAGTGATTTAAACCTTGCAATTAACCTCATACATCTGCAAGTTTCCGAAATGATTTTCTGAATCTGAATCTTGTTGCACAACCTCAATCTAAAACATTTTTCATGCCTCAAATGGAGTGTGGGTAGCAAGAAACTCATGTTTAGAAAGCACTTGAACAAAATTTAATCAGTTTTAATGAGGAGGATTTCATTGTAGTCACTACTAGGGATCAATGGAAAGCTGCTAAAAGTTAAAAACAACAGAATAGGCCTATCCTACCTACTGTCACTAATAATGCAACATCTACAGTCCCAAAGTCAACCAAAAATCCTATTGTTCCTAAAAATAACAAGTGTTCTAGTTGATAAATGCCATCAAATATCCAGCTATAGCCTGATCCAAGAAGACTATTTATACCTTAGATATCCAAAGCAGCTGAAGCAGAATCAATTTTTGCTAAGGCCTACTCTAAGAAAGTTGGATCGGTCTATAAAAAGTTGATTCTTTCAACATTGTTGATGTAATCAAAAAGAAAAATGTTAATATCTCAATGTGGGATGCTCTAATTATTTGGAAAACAAGATTTACTTTCTCATGAACTAGATAAGCTATAAATTTCTTCAAATACTATTGAAAGTAAGTTTAAAAGGCGAGACATGGTCCTTGGAACATTTGAAAAGACCACATTAAAGAAGTTAAGTGGATGGTTCAGAAAGTTCTGAATGCTCATGACATCAAGAAACCACAACCATTTTATTTATCACTAATTATTAGAGAACATCTAGTTCACAATTACATGGTTTGAAAGTGGTGCAAGTAGCACGCTTATGCGAGAAGACATTGTACAAAAATTGGGTCTCTAGTATGAGCCTACGTAAATGAGTGTCTTACACCTTGGTGAAACTGTAACTAATACAGTTGGTATAGTCAAAAATTTAGAAGTGACGTTCCTGTTGACAATTTTTGCAATTGTGCAAATATGGCAAACTCGAAACTTTGTTATTACAATGAAAAGTCTTGGGTGAAGTATACCAAAGCTAAGGAAGTTTTTATGTTATTTGTTACTACTAAATTAGTTACAAGATTAAATGAAATTTGTAGTTATGTGTGCTGTCACAAAATAGAATAGATCACATAGTTTTCAATTTCATTCCATCTTTAGCAAAAGAACACAAAGCCCTAAAGGATAGCTATGTTGTCTTGATGAAGACGACAAATTACAGAGTAGGTGAAGTGCTGAGTTTTGAAGCAACAAACAAAAATACAGATATTAGAAAATCAAGGTTCATTATTGAATGTTACAAGTTCTCATCAATGTTCTTTCCTTCATGATTAAGACATTCAATTATGTTACTGAGTTATTTAGTTCATTATACAATCCATACAGATAAGCTAGAATACGTAAAGGAATATACAACTCATTTTTAGAATTCAATGTTTTATTCATAAGGAATTTTCAAATGTTTCCCACACAAGCCATGGGATGTAACTAAAAAGTAAAGTACAACTACTGAAAAGAAAGGTACACATGGATGAAAGAGAAAGCAAAGGATTATGAGTGAACCCATCATTGCCTTGGGGTTTCTTTTCTTCGATTGAATCATCTTCATCTCCATATTTTGTTTGTTCTTCATCTCCATTATATAAGCCATTGTACCTAAAAATAAAATAATAAACTATCAGATATGAGCTCAGGGATCAAATCATATTCCTACACTATCCGTCTTCATGCATATGAATCTCTAATAATAAGAGATGTAGTTTACTTGAATAAAAACTGTATACATGCTTCATTCACTCAGATAGAATGAAAGAAAAGAAAAGAAAATAAGAAAACATGGACATAAGAGAGGCCAAAAAGCCTTAAGTATTTTCTAACTGTTTTCTTGAGTGTGCAGGTATAGGTTGCAACAAAGGAAAATTAGACAAACATAAGTGAACGCAAGAAAAAGAAGAATGTAAATCAAAGTTTCAATAACTGTTCTAAAATGGAAGAAGTCACAGTGTAGAAGAGAGACTAGAAATAGAAGCACATTTTTCAGTTTGTAACAGAAGGAAGACGCAAAATTTGAACATTGTTGTTTGGTTAAGGAAGAAAGGGTTACTGCTGAAACAAAACAAAAGAAGTTTCTAGGAAAATTTGGATAGGGCTTTGCCATGAAAAATGGAAATTCACAACTTTCCATCATGTTACTTTTAACTACTACATGCTTAAAGGAATGATTTAAATCAAGTAAGTGATACAAAAAAATAGTAAAGCATGCCATGATCAAGATAAACAACTATGATGTCTCATTTTTATCTAGCTTCAAACATGAAGTGTTATGTTCTATATTTTGAATCAGAAAATACAACTACTATAGCTAGAAATGGATGGAAGAGAGAATTCTGGAAAAATTTTGCCAGGGCTTCGCCATAAAAGTCAACATTTCAAATTTTCCAGCATACATAGAAAGTTGTAATAAAGATCAAACACAATGTTTATGCAGAAAAGAAAGGGAACTATACTTTCAGTCATCAAACTGAAGGATTTTGGAGCATTCATTATAAGCCTAAACAGCTGAAGAGAGATGAAGTTTCAAGATGAATCTTACAAATACAACATTCTATAAGTACATTCTTTAAATTAATCAAGTGCCAACTACACAGCATGCTACAAGTAATGGATTTAGAGATCAAATTGAATGCAAGATTTATAGTTACAGAAATAGAAGTCATTTAGAATGAATACAGAGATGCTTTGCCATATCAAAGAAGTAAAACTATTTATGTAAGGAAATTGATCAAGTACAGATGAATCATACAGTTCATAGCAATAAGCTCAAGGTATAGTTTGAAAGCACAAAGCACTATAAATCAAGTTGTAG
>CM031243.1:808979281-809055603 GCA_018340775.1 Taxus wallichiana var. yunnanensis | reverse complement strand
ATGAATCACAACATGAGCTTTCATGTTGCTAGAACAAGGGAAAAGCTTAAAGCATCTGCTCATGCTCACCAACCAGGCCTCTGCCTGAAATCCACCTATGTCACTCAGAATAATGTGATGGTCATAGCTTTAGGATCTCCCTGATGTGGTCTGAAGCTATAGTTTGACGACCCCTAGGCCTCCCTACATGCTCATCTCTAAGCCTAGGGCTCCGAGACCTATCTATGTGTCTTGAAACTCAGTCTCCCTATCCCCTCTACGGTAACTCTACTCTGACTAACTCCACGTGGGATTTCTCTCCTCTATGCTCCTCGCTATGCCGAGGATATGCATGAGCCTCAATGGATATCACCCTATCATGTTTGACTAAATGTGCTCCTATGGTCCCTCCCCATAGAGTGACATTTAGATCCTGTAGTGTCTATAAAATTTATGGTAGGATAGCTATTACAACATGATCTGGTGGTGGAAAATCTAAGTCTATGTGAAAAGACCCCTCGTCTTGTCCGTGCCTCCTGCATAGACCAAGGTGAGAGTTAGTTCACTATTCTAGGGTTTATTTAGTTTTCCATGTTCACTAAATATGCAATTTCCACACAAAGTTGTTTTCTATATTTAAAATTATGCTAGGTTTAATATTGTCCTAGGTTTAAAGTTTGTGTCTCAAGTTATCTAGTGTGCCCAAGGGTCCAATCTTTTGAACCCATGACTCTGATACCAAGTGTAGCACCCATCTAAAATAACCACTCGAGACCAAGAACAACCTAGGTTTAGTTAGGAAAATTTAAGGAGTAATTTTTAAATTTATTTTTTATTGTTTACAACAAAAATTTCAAGAGTCAATTATAATAGTTATCAAACATCCTACAAAACACTAAGAGAGAGAAATTCATCCTTAGTGCAAATAGACTATCTTCTTGTGGCGCATGAAAATAAATAATTTTCTCCCTAGTGTGAAAGGCGAGCTATGAAGAGACCGGTTGTTCTCCTCAGGGTGTATAAGATAAGTGTGGGAGAGACTCTTTTTCTCTCCTAGGCACTCAAGATAGATGCGCAAGAGGCTTGTTCTATTCTGCATGCGTAAGATAGGTGCACAAGAGGCTTTTTCTCTCCTAGGCACGTAAAACGGGCACGTAAGAGGATTTTTCTCTTCTAGGCATGCAATATGGGCACACAAGAGGATTTTCTTATTCTGGGCATGCAAGATGGGTGCATAAAAGGATTTTTCTCTTCTGGGCATGCAAGACAGGTGTGTAAGAGGCTTTTTCTCATCTAGGTGTGCAAGAGGATTTTTCTCTTCTTCGAACTCTAGAAGGCCATAACTATTGATAGGGAACTCAGTTTTTGGAAAACAAGGAATTTTTAAAAGATCTTGATGTCTTCTTTGTAGAAAAACCTTAATAATTTAATTTGGATAATTTTTATGGGTCAATTTTGAGAAAACACTATCAAGGCTTATAAATTGAAAACTCGTAACATTTGACTTGTAAAATTTTGGTCAATTCGACTCCTTCGTTTCTCAACATGCCAGCCAACATGGAGGGTTGCACTTTCGGGTAAATTTAGTATGGATTTCAAGGGTTACATTTTTTATTGATGATCAATTCAAAATTTCTCAATTTGACAGCAAATGACTCTGGAAAGGTTGAGCCCAATTCTGAAAGGTTCTATAAAATTTCCTAAGTGTTTTAGTTGTTTGGGGTCGTTTTACTCATATTCAGTTCAATTCAATATTTTATTTTATTTTTTGTTGTTGCAGGGGTCATTCTGTACATTTTTAATAAAACATTTGCCAGAATAGATTTGTTTACATTTACCAAATTCAATAATAAATTCATTCCAAAACACTCAAACCTATTAAGTTGATTCAAACAAGGTATTCAAATGCCAATTTACAACTTCATATTTTTCCAAACATTCATTTCTGCAGAACAAAGCATTATACATTTCTTCATACGTATTTCCAGACTTTCAAATGGAGATCTCATAATGCATTTCAACAATCAGATTTCAAATACAACAATGCCATTTGAGGAGTATAATACAATATTCTATTAATTCAAAAATGATATCCTTACAACTTTCTCTTTCATTCCTTGAAATACAACATACAGAATTCATGTCTTTCACATTCTTTCAAAAGCAGAAAATAAAGTATATCTCTTTTACATTTTGAATTACAACTTTCATAGCCAATATAGAACATCATTCCATCACCAATAATATACAATTTCATCCACTTCAAAGTGGGAAAGGGTTACAATAAATAATAATCTCAACAAGGACTATCAAAATTGTCTTTTCCTTTGCTTAGACAACAACATGCAGATCCATCATTCTTCAATTTTGATCACAACAAAGGTAGGGGAATGGCAACACTCTCCACCCAAAAAGACATGTAATGAAAGGATAAACTATCCTTCTTCATTTCCCCACGAGCCCTAACCATAATGCAATAAGAAATGTATTTCAACTCATGGAAAACACAAGCTTCCACAAACACACTTGTAAAACTCACATTTAAAACATAGTCCAAAACAAAATGTAGTTTGCAACCACATTAAGACATAAAAAGTAGAACTCAGGCTTCACCATGCAAGCCAAAGGGGCAAGAAACTATGGGGGATACTACTTATGCCTCGCAAAGGAGAAATGTGTATCACCACCTGAGAACAAACCCCCATAATATAACATTTCAAATCCTTGACATGTCCTTATGCCTCCCCTAAGTACCCCTTATTCCTCACATTTACTTATGCCTCCCCAACCTCTTATGGCACCCCATAACAAGTAAAGAAATGCAAGCTATTTCTTCTGAAGGTGGAACCCAAATCCCTACTCCTCCACACTTATACCTGCCAAAAACACTTATGCCTCCCACAAAATATACCCCATAGTCTTCTCCTACAACATTCCTATTCCATCCACCCAAAAACCCACAAACATGATAAAACATTCACAACAATAACATTCAACCATTCACATATACAATAAAGAAAGAAAGAAGAGTATTTCAAGAGCCAAGCTACTACCTCTCCATGATGGAGTTTATCCCGAGTTCAAAATAACAAGCTCTTCCAATGCAAGCAATCCAAATATCAACCATGCACAAATATTCAACAATCTTGAAACTTCTCCAAAGTAAGAGCTCTCCAAAACAACAAAAGAAAATTCTCCCCAAAAAAAGGTAAGGAATTCAATTTATAGAGAGAGGAAGGAAGAGGATGAGGTGGATCCATGTAGGATGCCACTTCACACATCCTCAACTCCAACACCCTAGTAAACATCATTCTCCAATGCATATTAAATATGTGGGTGAAAAATATGATAGTTCTACTTACACACTAAAATTCTAGTGCCCATTTCCCTTTAACACCTTTTGATAATGATCATGATACTGTTGATTATATTATACACATGATTATGGACATTATTATAGTATTATGTTAGATGTTAGATCATGTATTATTGTTGACCTTGATTCAGTTATGATGCATGATGATTATTAGAGACATTTTTATATATTGATGATGATATGTTGTTTCACATGGTTATATTATGGATGTTGTTTAGACATGTGATATTTGGATATTGTGGGTAGACCTAGAAATTGAAATTATTTGATGATGGTATAGTTGTTGAGTAAAATTGTGAATGATCTTGTTAGTTGTTTGGATGTTGTTGTGATTCATATATCTAAATGATCTTGAAAGTTATATTTATATTCATTTGGATTTTCTAATTTGACCATGAGACCAAAGGAGGTATTCCTATTTTTTGTGTTTAAAATATCACAACAAACATCAGGGGATTGGAGACCAACCACATTGGAATTCTAGATGAATTCAACAAGGTCACCATAACAAGTTGTATTTGTTTGTGTTAGGGATTCCCATGGGGGGATAACCATTAAACATAACCAAGGGTTATGTGTATTTATTTATTTGGTTCCTTTTGATTGATGTTTGTATGTGTTTATTAAGTGATTTGTTCACCCTTTTTTAATTTAAATACATTGTGGTACAAAATTTGAGTAATAATATTGTTAAAATAAATTAACCAACTTGGGTCATAAGAAAGTAATTATTGGAGTGGTTGAATTTTGTATTAAATGTTGTAAGATATGTGTAAGCAATGTGTTAGTGATGTGTAAGAGATATTTAAGTACAATTTGGAGTATGAAACACTTCATCTTCTTTGAAAATTGAAATTGTTGATGGAGACTATTTTTGGAGGTTTTTGGAACAAGTTCACTTGTCCCATACCTCTTAAATTTATTTACTAGTTATAGGGTGCCATAAGAGGTTGGGGAGGCATAAGGAAATGTGTGGAATAAGGTGTACTTGGGGGAGGCATAAGGGCATGTTAGGGATCTAAAATGATATATATATATTGGTAGTTTGTTCTCAAGTGGTGATACTCATTTTCCCTTTGGGAGGCATCAACAGCATCCCCCATAGTTTCTTACTCCTTTGGCTTGTATTATGAAGCATGAGTATTGTTTGTTATGTTTTAATGTGGTTGCAAACTACATTTTGTTTTGGACTGTGTTTTAAATGTGAAATTTTCATGTGTGTTTGTGGAATCTTGTTGTTGCCATGAGTTCAAAAACATATTTTTTGCATTATCATTGGGGCTTGGGGGCCAATGAAGAAGGATGGATTATCCTTGTCATTGGATGTCTTGGTTGGGTGGAGAGTGTTTCCTTTCCTCTGCTCTTGTTGTGATCAGAATCAGAAGAATGATAAATCTACATGTTGTTGTTCTGGAGCAAAGAAGAAAAAACAAGAAACACTTTGACAGTCCCTTATTGAAATGAAACCTTATTGTAACCTTTCCAACTTGAACTGGATGAACTTGTATATGTTTTGTAATGGAAATATGTTGTATTGAATATGAAATTTGTAATTTTGAAATGTAACTTGGAGAGATACTCTGTTTTCTATTTTGAAAGAAAGAGATGTATTTTGTATATTGTATTGTGAAAATCAATAGAAAAGAGAAGTTGTAAAAGAAGGAAATCTTGTCTTTTGAATAAAATTTGCATTCTTTTCCACGATTGGAACTATTTTGTTTAAAATCTGAGTTTGAAATGTATTTGAAATCTTTATTTGAAAGGAAGAAATGCGTGTGAGGAAAATATAGAACTCTATCTTTTGAAATGTGTAAAATCGGAAATCATAAAGGAATTTTTGTTTCTAATAGTTTGATTTGAATCAACTAAATGTATTATATTAGAATTGGAATGAATTCTAATACTTGGAAGATGAAAATGGAAAATAGATCCTTTAAAATTTGATCTTTGTTTTGTATTTTCAAACTGGCAAATACTTTATCCAAAATGCACAGTTTGAACCTGCAACAAGGAAATAAAAAATTAAATGATTAAATTGAAGTAGTATGCCCTAAATGAATTCAATTGGACAAAACACTTAAGGAATTTCTTAGAAAACTTAGCAAAATCGGATCAAACCGTTTTGCTGTTGTTTTTGCTGTCTAGTTGTATTTTTTTCGATTGGGAGTCAATCAAACAAACTTACCTTCCAACTCCATCCTAAATCCATCTATGAACAATTCTCCATGTCTAATTGACATGCTAAGAGAGGAAGAAGATCAATTGATTAAAATTTCATAAGTTAAAATTTACCAGATTGCCTTTTAAAATCCTATATATCATTTTTTAAGAAATTAACCACTTAAACATTAGTAAAATGAAAAATTAATGATTTCTTTGCAAAGAGGACATCGAGATCTTTACAAAAAGTCCTTGTTTTCCCAAAAATGATCTACCAATCAAAAGTTATGGCCTTCTCTCAATTTTTTCTCTTCATTCGCATCAAAAATAATTGAATTATAAAAAAATTGGGAAAACTTCCTCGTGGACTCAAGGGCCCAAATTTTCCCTGAGCACTTTATGGTCAAAAATGCCAAAGGCACAAATTTCCCTACCACTCCACTAACCCACAAGCCCTTTTGTTTGTCAAATCGCCTAAGTTAAAAACTAAAAATTTTGAAAAATTTCCTCTGCGGACCCGCCACCCCACTTTTGTCTTTTTGATTGTTTTTGGCGGCCGAGCGGGCTTGCAATAGTCAACTTAACCTTTAAAATAATTTGGGAAAATTTTCTAATTTTCCTCTACTACCCTGCTGGCCCATAGCTAATCTGTGCTACTGCACGTGACACAAGGCATTAAAGCAGAGGAGCAGATCTCTGCTTTAAGCGTAATTTTTTTTTGGGAAAAAATTCCTGAATTCTCCACTAGCCCACCGATCTGCATTAAATGAATGGATGACAAGTGTCTTCACAACGCGTCCATGGCGGGGCGGATTTATAAGTCTTAAAACTTTTTCTCACAAAAGTCAAATATTTCTAAATTACTTCCGACGGCACTGATAGGCCGCAACCAATCATTGATTGGAACTCGCATCATTTGGGGAAGTCAGGGGCATGGGCTATTTTAATCCTTTGTGCTAGTAACCTTACAAGTCTAAAATATCTAAGTTTCCCCGCAAGTCTGTTTCCCCCATAACCAATGAGAACTTGGCACGTGGTACCTTGGGCATCAAAGGAGTCACGATCATTTGATTTCATAAAGACCCCTCACCAAAAAGGATCATTTTCTTAAAATCCTCTTCGATGGTCCGATTTTCCACTAGAGTTTCTAAATGCCGATATGTGTCCTCTTCAAGCTCATGGGAGCACGGAGGCAATTCATGATTTTATTCAAAAGGATAAATATGTTAAATCTTTCCCCACTCGTCGGCTCGCGCATGGGAAAATTTTCATTCCCAGGCTCGCAAACCCACTCTTGGGAAAATTTTCCTCCTAAGGTCTGCCGGCCCATAACTTGAGAAATATGAGGATTTATGAGGACTTCTTTAGATCACCAGAAAGGTGATGAAATTTCTTATCTAATAGTTTTGTTTTCAGGAAAAGTTAAGTGCATTACATATGTGAAAAATTAGGTTAAAGTGCAAGGTAATCCTAAGAGAGGGTAAGTGGGAAATAACTCCCCATTAAATTATAATGTTAATTCTAAAGTATGAGTTGACCCTTTTTGGGGTCATGTCATGAGGTAAGTGAATGTTTTACCTAACCCCATGTAAATGAGAACCATGTCTATTTTTAGACGTAGTGGAATTAAATACCTTGGGTATATAGTTATATTGACCCCTTTAACTCTCTGAATTTTATTAGGGAATGTTTAATCTTAGTGTTAATCTAATTAATTGATAAATCAGCACCTAAAGGAAATTTAATCTCTACTTGGCTGTTTTTACTCATTAATTGTATTGTCATATTTAATGTTGTTATAATGGAAAACTTTATCTTCTTAACATAATTGACCTTGATATATTTCTTTGTGACAATTGTTGCTTCGAGGCTTGTTTGTAGTCTCACCTTAAAAAAATTATCCCATAATTTTTCTGACTAATCCTAGGTTGTTCTTGGGTCTCAAGTGGGTTGTTTTAGTGGGCATCACACTTGGTATCAGAGCCATGGGTTCAAATCTTGGACCCTTGGGCACACTAGAAAACTTGAGACATGAACTCTAAACTTAGTACAATATTAAACCTAGCACACTTTCAAATCTAGAGAACAACCTTGTTGAAATTGCATACTTAGTAAACATGGAAAACTTAATAAAACTTAGAAAGAAGAGCTAAATCTAGCCTTGGTATTTGTAGGAGGCATAGATGGGATGAGGGATATTTTCACATAGAGCTAGACTTACAACTACCGTGATCATGTCAGAGCAACTATCCTACAACATATTATATAGACACTTTAGGATGTTAATGCTGCTCTTCGTGGAGCGACAATAGGAGCACATTCAGTCAGACATGATAGATTGACATCCATTGAGGCTCATGAATATTCTTGGCATAGTGAGAAACATAGAGGAGAGAACTCCCATGAGGATTCAGTTAGAGAAAATTCACTATAGAGGGATAGGAGATCAGGTTTCTAGAAAAAATATAGGTCTCGTGAGCCCTAGGCTTAGGGATGAGCATGAAGAGTGGCCTAGGGGTCGCCAGACCACCACTGCAGACCATATCGTCGGGAGATCCTAAAGCTACGACCAGATCATTATTCTTGTGAAATAGGTGGATTTCAGCAGTAGGCTTGGTTAGTGAGCTTGAGTGGGTGCTTCAATCTCTGCCCTTGCTCTAGGAACATGAATGCTCATGTTGTGATCCATCTTCTAAGTGATGGAGCAGGCATACAGTGGAGGAAAGAGTAGAAAAATCTCCATGTTGATTATGAGACAGTTACCATGGAGCTCTTTGAGGAGTGGTTTAGGAGAAAATATTTATCTCAGATGTTCGTACAATAGAGGGTTAGTGAGTTTAATGACCTCCAATAGGCATCTCTTATAGTGGCTGAGTATGAGAGTAGATTCATGGATCTACACCAGTATGTTGATTATTTGAAAGATGAGTTAATGTGGATCGATAAGTTCATCCGGTCCCGAATATAGACATTAGAGGTGTAGTGTGGATCCATTGTCCATAGACATTAGCTGAGGCCGTTGAGAAGGCATTTACAATCAAGGAGACTTGGGGAAACATCTGATAGGCTAGGGACCAAGTCTGGAGCCGTATACAACAGATGTAGGATAACAGATCGAGGGGGTCAATACGTCCTCCTCGTGGTGGATAGGGTTCAACACAATCATTTTTTAGACCACTATTAGAAGTAGCAAGCAAGAATCTCGTCCACCATATAGATCTCCATGAAGATTTGATGCACAGAGGGTTCAGAGTATGGGGACTTATCCTAGGGGACCCATTAGGACACAATGAGAATCTAGAGCTTAGTCAACAGGAGCTCACCAGCAGAGACCTCATTAGTCCACAATAGTGTCATCAGGGTCCACAACACACTCCTCTAGGGTACCGACTGGAGCTGCTACTCAATTGAGATGATCAGGTGGTTGATTTGGGTTTGGTGTTACTGGAATTTTTTGATAAACTTGCCACATAACCCTAATAGCTAGGGTAAGGAAAAGATCTTACTGCATTTTTTTGGTGATATGGGATGCAAACATATGATGTATGCAGAAGTCAAGAACCACAAGGCAGAGCATTAGAGTATAGTTATTGAGACTATAGCTAACATTGGTGGTATTCCTACGTCCATTTTGTTTGATTTTGGTTCTTCTCGATTTCTCAGATTGCACCATCTTTATCAAAGCAATTCGCAGATGGTGGCAGTTAGGCAAGGTCATAGGTGGGATGTTGAGATGGCTTCTGGAGCCGAGATCTCTGTAGAGTCCTTAGTTAAGGAGTGTGTAGTGGATTTGGGACCTTTCACCACTACATCAGATCTTCGTATCCTTTAGTTGGGCTCCTATGGAGTCATCTTAGGCATGGACTAGTTATCTGCACATAGAGAAAGAGTGGATTGTTACCACAAGATCATATCTTATATAGATGATCTAGGAGTTGAGGCAATGATAGCGGGTGTCAAGATACTCATTTCTATTTGTACCATCTCCACTATGCAGCTTCAATAGTGTGTGCGATGGGGTTGTCAGATGTTTGTTGTCACAATTAGTGACCGATTAGAAGATGGGTCTAGTGGACCATTACTAGATGACCATCCCATTTTGAGAGAGTTTCTTATGTCTTTCCAGGGGAGCTACTGGGGTTACCACTCCCACGCGAGATAAATTTTCATATGTATCTTGTTCTCGAGAGCAGAGCTTATCTCATGAGCAGTTTATTGGATAACTACCCCTGAACTCTGCAAGCTCAAGTTGCATATTGAGGGATTTTTGGAGAAAGGCTTAATTATTCGTAGTGTATCCCCTTAGGGTCCACCGGTGATCTTTGTAAAGAAGAAGGAAATATCCTTGTGGTTATGTATTGATTACCGTCAGCTGAACAAGGTAATGATCAAGAATCATTATCCCCTTCCATGCATTAATGATTTATTTGATCAGATGATGGGAGCCACAAATTTCCCTAAGATAGACCTTAAGTCAGGATACCATCAGCTGAGGATTTTAGAGGTTGACATTCATAAAACCGCCTTCCATACGAGATATGGCCACTATGAGTTCATAGTCGTGCCTTTTGGTTTGACAAATTTCCCTGCAGTGTTTATGGGTTTGGTGAATGGGGTATTTAGAACCTTCTTAGATCACTTCGTGCTCATCTTCTTTCATGAAATTTTTATTTACTCACAAATGCATGAGGAGCATGAGGGCACCTTCGTCCAAAGGTTCTTCAATGTCTTCCTTAGCGAAGCTTTTTTACTGAACTCCGAGAAGTGTGCATTCTTTCAAATGGAGGTGCAGTATTTGGGTCATATCATTTTTGGGGAAGGTATCACCATTGATCCTTCCAAGAAAAGGGCTATCATGGATTAACCACCACCCACTACTATGACTGAACTACATAGCTTTATGGGATTAACAGGTTACTACAGGAGATTCGTTTAAGACTTATCTCAGATTGCACACCCTATCACTTCCCTTCAACGGAAAGGGAAGAAGTTTGTTTAGTCAGAAAAGTGTGAGCAAGAATTCAATACATTGGAGGAATGCCTCACTACAACACATATTCTTACAGTCCTAGATCCACAGGGTGTGTTTTCTCATTTACACGATGCTTCTTTAGCAAGGCTTGGTGGTGTGTGTATAAAGGAGGGCAGAGTAGTGGCTTTTGAGTCTCACAAACTCAAAGATCATGAGATTAATTATCTGAATGATGATCTTGAGCATGCAGCAGTTGTGTACACTTTGGTTTGATTGAGGAAATTTCTGCTTTGTTAGAGATTCACACTTAGGACATATCACTTGAGTCTTCGCCACCTCTTCATGCAGCCCAATCTCAATGCTCATCAACAGCGTTGGATGGAATTGGTTTATGAGTATGATATGGAGATATAGCATGTCAAAGGGAAGGAGAATGTGGTTGCCGATGCTCTTAGTAGATAGAGACATGTGATTATGGCCACTTCACTGGGCACATATTTTTGGAGTAGGATTCTTCAGCAGCTTCCTCTTGATAGCTTCTACATTACAGGCAGAGTAGAGATTGAGTCTCAAAGTCCCCTCAAGGGAAGTTTAATGTTTTTTCTTTAGAGGTATATTTCCTTCTCAGGCATAGAGGTTGAATTTATGTTCCTAGAGATGGAGGCTTGAGAGAGGATATCTTGGTAGAGACACATCATGCACCGTATTCAACCCATCTTGGGGTGAAAAATATGTGTGCTACTTTGAGACAGGTTGTTGACCACTAGACAGGACTTCATGGAGACATGACTTGACTTGTTTCACAATTTGTTTAGAGTGCCGCAAAGTGAAGGCTAAGCATCAGCATCCAGTTGGCCTTCTCTATCCTCATGCTATATGGGAATGGAATTGGGATACCATTTCCATGGACTTCATTGTTGGGTTATCAATGTTGAGATACCACCATGTTTCCATCATGTTCAGGGTGGATAAATTAACAAAAGTGGCTCATTTTTCTCTAGTAAAGACCACTTATACAGCTAGTGCAGTGGCATAGTTATACCTTGATGAGATTGTCAGGTTGCACAGGATTCTGCGGAAGATCATTTCTGACCATGATCCTTTGTATACTTCTCATTTTTGGACCGCCATGCAGTATGCCCTCGGGACAAGAATAAACTTTAGCACAACATATCACCCTAAGACAGGTGGACAAACCAAGCGGGTGAATGAGATTTTAGAGGACATACTTAAGATGTATGTGATGGATCATCAGGTGAGATGGGAGGAGTACTTGTACTTGGTGGAGTTTGTGTACAATAATATTTTTTCAGAGTTCTATAGGCATGACTCCTTTCCAAGCCTTGTATGGCAGAGAGTGCAGGACACCTCTTAGTTGGGATAGGTTAGACGACAAGATTTCACTTTGACCAACTTTGTTCCAAGACATGGAGCAGCAGGTGGTTATGATCGACAAAAGACTACAGGAGGCTTAGGACAAGAAGAAGAAGTACGTAGATCAGCATAGGACCGACCGTAGTTTTGATGTGGGAATGAAGTTGTTCCTTCGTAAAGCCACATAAGATCCCTATATTGTATGGAAAAGGTTCTAAGCTAGCTCCTAGATTCGTGGGTCCTTTTGAGATCTTGGAGTGTATCATCTCTTTGGCCTATCGTCTAGCATTGCCACCTAGATTTTCTCACATACATGATGTGTATCATGTTTTAGTTGCTAGAAGATATGTTACAGATCCTTCTCATGTGCTATATTAGACATCACTACAGTTCAAGATCGGGGGCACGTGATGGTGTATCCTGTTTGCATTATAGATCGTGGGACCCAGGCCTTCTAGGTAGAGATATTGACCATGTCTGGGTGCAGTGGGACAGATATGATGAGACTGTAGCTACATGGGAGGATGCTACATTACAACGAGTTTAGTTTCCACATTTTTTCCAAAGTGAATCAGGAGGAAGATGAGTCTAAGGGATGGGGGATGTAGTGCACATTTCCATTTGACACCTTTTCATACTGATCATGATATCGTTGATTATATTATAAACATGATTACGGACTTTATTATAGTATGATATTAGATGTTAGATCATGGATTATTGTTGACCTTGATTCAATTATGATGCATGATGATTATTAGAGACATTTTTATATATTGAAGATGATATGTTGTTTGACATATTTATATTATGGATTTTGTTTGGATATGTGATATTTGGATATTGTGGGTAGACCTAGAAATGGAAATTATTTGATGATGATATAGTTGTTCAGTAAAATTGCAAACGATCTTGTTGTTTGCTTGGATGTTGTTGTGATTCATATATTTAGATGATCTTGAAATTTATATTTATATTCATTTGGATGTTCTAATATGGCCATGAGGCTGAAGGAGGTGTTCGTATTTTGCAGGTTTAAAATATCACAACAAACATCGGGCGATTGGAGACTAACCACATTGGAATTCTATATGAATTCAACAAGGTCACCATGGAAACTTGTATTTTTTTGTGTGTTTGTTTTTGTTAGGGATTCCCATGGGGGGGATCACCTTTAAATGTGACCAAGTGTTATGTGTATTTATTTATTTTGTTCCTTTTGATTGATGTTTATATGTGTTTATTAAGTGATGTGTTCACCCCTTTTTTTATTTAAATAAATTATGGTACATAATGCGAGTAATCATATTGTTAAAACAAATTAACCAACTTGCGTCATAAGAAATTAATTATCAGTAGTGGTTGAATCTTGTATTAAATGTTGTAAGATATGTGTAAGCTATGTGTAAGTGATGTGTAAGAGATATGTAAGTAAAATTTGGAGTATGAAAAACTTAATCTTCTTTGGAAGTTGAAATTGTCCTTGGAGCCTATTTTTGTAGGTTTTTGGGACAAGTTAAACTTGTCCCATACCTCTTTAATTTATTTACCAACCATACCTATGGTTAGAGAGTTGAATTTAGACTTTCATTATGAATCTTTGTAAGTCTAGCCAAATGTTTTAATTGCACTTCTTTCTTGAAATAAATTTCATTCCTTTGGGATATGGGTTTGATTTGAGTGTGTAAGTAAGACTGTCATATTATTCACCTACTTATTTATTGTGTCTTGAAATTGAAGTTAAATGGTGAGTTGGAATTGAGGATGTGTGATGTGTCATCCTACAAATATACACCTCAGCCTCCTCTCTTCCCCCTTCTATATATCCGAATTCATTTTATTGTTTGGGGTTACACTCTTTTGGTTGCTTTAATTTGCATACTTCTTTTGGGGGGAATTCATTTTCTATTTGGAGCTCTTTCTTTTGGAGAAAGTGGTAGAGTTTTTTACTGGCCTGTGTTTTGTTGATCTTGGGATGTTTTGTATTGGAAAGCTTGCTAGTTGGAACTTGGAACAAACTCCATTATGGAGAGGTAAGAGCTTAGATCTTGAAATTATTTTCTTCTGATTGTGCAAATGTTATTATTGTGAATGTTTTGGCATGTGTGTGGGTTGTTTGGGTAGATGGCCTAGGGATGGTGTAGGAAAAGACTATGCGGTATTTCTATGGGAGTCATAAGTGTTTTGGGAAGTTATAAGTGTAAAGGGAGTTGGGATCTGGGTTCCACCTTAAAAATAAATAGCTTGCATTTATTTACTCGTTATGGAGTGCCATAAGAGGTTGGGGAGGAATAAGGGCATCTTAGGGATATGAAATATTATATATATATATATATATATATATATATTGTGGTTTGTTCTCAGGTGGTGATACCCATTTTCCCTTTGGGAGGCATAAGCAGCATCCCCCATAGTTTCTTGCTCCTTTGGCTTGCATGATGAAGCCTGAGTCTTGTTTGCTATGTTTTAATGTGGTTGCAAACTAAATTCCATTTTGGACTGTGTTTTAAATGTGAAATTTACGTGTGTGTTTTTGAATCCTATTCTTGTCATGAGTTGAAACACATTTTTTTTGCATTATGATTGGGGCTCATGTGCCAATGAAGAAGGATGGCTTCTCCTTGTCATTGGATGTCATGGTTGGGTGGAGAGTGTTGCCTTTCCCCTGCTCTTGTTGTGATCAGAATCAAAAGAATGATAAATCTACATGTTGTTGTTCTAGAGCAAAGGAGAAAAAACAAGACACAGTTTGACCTACCCTTATTGAAATGAAACCTTATTGTAACCTTTCCCACTTGAAGTGGATGAACTTGTATATGTTTTGTAATGGAAATATGTTGTATTGAATATGAAAGTTGTAATTTTGAAATGTAAAGGAGAGATACTTTGTTTTCTGTTTTGAAAGAAAAAGATGTATTTTGTATATTGTATTGTGAAAATCAACATAAAAGAGAAGTTGTAAAAGAAGGAAATCTTGTATTTTGAATAAAATTTGCATTATTTTCCATGATTGGAACTATTTTTGTTTAAAATTTGAGTTTGAAATGTATTTGAAATATATGTTTGAAAGGAAGAAATGCGTGTGAGGAAAATATAGAACTTTGTCTTTGAAATGTGTAAAATTAGAAATCAGAATTGCATTTTTCTTTTGAATAGTTTGATTTGAATCAACTAAATGTATTAGATTAGAATTGGAATGAATTATAATACTTGGAAGATGAAAATGGAAAATAGATCCTTTAAAATTTGATCTTTGTTTTGTATTTTCAAACTGGCAAATACTATATAAAAAATCCACAATTCCAACCTGCAACAAGGAAATAAATAATTAAATGATTAAATTGAAGTAGTATGCCCTAAATGAATTCAATTGCATAAAACACTAAAGGAATTTCTTTTTTAGCTCGAGCTCAAACCGTTTTTGCTCTCGTTTTTCCTGTCTAGTTGTATTTTTTTTCAATTGGGAGTCAATCAAAGAAAGTTACCTTCCCACTCCATCCTAAATCCATCTAAGAACAATTCTCCATGTCTAATTGACATGCCAAGAGAGGAAGAAGATAAATTGATTAAAATTTCATAAGTTAAAATTTACCATATTGCCTTTTAAAATCTTGTATATAGTTTTTTTAGAAATTAACCCCGTAAACATTAGCAAAATGAAAAATTAATGATTTCTTTGCAAAGAGGACATTGAGATATTTCCAAAAAGTCCCCATTTTCCCAAAAATGATCTCCCAAGAAAATTTATGGCCTTCTAAATTTTTTCTTCATTTGGCATCAAAACATTGGGAAAAATTTCCTTAGCGGACCCGCGGGCCCAAATTTTCCTTAGCACTTTTTGGTCAAAAATTCCAAAGGAAAAATTTCCCCACCACTCTGTTGACCCACAAGCCCTTTTGTTTGTCAAGTCACCTAAGTTAAAAATTGAAATTTTGGAAAAAATTCCCCCGTGGACCCGTCGCCCCACTTTTGGCTTTTTAATTCTTTTTCGCAGCAAAATGGGCCCGCAATAGTTAACTTAACCTTTAAAATAATTTGGGAACATTTTCTAATTTTCCTCTGCTACCCCACCAGCCAACAGCTAATCAGGTGCTTCCACGTGGTGACACAAGGCATCAGCGGAGGAGCAGATCCCCTTTTAGCTTAGCGCTTCTTTTTTTTTTGGGAAAAATTTCCTAAATTCTCCGTTGGTCCACTGATCTACATCAAATGGATGGATAACACGTGTGTTCACGATGCGTCCATGGAGGGGCAGATATTTTTAAGTCTTTACAAATTTTTCTTACAAAATTCAAATTTTGCTAAATTGTTTCGATGGCCCGACGGGCCACAACCAATCATTGATTGGCATGTCACATTATTCGAGGAAGTCGTGGGCATGGGCTATTTTAATCCTTTGTGCTTTTAACCTTAAAATTCTAAAATATCTAAGTTTCCCCGCAATTATGTTTCCCCCATGACAAATAAGTGCTTGGCACATGGCGCCTTGGGTGTTGGCAGAGGTGCAAATCATTTGATTCCATAGCGCCCTTAGCTAAAAAGGATCATTTTCTTAAAATCCTCCGATGGCCTGATTTTCCACCAGAGTTTCGAAATGATGACATGTGTCCTCTTCAGGCTCATGGGCACATAGAGGTAATTCATGATTTTATTCCAAAAGGAAAGTTTTGCTAAATCTCTCCTTGCTCCGTCGGCCCACACATGGGAAAATTTTCTTCCCCAGGCCCGCAGACCCACTCTTGGGAAAATTTTCCTCCCAAGGTCCACCGGCCCATAACTTGAGAAATATGAGGAGTTAGGAGGACTTCTTTATATCACTGGAAAGGTGAGGAAATTTCCTATCTAATAGTTTTGTTTTTAGGAAAAGTTAAGTGCATTAAATATGTGAAAATTAGGTTAAAGTGCAAGGTAATCCTAAGAGTGGGTAAGTGGGAAATAACTCCCTATTAAATTATAATGTTAATTCTAAGGTATGGGTTGACCCTTTTTGGGATCATGTCATGAGGTAAGTGAATGTTTTTCCTAACCCCATGTAAATGAGAACTCTATCTATTTTTATACCTAGTGGAATTAAATACCTTGGGTATATAATTATATTGACCCCTTTAACCCTCTAAATTTTATTAGGGAATGTTTAATCTTAGTGTTAATCTAATTAATTGAAAAATCAGCACCTAAAGGAAATTTAATCTCTACTTGACTATTTTTACTCATTAATTATATTGTGATCTTTAATGTTGTTATAATGGAAAACGTTATCTTCTTAACATAATTGACATTGATATATTTTCTTTGTGGCAACTATTTCTTCAAGGCTTATTTGTAGTCTCACCTTCAAAAAAAATTATCCCATTATTTTTTTAACTAATCCTAGGTTGTTCCTGGGTCTCAAGTGTGTTGTTTAGCAGGAATCACACTTGGTATCACAGCCGTGGGTTCAAAGCTTAGACCCTTGGGCACACTAGAAAACTTGAGACATGAACACTAAACTTAGTATGATATTAAACCTAGCACACTTTCAAATCTAGAGAACAACCTTGTTGATATTGCATACTTAGTAAACATGGAAAAATTAATAAAACTTAGAAAGAAGAAATAACTCTAGCCTTGGTCTGTGCAGGAGGCACAGATGGGACGAGGAGTATTTTCACATAAACCTAGACTTACCACCACTAGATCATGATGTAGCAGCTATCCTAGCAAAGATTTTATAGACACTTCAAGATGTTAATGTTTCTCTACGCGGAGGGACAATAGGAACACATTTAGTCAGACATGATAGATTGACATCCATTGAGGCTCATGAATCTCCTTGGCATAGTGAGGAACACAGAGGAGAGAACTCCCATGAGGATTCAGTTAGAGAAAAGTCACTACAGAGGGGATAGTGAGATCAGGTTTCAGCACACAAAGATAGGTCTTGGAGCCCTAGGCTTAGGGATGAGCATGCAAAGAGGCCTAGGGGTCGCCAGAACACCGCTTGCAGACCATATTAGGGAGATCCTGAAGCTACGGCTAGATCATTATTTTGGTGACATAGGTGGATTTCAGACGAGAGGCTTGGTTGGTGAGCTTGAGTGGGTGCTTCAAGATCTACCCTTTCTCTAGGAACACAAAATCTCATGTTGCGTTCCATCTTCTAAGGGATGGAGCTGGCGTACGATGGAGGATAGAGGAGAAAAAGCTCCATGTTGATTCCTGAGATAGTTTAAGTGGGTAGATGTTTGAGGAGTGGTTCAAGAGAAAATATTTATCTCAGAGGTTCATACAGTAGAGGATTGATGAGTTTCATGACCTTCGATAGGCATCTCTTACAATGGCTGAGTATGAGAGTAGATTCTTAGATTTAATCCAGTATGTTGATTATATGCAGGATGAGTTGGCATGGATCCACAGGTTCGTCTGGGTCGTGAATCTGGACATTGGAGGTGTAGTATGAATCCATTGTCCATAGATGTTGGGTGAGGCCATTGAGAAGGCCAATATAGCAGAGGAGACTCGGGAAAGGCCCAATAGGCTAGGGACTGAGTCTAGAGCCGTATACAGTAGATGTAGGACAACAAGTCAAGGGAGTTAGTACCTCCTCTTCATGATGGATAGGTTTCAACACAATCATCCTTTAGACCATTGCAGCAGTAGCAGCAATCTCACCCACCATATAGACCTCCACAAAGATTCAATGCAAAAAGGGGTATGAGTATGGGGCGTCATCCTAGGGGTCCCATTAGAACACAGGGAGCACATAGAGCTCAGTCAATAGGAGCTCACTAGTAGATACCTCATTAGTCCACAATAGGGTCATCAGGGTCCATAGCATACCCCTCTATGGTATCGACTGGAGCTGCTACTCAAGGGAGATGATCAGGTGGTTATTTTGGGTTTGGTGTTACTAGAAATTTTTGGAGAGACTTCCCACATAACCCTAATCAAAAGGGTAAGGAAAAGATATCAGAGTGTATTGTTGGTGATATGGGGCATAATCATAGGATGTATGCATCGATTGAGAACTGCTAGGTAGAGCATCAGAGTACAGTTATTGAGACTATAACTAACATTGGTGGTATTATTACGTCCATTTTGTTTGATTAAAGTTCTTCTGATTCTTGTATTGCACAATCTTTATTAGAGCGATGCAGGATGGTGGCAGTTAGGCAAGGTCATAGGTGGGATGTTGAGATGGCTTCTAGAGCCAAGATCTCTATAGACTCTTTAGTTAAGGAGTGTGTAGTGGATTTGGGAACTTTCACCACTACATCGGATCTTCGTATCCTTCCTTTGGGATCCTATGGAGTCATCTTGGGAATGGACTAGTTATCTCGCATTACACAGAGAGACGAGTTGGTTATTACCACAAGATCATATGTTGTATAGATGATCTAGGAGTTGAGGAAGTTATAATGGGTGTCGGATACCCGCTTTCTATTCGTACCATCTCCACTATGTAGCTCAAGCAGTGTGTACGACGGGGTTGTAAGATGTTTGTTGTCACAACTAGTGACCGATTAGAAGATGGGTCTAGTGGACCATCGCTAGATGACCATCCATTTTTGAGAGAGTTTTCTTATGTCTTTCCAGGGGAGCTACCAGGGTTACCACTCCCACAGGAGATAAATTTTCATATAGATTTGGTTCTGGGAGCATAGCTTATCTCATGAGTAGCTTATCGGATAACTACCCCTGAACTCTGCGAGCTCAAGTTGCAGCTTGAGGGATTTATAGAGAAAGGCTTAATTCTTCATAGTGTATCCCCTTAGGGTGCACCAGTAATCTTTGTAAAGAAGATGGACAAATCCTTGCGGTTGTGTATTTATTACCACCAGCTAAACAAGGTAAAGATCAAGAATCATTATCCCCTTCTACGAGTGCATTGATGATTTGTTTGATCAGATGAAGGGAGCCATAACTTTCCCTAAGATAGACCTTAAGTCGATATCATCAACTGAGGATTTTAGAGGTGGACATTCATAAAACCACCTTCCATATGAGATATGGCCACTATGAGTTCATAGTCGTGTCTTTTGGTTTGACAAATGTCCCCGCAGTGTTAATGGGTTTGATGAATGGGGTATTTAGGACCTTCTTAGATCGCTTCACGTTCATCTTCCTTGATGACATTTTGATTTACTCATGATAGTGTGAGGAGCATGAGGGGCACCTTCGCCAGGTTCTTCAGTGTCTTCATGAGTAGAGCTTTACGAGAACCTGGAGAAGTGTGCATTCTTTCATACGGAGGTGTAGTATTTGGGTCATATCATTTCTAGGGAAGGTATCGCCATTGATCCTTCCAAGATTAGGGCTATCATGGATTGGCCAGCACCCACTACTTTGACTGAAGTGTATAGCTTCATGTGATTAGTAGGATACTACAGGATATTTGTTTAGGACTTCTCTTAGATTGTACACCCCATCACTTCCCTTCGAAAGGCAAGAAGTTTGTTTGGTCAAACAAGTGCGAGTAAACCTTAATGAAATTAGAGGAATGCCTCACTACAACACCTATTCTTATGGCCCTGGATCCACATGGTGAGTTTTTCATTTGCACGGTTACTTCTTTAATAGGGCTTGGAGGTGTGTTGATATAGGAGGGCAGAGTAGTGGCTTTTGAGTCTCGCACACTCAAAGATCATGAGATTAACTATCTGAATCATGATCTTAAGCTTGCGGTAGTTATGCACACTTTGGTTTGATTGAGGCACTTTCTACTTTTTCATAGATTCACACTTAGGATAGATCACTTGAGTCTTCTCCACCTCTTCACGTAGCCAAATCTCAATGCTCATCACTGTGTTTGATGGATTTGCTTTATGAGTATGATATGGAGATATAGCATGTCAAAGGGAAGGAGAATGTGGTTGCTGACACTCTCAGCAGATGGAGAGATGTGATTATTGCCACTTTATTGGGCATAGATTTATGGAGTAGGATTCTTTAGCAGCTTCCTCTTGACAACTTTTACATTACAGTGAGAGTAGAGATCGAGTCTCAGAGACCCCTCAAGGGGAATTTTGATTTTTTTTCTTTAGAGGTAGATTTCCTTCTCAGGCATAGAGGCTAAATTTATGTTCCGAGATATGGAGGCTTGAGACGGGATATCTTGGCAGAGGCACATTGTGCACCCTATTGAACCCATCTCAGGGTGAAAAAGATGCATGCTACTTTGAGACACTTGCACCACTAGAGAGGACTTCATAGAGACATGGCTTGATTGTGTCACGTTGTTTAGAGTGCAAGAAAGTGAAGGCTAAGCATCAGCATCCAGTTGGCCTTCTCTATCCTCATGCTATACCAGAATGGAATTGGGATACCATTTCCATGGACTTCATTGTTGGGCTACCGATGTCGAGATACCACCATGATGCCATCATGGTCAGGGTGGATAAAATAATGAAAGTGGCTCATTTCTCTACAGTAAATACCACTTATACATCTACTACAGTGGCATAGGTATATCTTGATGATATTTTTAGGTTATACGGGATTTTGTGGAATATCATTTGTGACCGTGATCCTTTGTATACTTCCCATTTTTGACCACCATGTAGTATGCCCTTAGGATGAGAATAAACTTCAGCACAACATATCAGCCTAAGACAGATGGAAAAATTGAGTGGGTGAATTATATTTTAGAGGACATGCTTAGGATGTATGTGATGGATCATCATGTGAGATGGGAGGGGTACTTATACTCGGTGGAGTTTGGCTAATCGGTTTAGGGTTTAGGGTTTAGGGTTAGAGGATAGGATTTCTCTTGGACCATATTTTTTACAGTACATGGAACATCAAGTGGTTATGATCAGGAAAAGACTACAGGAGGCTTAGAACAGGTAGAATAAGTACGCAGATCAACATAAGACCAACTGTAGTTCTGATTTGGGCATGAAGGTGTTCATTCGTGTCAAGCCATATAAGAGCCATATCACTCATGGAAAAGGTTATAAGATAGCTCCTAGATTTGTGGGTCCTTTTGAGATCTTCGAGCTTATCGGCCCTTTGGCCTACCATTTAGCATTGTCACCTAGCTTTTCTCATGTACATGATGTGTTTCATGTTTCAGTTCTTAGAAGATATGTTGTAGATCCTTCTCATGTGCTATATTAGACATCATTGTAGGTTCAAGATATGGAGCAGGTGATGGTGGATCCCATGTGCATTATATATCACATTACCTTGGACCTTTGAGGTAGAGAGATTGACCAAGTCCAGGTGCAGTGGGACAAATATGATGAGACTACGGATACATGGGAAGATGTACATTACTACGAGTTCAGTTTCCACATTTGTTCTAGTGACTTCCAGGATGAAGATGAGTCTAAGCGGCAGGGGATGTAGTGCCCATTTCCCTTTGACATCTTTTGATACTGATCATGATACTGTTGATTATATTATAGACATGATTATGGACTTTATTATAGTATGATATTATATGTTAGATCATGGATTATTGTTGACCTTGATTCAGTTATGATGCATGATGATTATTAGAGATATTTTTATATATTGAAGATAATATGTTGTTTGGATATGTGATATTTGAATATTGTGGGTAGACCTATAAATGGAAATTATTTAATGATGATATAGTTGTTGAGTAAAATTGCCAATGATCTTGTTGGTTGCTTGGATGTTGTTGTGATTCATATATTTAGATGATTTGAAATTTATATTTATATTCATTTGGATGTTCTAATATGGCCATGAGGCCGAAGGAGGTGTTCGTATTTTACAGGTTTAAAATATCACAACAAACATCGGGGGATTAGAGACTAACCACATTGGAATTCTAGATTAATTCAACAAGGTCACCATGGAAACTTGTAGTTTCTTTGTGTTTGTTTGTGTTAGGGATTCCCATGTGAGGGATCACCTTTAAACATGACCAAGGGTTATGTGTATTTATTTATTTGGTTGTTTTTATTGATGTTTGTATGTGTTTATTAAGTGATGTGTTCACCCTTTTTTTATTTAAATAAATTATGGTACATACTATGATTAATCATATTGTTAATATAAATTAACCAACCTGGGTCATAAGAAAGTAATTATTGGAGTGGTTGACTCTTGTATTAAATGTTGTAAGATATGTGTAAGCGCTATGTAAGTGATGTGTAAGAGATATGTAAGTAAAATTTGGACTATGAAACACTTAATCTTCTTTGGAATTCGAAATTGTCCTTGGAGACGGTTTTTGGAGGTTTGTGGGACAAGTTATACTTGTTCCATACCTCTTAAATTTATTTACCAACCATACCTATGGTTGGAGATTTTAATTTAGAATTTCATTATGCATCTTTGTAAGTCTAGCCAAATGTTTTAATTGCACTTCTTGCTTAAAATTAATTTCAGTCCTTTGGGATATGGGTTTGATTTGAGTGTGTAAGTAAGACTGTCATATTATTCACTTATTTATTTATGCATCTTTGTAAGTCCAGCTTTCAATGTTTTAATCACACTTCTTGCTTGAAATTAATTTTAGTTCTTTATGATATGGGTTTGATTCGAATGTGTAAGTAAGACTATCATATTATTCACTTACTTATTTATTGTTTCTTGGAGATTGAAGTTGACTTGTGAGTTGGAGTTGAGGATGTGTGATGTGGAATCCTAAAAATATCCACCTCATCCTCCTCTCTTCCCCCTACTATATATCCTAATTCATTTTATTGTTTGGGGTTACACTCTTTTGGTTTATTTACTTTGCATACTTCTTTTGGGGAGAATTCTTTTGTTGTTTGGAGCTCTTGCTTTCGGAGAAAGTCATAGACATTTTTATAGGCCTGTGTTTTGTTGATCTTGGGCTGTTTTTTTATTAGAAAGCTTGCTTGTTGGAACTTGGAAAAATTGCATTATGGAGAGGTAAGGGCTTAGCTCTTGAAATACTCTTCTTCTGATTGTGCAAATGTTATTATTCTGAATGTTTTGGCATGTATGTGGGTTATTTGGGTAGATGGCCTAGGGATGGTGTAGGAGAAGACTATGGGGTATTTTCATGGGAGGCATAAGTGTTTTGAGGAGTTATAAGTCTGGAGGTAGTTGGGATCTGGGTTCCACATTAAAAATAAATGGCTGACATTTATTTACTCATAATGGGGTGGCATAAGAGGTTGGGAGGTATAATTAAAAGTGAGGAATAAGGGGTACTTGGCGAGAGGCATAAGGGCATGTCGTGGGATCTAAAATGATATATATGTGTATATATATATATATATATATATATATATATATTGGCAGTTTGTTCTCAAGTGGTGATACCCATTTACCCTTTGGGAGGCATAAGAAACATCCCCCATAGTTTCTTGCTCCTTTGGCTTGTATGAAGAACCCTGAGTCTTGTTTACTATGTTTTAATGTGGTTGCAAACTACATTCTATTTTGACTGTGTTTTAAATGTGAAATTTACATGTGTGTTTGTGGAAGCCTGTTATTGCCATGAGTTGAAACACATCTTTTTTTGCATTACGGTTGGGGTTTGGGGGCCAATGAAAAAGGATGGCTTCTCCTTGTCATTGGATGTCTTGGTTGGGTGGAGAGAGTTACCTTTCCCCTACTCTTGTTGTGATTAGAATTGGAAGAATGATAAATCTACATGTTGATGTTCTGGAGCAAAGGAGAAAAAGAAAGAAACAAATTTGACAATCCCTTGTTGAAATGAAATCTTATTATAACCTTTCCCACTTGAAGTGGATGAACTTGTATATGTTTTGTAATGGAAATATGTTGTAATGAATATGAAAGCTATAATTTTGAAATGTAAACGAGAGATATAATTTGTTTTCTGTTTTGAAAAAGAGATGTATTTTGTATATTGTATTGTTAAAATCAACAGAAAAGAGAAGTTGTAAAAGAAGGAAATCTTGTCTTTTGAATAAAATTTACATTCTTTTCCACGATTGGAACTATTGTTGTTTAAAATCTGAGTTTGAAATGTATTTGAAATCTCTGTTTGAAAGGAAGAAATGCATGTGAGGAAAATACAGAAATCTGTCTTTGAAATGTGTAAAATCGAAATCATAATTACATTTTTGTTTTGAATAGTTTTATTTGAATCAACTAAATGTATTATATTAGAATTGGAATGAAAATGGCGAATAGATCCTTTAAAATTTGATCTCTATTTTTTATTTTCAAACTAGTAAATACTTTATCCAAAATGCACAGTTCAAACCTGCAACAAGAAAATAACAAATTAAATGATTAATTTCAAGTAGTATGCCCTAAATGAATTTAATTGTATAAAACACTTCAGGAATCTCTTAGAAAACTTAGCAAAATTGGGCTCAAACTGTTTTACTTGTCTAGTTGTATGTTTTTTTAATTCGGAGTCAATCAAACAAAGTTACATTCCCAATCGATCCTAAATCCATCTAAGAACAATTCTCCATGTCTAATTGACATGTTGAGATAGGAAGAAGATCAATTGATTAAAATTTCATAAGTTAAAATTTACCAGCTTGCCTTTTAAAATAATGCAGATCGTTTTCATGAAATTGACCCCTTAAACATTAGAAAAATGAAAAATTAATGATTTTTTTAAAAGAGGACATCAAGAGATTTCCAAAAATTCCTTTTTTCCAAAAATGATCTCCCAATCAAAAGTTATGGCCTTCTGAAGTTTTTCTTCATTTGGCATCAAAAAAATAATTCTAATCACAAAAACAAAATTGGGAAAAATTTCCTTGGCGGACTCGTGGGCCCGAATTTTCCCTAGCACTTTTTGGTAAAAACACCAAAGGCAAGAATTTTCCCTCCACTCAACTTACCCGCAAGCCCTTCTTTTTTTCAAATCACCTAAGTTCAAAAAAGAAATTTTGGAAAAATTTCCCCAAACCCACTGCCCCGCTTTTTCCTTTTTGATCGTTTTTCACGGTTGTGCGGCCTGCAACAATTATCTCAACCTTTAAAAGAATTTGGGAAAATTTTCTAATTTTACTCCACCACCCTACCGGACTGCAGCCAATCAAGTGTTGCCACATGGTGACACAAGGCATTAGCAGAGGAGCGGATGCCCTTTTTAGCTTAGCACTTTGGAAATTTTTGTGCTTTTAACTTTAAAAGTCTAAAATCTCTAAGTTTCCCGAAAGTCCAATTCCCCCACGACCAATCAGTGCTTGGTATGCGGTCCCTTGGGTGTTAGCAGAGGCATGGATTGTTTGATTCCATAGTGTCCCTTGACCAAAAAGGATCATTGTCTTAAAATCCTCCGACGGTCCGATTTTCCACCAGAGTTTTGAAATGCCGACACATGTCCTCTTCGGGCTCATGGGCACGTGGAAGTAGTTCACACTTTTTTTTTCCAAAATGGAAAATGTGCTAAATCTCTCCCTCGCTCCGCTAGCCCATGCATGGGAAAGTTTTCTTCAAAGCCAGTAGCAGGACCCGTTCTTGGGAAAATTTTCCTCCCAATGTCTGTCGGCCCATAACTTGAGAAATATGAGGAGTTAGGAGGACTTCTTTACATCACCGAAAAGGTGCGTAAATTACCTATCTAATGGTTTTTTTTTCATGAAAATTTTAGTGCATTAAATATGTGAACAATCAGGTTAAAGTTCAAGGTAAGCCTAAGAGTGGGTAAGTGGGAAATAACTCCCCATTAAATTATAATGTTAATTCTAAAGTAGGGGTTGACCCTTTTTGGGGTCATGTCATGAGGTAAGTGAATGTTTTTCCTAACTTCATGTAAATGAGAACTGTGTCTATTTTTAGACCTAGTGGAATTAAATACCTTGGGTATTTAAATGTATTGACCCTTTTAACCCTATCAATTTTATTAAGGAATGTTTAATCTAATTAATTGAAAAATCAGCACCTAAAGGAAATTTAATCTCTACTTGGTTGTTTTTACTCATTAACCGTATTTTCATCTTTAATGTTGTTTTAAAAAAAAAAATCTTCTTAACATAATTGACCTTGATATATTTTATTTTTCACAATTGTTGCTTTCGAGGCATGTTTGAGTCTCACCTTAAAAAAAAAAAGTTATCCAATAATTTTTCTCGACTAATCCTCGGTTGTTCTTTCGTCTCAAGTGGGTTTTTTAGCAGGCATCACACAAATCAAGCCTAGACCCCATAAGGATTGAAATTTAAAACATGAAGAAAATGAAATTAAAACCTACAACTTGACTTATAAAAAAAACATAATAAAATTCTAAATTTAACTCTCCAACCATAGGTAAGGTTGGTATGTAAATTTAAGAGGCATGGGACAAGGTTAACTTGTCCCACAAGTCTCCAAAATCAGCCTCCAAGGACAAATTTGAATTCCAAAGGAGATGAATTGTATCATACTCCAAAATAAACTTACATATCTCTTACACATTACTTACACATTTCTTACAACACTTTAATTCAAGGCCAACAACTCTATTAATTACTTTCTTATGACATATTTTAATTAATTAACTTAACAACATTATTACTCACAATATTAACACACCATTTAATAAATAATGAAAGGTCAATGCACCACAAAATAAACACATGCAAACATTAACAAAGGGACCAATTAAAAGAAAGTACATAAAATCCCTTCATCACATTTAAATGTGATTCCCCTCATGGGAATCCCTAACAAAAACAAACACACACAAAAATACAGTTGCCATGGTGACCTTGTTGAATTCATCTAGAATTCCAAGGTGGTTGATATCTAATCCCCCAATGTTTGTTGTGATATTTTAAACTTGCAAAATACAAGTACCTCCTTCGGCCTCATGGCCATATCAAAACATCCAAATGAATATAAATATAATTTCAATATCATCAATATATATGTGAATCACAACAATCATCAAGACAATCAACAATATCACTTACAATTTCATCAACAACTATATCATCATAAATTTTAATCCAATTTTCTAGTTCTACTCAATATATCCAAATATCACAAGTTTGAACAATATCTATAATGTAACCATGTCAAACATTATATCACATAAATATATATAACATGTCCCCAATAACACCAAGCATCAGATATGAGCCAAAGTCAACAATAATCCATGATCGAACATCTAACATCATACTAAATCAAAACTATAATAATGTCCATGATATAGTCAATAGTGTCATGATTAGTATCAAAAGGTGTCAAAGGGAAGTGGGCACTACAATTTCCTCTAAACATATCTTCTTTGACACATTATGTGACATTAATTCTTCACTGAATTATTAATATTTTATGAGGAATATATGTTATCCCAAGTTAGAGCTTGAGTTAGGCTATTATGTCATTAGTATTAATTTTAACTAATAATAAAAAAATAGTATTTTTAAATTTTTTTGGTGATATAAAAATAATAAAGAATTGTATTAGATATTTTTCACATTAAATTTTTTGCTCAAAGTTCAAATAATAGTATACATGGCATACTATGACACAATGAATTATCTAACATTATTGACAATAGGAATTTAATACATAAGACAAAAAATCAATCAAATTATACAAAAATAAGCTCTACAATGTAGGGTTCCAAAAATTGATATATAGAAATATCAATAATTCATTATAAACCTCAAATTGAGTAGATGAACCTTGAGAATTTTAGCCATAAAAGTTCATGGTTATAGATATATGGAATCATTTGTAGATACCTATAGTTACAAAGACATACCGACATTTACTCTTGCTCGACACAATTAATGATATGACATTACTAATAGTAAAAATTTAATACATAAGATAAATCAATCAATCAAATTATATGGTAATAAGTTGTACAACTGTTGGGTGGCATGAATTTCTATATAGAAATATCAATAATTTTTTACAAACCTTGAAATGAGTGGATGAACCTAAAATATCTTAGCCATGACATTTCTTGCTTAGAGATGCATCCAAGCACTTGCAGATACCTATAATTACCTAGAGACAATTATGTTTACCCTTACTTCGATTAAAATTAGACTACAACCAATTCACATCAAACATATTTCAAATGTTAAGTATCATCTTCCAATTGTGCATAGTAATAGACAAGGTGTATAAAGAAAAAAAAATCAACAAAAAATAAAAAATTATTTTATACATATCAATATATTATATATCACATATAAAGATGTCTATAGAAAATGATGTCCATGTTTCAAATATGGTGCTTTAAATAAATGAAAATTTAAACTTTTTGCTAGTATTTTATGGCTAGAACATAAAAATCTTGTAAGCAAACATGAAGGTTAAAATCTTCATTCCATGTAGTTGAATTTGGGACCTAAATTTATAGTGGTTTAATCATGTAGTATCCCCTTTTGGGATATTATCCAAATGTGCAAATTAATTTACTGAATCAACTCTAGAAGGACTAAACCCTCCTAGTTCAACCTCAAATAATCCAATGTTAGCTTCAATACAACCCAAAAAGGGTTGGAGTGAGCCAAGGTGGTGGATTAGATGGGAGAACTAGTTAGGAAATTAACCACTTCAAATCTGAAATTAATTACAGTAGTAATTAATTAATAAATGCACTAAACTGCTGCAAACATAAAAAATTAATAACTTTCTCATCATCCATTATTTTCCTATCAAACCAATACCAAAAGATTCTTCATGTTTTTAGCTTTCCAACAAGCTATAGATCATAATTTTTGAATAAGTAGAAGGCATGCTAATCAACCCATGAAATTTGAAACTGTGTAGTTAAAACCCTGACTTAGACAACTGAAACTTGTAAAATCCATAACTTGCTCAATACTTCATCTTTTTCCATGAAATAAGTACAGACTAATCTATATATCAAGAGCTTCCCAAAGATATAAAACAAATGAATTTTATGATAACTGAAACCCCTTCAAAATAGCCCCCAAAATCCCAAACCCAGTTGCTAGGGTTACGATAAATTGCAGAAATAATTTCCAGCACTTAGAAACCTTCAAAATATTCAATAACATCTAGATTTTACCCTCAATAAAATGTGCCAATACCCTAGACAAGTCGCCAAAGCTAGAGAGAAAATATCATGCATAAACACCTTCAACACAAGAGAGCAAAATGGAAAGAACAATGGAGTCTTCAATAATCTTCAATAATGGATCCAAATAAGAGAGAGATCAATGCAAGAACTAGGGCATACATCCCATGGGCATACATCCCAATTCTCCAAGCATGGAGTGAAATCAATAATTCATCAACATACCCTCTAAGGAAAATGCGACCTCCCTTTTATAGAACTAAGGGGTGCAATATCCAATAAAGACTACCTTTCCCTTTTGGAGGGAAAACATAAACTCTCATTAAAATATTTAATACGAACACTATGTGCACTTTATTTATTTATTAATTAGATAAATAAAAGTAACTAACCTATGTGCACACTAAACTAACTAAAAGACTCCCACTTGTAGTGCTAGGCATGCCAAGGGGTTACAATGCAAATGAAAAATAACTATTAATAGTGTCTCGAAAAAGGGGACGTTACAAATCATGACCACCAATCTTGTAATCTGAAATCAATTCTCTACTAAGGAAGTGACATAAGATTGAAAGATCAGTCATTAATCTTCATTGAAAGAGTTAGAGGTGTTCTTGCAATAAGCAGTCATCAAGATATCCTAAACAACTGGTAGATTATGAAAATTTACATAAGATTATTGTTTCTCTTAAATGGCTATCTCTTGAGCATAAGTTGGTTGAGATGAATACTTTTATGAATGAATGGAATATGATTGATGATATAGTATTACTTCAAAAGATTGATTATCAAAAATCTCTAGGTGAAGGCTCGATATTTTCGATAAATAACTCAAACATGCAAGATAAAAAGAATATTTACAAGATATTATATATTATTAATGCCATTTGTGCAACAATTAGATAATATTAAGAATTGAATGGAGCAACTAATGATACATTGTCCTTTTCTCTCTCCAGGAAAGGAGGAGAATAGATCCTCTCCTTATACTATCTCATATCCATGACATTTGTCCACTCATAATATCCCACTACTTGTAGCATTTGAAGTGTATTGTAAATCTAATCGAGGATAATGTTAAGATAAGATTTCCTCAAGTATAAAATTGGTCGACTGAGATGTGTAATTTGAACATGGTGTTAGTGGTAGGGGAGAGTCTTCATAGCGTTTTAGACATTTTAAATTGTTTTATGATTATAGGTTTGACCCTCTTTTATTTCGTTTCTTGTTTGAGAAGTTATTTTTGTCTCTTATAAATTTGATTTTAACTTTTTTTGTTTGTTGCATTTATATTGTTTTGTAAAACCCATTTTTAATATATGTGGGAAAAAAATGAAAGAAAAATGAAAATAGTAATAGGAACATGTCATTTTTAAACTTATTGATCTCTTTTCTATCATATGTAAAAACAAAGAGGTCGATTTACTTATTAAAATTTTATTAGAGAGGAAAATTTAAGTTGTGAATTATATTAATTTTTTTGTTCTTTATTGATAAATATTTAAGGTATTTATGTGCAAAAATAGGCCATCTTTCTTTATAATAATTAATGAAAATATCAATCCATATACTACTCAAATAATGAATCATGCTAGTAGCGCCGAAAAATGACGACGCTCACAATGATGACGACGACAACGACGACGAAGAACTTGCTTTCACAAACTTACGACCCGAAAATGCGACTAAATTTTTTTTTTTTTTTTGCAGGTGAGTCCGCATACAGGCTCGAAACTACAACAGTCACGGTAATGCTTCGAGGTCAATGATGTTTAATTTAATCTCATTCGACGTTTCACAAAAGATAAGAAGGGTCGTCTTTCGAGTTAATTAGACTAATGTCTGATAATATCGTAATAACAATATTTCTGAATGTTAACTCTAGAGTATGATATAATTTATTTTGAAGTGAATACACTAACCACTCAATTTTTATTTTTATTTTATTATTCAGTTATATTACGTTATCTCATGATTTAATACATTATAATATATATAAATATATATATATATATATATAAGGGAATTACATTATGATATATCCTTACATTAATTTATTTTATTGCATTGTATGATTTTATATGTTTAGTTATTCATAATTCCTTATTTATATCTAGTATGATATTATATGAAAATTATGTTTTATTGTCATGCCACTATTATATCATATAGAATTTAATACTTAACTAACCTAACTAGTTATCCGTGTTTTCATTAACTTAAAAAAAAAAAGGCAAGGGACAAAGTAAGGTATTTCATTCTTATGTCTAAACATTATGGATGGGGCGGTGGGTGTCTCAACAATCACCTATCCACCATTAAGACTCCCTCCCCCTCTCATGCAGTACACAAAAGCTTCCAACCAGCCACATAAAACATTGAATTCACTTTATTTTGCAAATCAATTATCTTACAAAGTCGGCCTTGTTGGATGTTGTCCCCGCCATGCAAGATTAATTGAAGTGGTTGAAGATGAAGCTTAAGACAAACTGATGTAGTAAACGTAGACAAGCTGTTTTATCTCCCGGAAACGTGAGCATGAAGGGAGGGAGAAGGAGAAGCTACAGGTGCAAGAAAATAAGGTTGCAGATGGTGGTTAGGTGAGTTACCTCCACTTTCATTGGGTAAATTTTCCGTGTGTGCTTGGTGGGGAGTGCTCTGACGCAAGTCCTAGCTGATCTGTGCAATCGGTCAGGCAGCAGGGATAAGAGAAACGCCCCCCTCTTTTGAGCACCTACACCAAGTAGGTTGTCCATTCAAGTTGTTATGTATTTAGTGTCAAATGCATCCTCAAATTCGGGTTCTGCTTTCAATATATTTTTATCAAATCGATTGAGGGACAGTGAGAGTGACAAGAGGCGACCCGATGAAGTTTACTTACACGATTCTCTAAGGGGTCTTACCAGTTATATGGTGTAGCTCGAGGATGAAAAACTCATAAAGGCGGATCTGTTCCATATCACAATGTTCATGAAGCAGTTTTTTTTTTGTCATTCTGATCTGATGGACGCATTAGCTGAGATTTGTTATTTCTCAATACTACGATAATTCATCCTTTTTTTTATAAAGAAGCCACCACATTATAAATGCAAGGCAAACTCGATTACAGGTATGAATAAGTAGAATCATTAAAGCTGTTATAAATTACTGTGAATAGAGCATGGTGAAACCGGTCACAGGAACAATTCGTGAGGTTCCACACAAATCTAAAGAGTGGATGAGTGTTATTACAGTCATATCGACTTTTAAAGTGTGAAAATAGAATAAAAGACATCAAATTTGGGGAAATCGAATATCTTTAAACTATTGTTTTTACACATTTGTAAAAGTCTATAGCAGGGGTATAAAATCGACTTTTTCACTATTCAATCAAATCGATTAGTATTATGTGTAAAAAGAATGGATTGGAGAAAATTTTGAAAACGTACTCCTGCTAGATCTAACGTTTTCTCTTGTAGAGTTGAATAAAATTTGCAAATTTTAATAGCTTGGCATTCTTCAGGAGGGACGTGATAATTGATTTTATCGTTCAATTGTATGTGAGAAATTGAAATTCATCACAATAGTGAGAAGGAATAAAGCAAGGTGCCATATTTAAATTACACTATCAATAGTATATTGTTATTAATAATTCACTGTTTCAAAATAAGTGCTCAGAGTTTAAAAGCCTCGCATTAAAATTTCCTTCTATACAATTCAATAAACATTGCATGGGATTTCAAATAGATTAATTTAATTTCCTTTTACGATTTGCAAATAGATTTACAATGGGTTCTTAAATGAAGAAGAGCATAATAGAGCTAGAGCATAGATTTCTTTATTGGCATATTTAAAACTATTTAAAACTTAAGTCTTTTTATCAACAAAACAAGAATGGTAAATGCTCTAGTATTCCAACTTTGCAATACATCTCCTTTGAGTAACAAAATGGGATTCAATATATATATATATATATATATATATATAAATTCCCAACTTTCCTCAAGAGGTGTTCAACAATCTTTCCATTAAGTTTTAAAGCAAGAACTACTAGTATTTCAATAAGATCAACTTATTCATAGAAGGTTCCAAGTCAAGTAAGAAGGAGAATAAATAGATTGTCTTCCTTTCAACTTTTGATTCCATCTACATTACAACATTAGCAATGAAGTTCAAAACAACTTTCCTTCAACATCTTATTACAACACCTTCTACTTCATGTGGAAACAAATTTACAATATTGGAAGCTAAAATACAAAGCAATATTACATTTTTCCTCCACTCAAGGTGGGTAAAATACATGGTGGTTTCACATTGTCATCAACAAGGTTCCAATACTCCAAATATCAACAAGGTGGCTCCTCCATAGTTTGCTTGATTCACAACAAAATAAGGGGAGAGGCAACGCTCTCCTCCCAACCAAAATACCCAATGGAGAAGAGAAGCCATCCTCTCCATTGGCCCCCGAGCCCCAACCACATCATAATGGGAGAAAAATCCAACTCATGGCAACTACTAGCTTCCACATAACTCAACATAAAATTTCACATTCATTCATAATCCTTCAAAACAAAATCAATAGCACAACAAGAGGGAAAACAATCACAACAACAAGTCACAAGGCTTACCAAGAAAGCCACAAGAGTAAGACATATGGGGAGGCCACTTATGCCTCCCAATGGGAATGGGTGCCACCTAAAAGCCTCCAATGCAAAACACAATACCCCTAACAACTCTTATGCCTCCCTCAAGTACCCCTTATCCCTCCTTTCACTCTTATGCCTCCCTCAACTCTTATGGCTCCCTCAAAGTAAAACAAGAAGAAAATGCAAGCATTTCTCTTACAAGGTGGGCACCCAACCCAAACTCCCTCCTCAAGAACATGATCTCTTATGCCTCCCTCAATTAAACTCCCCATAGTCTCCTCTCACTCCCAACTTAGGCATTCTACCCATTCCCAACAAGCATTTCAAACAACAACATTCAACACAACATAAATATACATTCACATAACAAAAAGGAAACATAATGCAAACAAAGGTGAAGCTCCTACCTTTCCATGGTAGAGCTTGCTCCAAGCATGAAGTCTCGACTCCCTACAAAGATCAAGAAAGCATCCACAAGCTCCCACAAAATTCCCACAAGTATCAACAAGCTCCAAAATCCACAAACTCCTTCCAATTCCTCTCCTCTCCAAAATACACAAGACTAAAAATGAAACTTCCAACCCCCAAAACAAACAAGAGGATCAAATAAATAGAGAGAAGAGAGGGAGGGATGATGTGGCTCCAAGTAGGATGCCACCTCCTTTTCCCTCCACTCCACATCATTTGGTCAACATCAAATTCCAATGCACCATTAATAAGTGGTTGAAAGAAAGGCAAGCACCTTACACACTCCAACTAAGCCCACTCCCTCAAAGGACAAAATTAAATTTTGAAAGAAAGTGCAATTAATATTTTACCCTTTTATCCCCCCAAAACACCTAAAAGACCCTAAATTTGGCCTTCCAACCCATAGGTAGGGTTGGCATGGGGTTTTAAGAGGTGTGGGACAAGTTTGACTTGTCCCACAAGCTTTGAAATTTGGCCTCCAAGGCCAAATTCGAGTTTCCCATGTGGGGTAGAGTGTGCTACACTCAAACTCAAACACACATCAATCCACACAAAATCCCAAGTAAATAAAATCCTAATAAATGAACTCTCTTTGGTCACATCTTTTAATTAGTTTAGGACAATTTCAAATTAACTTAATTAACCCACTACAACCCATGGCTAACAAAGGGGTAAACTCCAATCCAAGGAAAATGAATAATAACATAAGTAAAATTTCACTTACTAAGAGCAACACATACTAACATAATAAAAGGGAAAAATTAAAACAAAACAACACATGATCCCTAGGTCACAATTTTCCCTAGGTCACAAAACAAAATGAGGTCGAAGGGAAGTGGGCACTACATCCCCCTCCCCTTAGACTTGACTTCCTCCTGGAAGTCACTAGAAAAGGTGTGGAAACTGTCCTCGTAGCAAAGTAGCATCCTCCCAAGTAGCTGTAGTCTCATCATACCTGTCCCATTGGACCCAAACCTGATCAATCTCTCTGCCGCGAAGGCCCAGGGTCCTGCGATCTAAAATGCGCACGGGCTCCACCATCACCTGCCCCTGATCCTGCACCTACAATGCGGTCCAATCTAGCACATGAGAAGGATCAGAAATATATCTCCTAAGCACAGAAACGTGAAACACATCATGGACGCGAGATAAGCTAGGTGGCAATGCTAGATGATAGGCCAAGGGACTGAGGTGCTCCAAGATCTCAAAGGGACCCACAAACCTAGGAGCAAGCTTAGAACCTTTTCCATAACGGATAGGGCTCTTATGCGGTCTGACACGAAGAAACACCTTCGTGCCTACCTCAAAAGCTTGGCGATCGATCCATGCGCGATCTGTCCTATCTTTAGTCGCGCATACTTCTTCTCTGCTATCCAGTGCCTCCCGCATATCTCATCTCGATCAAGGCAACCTGCTGCTCCATATCCTGTAATAATGCTAGCCCAAGGGAAACCCTGTCCTCAATCTGTCCCAACTAAGAGGTGTCCTACACTCTCTACCATATAAAGCCTGAAAAGGAGCCATGCCTATAGAACTTTGAAAACTATTATTGTAGGAAAACTCCACCAAATACAGATACTCCTCCCATCTCGACTGATGATCCATCACGTACATCCTGAGCATATCCTCCAAAATCTGATTCACCCTCTCTGTCTGTCCATCTGTCTCAGGGTGATAAGCTATGCTGAAATTAATCCTCGTCCCGAGGGCATACTGCATGGTGGTCCAGAAATGGGAAGTGTACAAAGGGTCGCGGTCGCAAATGATCTTCCACGGAATCCCATGTAATCTGACAATCTCATCAAGGTATACTCGTGCCACAGCACTTGCTGTATAGGTGGTCTTTACTGGAGAAAAATGAGCTACCTTCGTCAATTTATCCACCGTGACCATGATGGCGTCGTGATGGTATCTCGACATAGGTAACCCAACGATGAAGTCCATGGAAATGGTGTCCCACTTCCACTCCGGTATGGCGTGAGGATAGAGAAGGCCAGCTGGATGCTGATGCTCGGCCTTCACCCTCTGGCACTCTAAACAGCGTGACACAAACGAAGCCACGTCTCTCCGAAGTCCTCTCCAAAAATACAACTGTCTCAAGGTGGCGTGCATCTTCTTCACCCCGGGATGGGCTGAATAAGGTGCACGATGAGCCTCTGTCAAAATGTCATGTCTCAAGCCTCCATCTCTAGGAACATATATCCGACCTCTGTGTCTAAGAAGACCATCTTCCTCTAATGAAAATCCATCAAATCTCCCTCAAGGGGTCTCTGAGACTCTATCTCCGCTCTGCCGCAAGGTAGAAACTATCCTGAGGAAGCTGCTGCAAGATCCTACTCCGCAAATTTGTGCCCACTGAGGTGGCCATAGCCACATGTCTTCGCCTACTCAAGGCATCTGCAACCACATTCTCCTTCCCTTTCACATGCTCTATCTCCATGTCATACTCACAGAGTAACTCCATCCAACGCCGCTGACGAGCGTTGAGATTGGGCTGCGTGAAGAGGTGGCGAAGACTCAAGTGATCAGTCCTGAGTGTAAATCTCTGGCCAAGAAGAAAATATCTCCACCGCACTAAGGCATGTACTACTACTGCAAGCTCAAGGTCATGGGTTAGATCTACCCTCCCGCATTAACACGCCTCCAAGTCCTGCCAAGGAAGCATCTGTGTAAACGTAGAACTCACCTTGAGGATCTGGTACTGCACGAATAGGTGCTCTCATGAGGCACTCCTTCAGTGTATTGAAATCCTACTCACATTTATCTGACCATAAAAAATTCTTCCCTTTCCGCTGAAGGGAAGTGATGGGATGCGTAATCCGTGAAAAATCCTGAACAAACCTCCTATAATACCCTGCTAGACCCATGAAACTACGCACCTCGATCACACTAGTGGGTGCTGGCCAGTCCATGATGGCTTGAATCTTGGAAGGATCGACTGCGATACCTTCCCTAGAAATGATGTGGCCCAAATACTGCACCTCAGGCTGAAAGAACGCACACTTATCTAAGTTCCCGTAAAGGCACTGCATTCGCGAAGACACTGAAGAACTTGGCGAAGGTGCTCCTCGTGTTCCTCACGTGTGCATGAGTAAATCAGAATGTCATCAATTAAGATGAGCACGAAGCAATCAAGGAAGGTCCTGAATACCCCATTCATCAAACTCATAAACACTTTGGGGAATTCATCAAACCAAAAGGTACCACTGTGAACTCGTAGTGGCCATATCTCGTACGGAATGCTGTCTTGTGAATATCTGTCTCTACAATCCTGAGCTGATGGTACCTTGACTTAAGATCTATCTTAGAGAAAACTGTAGCCCCCTTCATCTAATCAAATAAATCATCAATCCATGGAAGGGGGTAATTTTTATTGTTACTTTATTCAAATGACGGTAGTCAATACAAAATCAAGAGATCCATCTTTCTTTTTACAAAGATCACTGGTGCACCCCAAGGGGATACACTAGGATGGATTAGGCCTTTCTCCAGAAGGTCCTCAAGCTGAAACTTGAGATCACATAACTTCGGAGTAGTCATCCGATAGGGTTCTCATGAGATAGGCTCTGCACCCGAACTAGATCTATATGGAAGTCGATCTCACGTGGGGGAGGTAACCCCGGTAGCTCCCTTGGGAACACATCAGAAAACTTTGATAAGATGGGGTGGTCATCGAGGGAAGGTCTTTTCGACTCATCCTCTTATCTGTCACTGACCGTAATGGCAAACAACTGACAACCCCATCGCGCACACCGCTTAAGCTGCATAGCGGAGATGGTGCGAATGGATACAACCCTCCTAACTCCTGATATCACTGACTCTATTCCAAGATCATCTATACAAACAATAGTCTTGTGGTAACAATCCACTCTAGCTCGTGAGCGCACAACCAATCCATGCCTAAAATGATGCCATAAGATCCTAATGGAAGGATCCAAGATCGAAGTAGTGGTGAAGGGTCCCAATTCCACTACTCACTCCTTGACTAAGGATTCTATATAAATCTTGGCTCCAGAGCCATCTCAATGTCCCAACTATGGCCTTGCCTAACTACCACCAGCCTACAATGCTCTACTAAGGATGGTGTAATAAAAGAATCAAGAACTAGAATCAAATAATATAGAGGTGGAAATACCACCAATACTACCTGTCATCTCAATCACAGTACTCTGATGCTCAGCCTGGCAGTTCTCGACCACTGCGTAGATCCGATGACTCCGTGCCATATCTCCAATAGTAGGCTCTGAGCTCTGCGTCTTACCCTTGTTAGGGTTACAGGGCAATCTCTCCAATGATGTCCAACAACACCACAACCATAACAGCTGCCTGGTCCTCTCCAGTGGGAAGCAGCTCCAGCTGGTACTCTAGATGACTGAGATACAGATCCTGACGATCTAGCTATGGACTGCTGAGGTCTCTGTTGATGAGCTCCTGCTGACTGAGCTCTCGGCACACCTTGTGTCTGATGGGACCCCTAGGAGGAGGCCCCATACTACGTCCTCTCTGTGCATCAAATCTCTGAGGAGGTCGGTAAGGTGGGGTCTCTCACTCTTCTTTGCTGGTGGGTGGCCTGAATGAAGCTTGCCCTGAACTCTATCCACCCCGTGGAGGAGGAACTGACCCTTCGACCTACCATCCTGCATCTACTGGATATGGCTCCAAACTCTGTCTCTAGCCTACTACGTCTTCCCCGTGTCTCCTCTACAATATAGGCCTTCTCCATGGCCTCTGCTAATGTCTGTGGGTAGTGAATGCGCACTACGCCACCTAAATCCAAGTTCGAGCCCCGGATGAACACCGTGAATCCGCACTACTCATCCCGCATATAGTCGACGTCTTTGAGTAGGTCCAGAAATCGAATCTCATACTCACCATCATCATTGATGCACAGCGACGAAGGTCATGAAACTCGTCTATCCGCTGCTGTATAAATCTCCTGGGTAAATACCTACTCCTGAAACGCTCCTCAAATAGCTCCCAGGTAATCATCTCCGAGTCAACATGGAGCTTCTGCTCCTCGGTCCTCCACTGCACTCTGCTCCATCCTTCGAGGAAGATGGATTGCACACGAGCTTTTGTGTTGCTTTAGATAAGGGCAGAGCTTGAAGCATCCGCTCAAGCTCACCAACCAGGCCTCTGCCTGAAAACCACCTGTATCACCCGAATAGTGAGATGGTCGTAGCTTCAGGATCTCCCTGATATGGTCTGCAGCTAACATATGATGAATCCTAGGTCTATCTGAATGCTCCTCCCTTTGTCTAGGGCTCCGAGACCTGTCCCTATGTCCTGAGATCCTGTCCCCATGTCCTCTCTGTGGCGACTCTGCCCTAGCCGACTCCACACGGAAGTTCTCTACCCTGTGCTCCTCGCTGTGTTGAGGGGATGCCTGGGCATCTACTGAGGGGTCCAAACTATGTCTAGCAAGTCGTCCTCCCAAGGGTTCTCTGCGTATAGCGGCATTGACATCCTGGAGTGTCTGCAAGATCTGAGGTAGAATGGCTGCTATGGCCTGCTCTGGCGGTGGTATGTCTAGGTCTATATGAAGAGACCCCTCGCCCAATCTGCACCTCCTGCATAGATCAAGGCGAGAGTTAGTTCATTGTTCTAGGTCTTGTGCCAATTTTCTAAATTTGTTGTTTACCATAATTATCAACATTGTGGTTTTATATTTTAAAAGAATCAGCTCTGTACTAAGTTAAATGTTCCTGTTTCACGTTTTCCACGTGCGCCCAAGGGTCCAAGCTTCGAACCCCTGGCTCTGATACCAAAATGTAGCACCGTAAAAATGACGACGCTCACAATGATGACGACAACAACAACAAGGAAGAACTTTCTTTCACAAACTTACGACCGAAAATGCGACTAAATTTTTTATTTTATTTTTTTCGTAGGGTGTGTCTGCATACAGGCTCGAAATTACAACAGTCACGGTAATGCTTCGAGGTCAATGGTGTTTAATTTAATCTCATTCGACGTTTCAAAAGATAAGAAGGGTCATCTTTCAAGTTAATTAGTCTAATGTCTGATAATATCGTAATAACAATATTTCTAAATGTTAACCCTAGAGTATGATATAATTTATTTTGAAGTGAATACACTAACCACTCAATTTTTTTATTTTTATTTTATTATTCAGTTATATTACATTATCTCATGATTTAATACATTATAATATATATAAATATATATATATATATATAAGGAATTACACATTACGATATATCCTTGGCACTAATTTATTTTATTGCATTGTATGATTTTATATGTTTAGTTATTCATAATTCCTTATTTATATCTAGTATGATATTATATGAAAATTATGTTTTATTGTCATGCCACTATTATATCATATAGAATTTAATACTTAACTAACCTAACTAGTTATCCGTGTTTTCATTAACTTGCAAAGTAAGGTATTTCAAACTTATGTCTAAACATTATGGATGGGGCGGTGGGTGTCTCAACAATCACCTGTCCACCATTAAGACTCCCTCCCCCCTCTCCTTGCGTGCACGCTTCTTCCAACCGGCCGCATAAAACATTGAATTCACTTTATTTTGCAAATCAATTATCTTACAAAGTCGGCCTGCTGTTGGATGCTGTCCCGGCCGCGCGGATTAATGAGGTGGTTGAAGATGAAGCTACAGACCGATGTAGCTGGCGTAGACACTGTTTTATCCGCCCAGGCCGTGCAAGCATGAAGGGAGGGAGAAGGAGAAGCTACAGGTGCATGAAAAAGAAGGTTGCAGATGGTGGTTAGGTGAGTTACCTCCACTTTCATTGGGTGCTGCAAGGTGTGTGCTTGGCGGGGAGTGCTCTTGACACGAGTCCCTGGATGCAGCTTGTCATGTGTTGGTCAAGCAGCAGGATAAGACAAACGCCCGCTTTTGAGCACCTACACCAAGCAGGTTGTCCATTCAAGTTGTTATCTGTTCAGTGTCAAATGCATCCTCAAATTCGTTCTGCCTTCAAGATATTTTTATCAAATCGATTGAGGGACAGTGAGAGTGACAAGAGGTGACCCGATGAAGTTTACTTACATGATTCTCTAAGGGGGCTTACTAGTTATACGGTGTAGCTCGAGGATGAAAAACTCATAAAGGCGGATCTATTCCATATCACAATGTTCATGAAGCAGTTTGTTTTTTTTTGTTATTCTGATCTGATGGACGCATTAGCTGAGATTTGTTATTTCTGTCAATACTGCAGTAATTCATCCTTTTTTTTATAAAGAAGCCACCACATTATAAATGCAAGGCAAACTCTGACTACAGGTACGAATAAGTAGAATCATTAAAGCTGTTATAAATTACTGTGAATAGAGCATGGTGAAATTGGGTCACAGGGAAGAATTCAGAGGTTCTCACACAAATCTAAAGAGTGGATGAGTGTTATTACAGTCATAACGACTTTTAAAGTGTGAAAATAGAATAAAAGACATCAAATTTGGGGAAATCGAATATCTTTAAACTATTGTTTTTACACATTTGTAAAAGTCTGTAGTAGGGGTATAAAATCGAATTTTTCACTATTCAATCAAATCGATTAGTATTATGTGTAAAAAGAATGGATTGGAGAAAATTTTGAAAACGTACTCCTGCCAGATCTAACGTTTTCTCTTGCAGAGTTGAATAAAATTTGCAAATTTTAATAGCTTGGCATTCTTCAGGAGGGACGTGATAATTGATTTTATCATTCAATTGTATGTGAGAAATTGAAATTCATCACAATAGTGAGAAGGAATAAAGCAAGGTGCCATATTTAAATTACACAGAAATAATTCACTGTTCAAAATAAGTGCTCAGAGTTTAAAAGCCTCGCATTAAAATTTCCTTCTACACAATTCAATAAACATTGCATGGGATTTCAAATAGATTAATTTCATTTCCTTTTATGATTTGCAAATAGATTTACAATGGGTTCTTAAATGAAGAAGAGCATAATAGAGCTAGAGCATAGATTTCTTTATTGGCATATTTAAAACTATTTGAACTTAAGTCTTTTTATCAACAAAACAAGAATGGTAAATTCTCTAGTATTCCAACTTTACAATACATATCCTAGGAGTAACAAATGGGATTCATTATATATATATATATATATATATATATATATATATATATATATATATATATATATATATATATATTTAAATTCCCAACTTTCCTCAAGAGGTGTTCAACAATCTTTCCATTAAGTTTTAAAGCAAGAACTACTAGTATTTCAATAAGATCAACTTATTCATTGAAGGTTCCAAGTCAAGTAAGAAGGAGAATAAATTGATTGTCTTCCTTTCAAATTTTGATTCCATCTACATTACAACCTTACCAATGAAGTTCAAAACAACTTTCCTTCAACATCTTATTACAACACCTTCTACTTCATGTGGAAACAAATTTACAATATTGGAAGCTAAAATACAAGCAATATTACATTTTTCCTCTACTCAAGGTTGGTAAAATACATGGTGGTTTCACATTGTCATCAACAAGGTTCCAATACTCCAAATATCAACAAGGTGGATCCTCCATAGTTTGCTTGATTCACAACAAAATAAGGGGAGAGGCAACGCTCTCCTCCTAACCAAAATACCCAATGGATAAGAGAAGCCATCCTCTCCATTGGCCCCGAGCCCCAACCACATCATAATGGGAGAAAAATCCAACTCATGGCAACTACTAGCTTCCACATAACTCAACATAAAATTTCACATTCATTCATAATCCTTCAAAACAAAATCAATAGCACAACAAGAGGGAAAACAAACACAACAACAAGTCACAAGGCTTTCCAAGAAAGCCACAAGAGTAAGACATATGGGAGGCCACTTATGCCTCCCAATGGGAATGGGTGCCACCTAAAAGCCTCCAATGCAAAACACAATACCCCTAATAACTCTTATGCCTCCCTCAAGTATCCCTTATCCCTCCTTTCACTCTTATGTCTCCCTCAACTCTTATGGCTCCCTCAAAGTAAAACAAGAAGAAAATGCAAGCATTTCTCTTACAAGGTGGGCACCCAACCCAAACTCCCTCCTCAAGAACATGATCTCTTATGCCTCCCTCAATTAAACTCCCCATAGTCTCCTCTCACTCCCAACTTAGGCATTCTACCCATTCCCAACAAGCATTTCAAACAACAACATTCAACACAACATAAATATACATTCACATAACAAAAAGGAAACATAATGCAAACAAAGGTGAAGCTCCTACCTTTCCATGGTAGAGCTTGCTCCAAGTATGAAGTCTCAAATCCCTCCAAAGATCAAGCAAGCATCCACAAGCTCCCACAAAATTCCCACAAGTATCAACAAGCTCCAAAAATCCACAAACTCCTTCCAATTCCTCTCCTCTCCAAAATACACAAGACTAAAAATGAAACTTCCAACCCCCAAAACAAACAAGAGGATCAAATAAATAGAGAAAAGAGAGGGAGGGATGATGTGGCTCCAAGTAGGATTACACCTCCTTTTCCTCCACTCCACATCATTTGGTCAACATCAAATTCCAATGCACCATTAATAAGTGGTTGAAAGAAAGCAAGCACCTTACACACTCCAACTAAGCCCACTCCCTCAAAGGAAAAAAATTAAATTTTGAAAGAAAGTGCAATTAATATTTTACCCTTTTATCCCCCCAAAACACCTAAAAGACCCTAAATTTGGCCTTCCAACCCATAGGTAGGGTTGGCATGGGGTTTTAAGAGGTGTGGGACAAGTTTGACTTGTCCCACAAGCTTTGAAATTTGGCCTCCAAGGCCAAATTCGAGTTTCCCATGTGGGGTAGAGTGTGCTACACTCAAAACTCAAACACACATCAATCCACACAAAATCCCAAGTAAATCAAATCCTAATAAATGAACTCTCTTTGGTCACATCTTTTAATTAGTTTAGGACAATTTCAAATTAACTTAATTAACCCACTACAACCCATGGCTAACAAAGGGGTAAACTCCAATCCAAGGAATATGAATAAAAACACAAGTAAAATTTCACTTACTAAGAGCAACACATACTAACATAATAAAAGGAAAAAATTAAAACAAAACAACACATGATCCCTAGGTCACAATTTTCCATTTACCAATTAATTCCAACACACACACAATTACTTGTTGCCATGCTGACCTTAGCTAGATTCTTCTCGAATACCGATGTGGTTGGTCTCCACTCCCAATATTGTTGTGAACATAATATACTGCCGCAGAACAAAAAATACCTCCTTCGGCCTGTTGGCCGCATTAAAACATTCATGCCAAATATACAATATAATCTAAAATAAACGACACATGATTTACTATCATCTAGGCAAGTACGATATCACTTACACTTTCTAGCACATTCTTATTCCACATTTCATTTATATCAAAACGATCATCACATTAGTCAAATTATCAAGTTCTACTCAATATGATTAAATATATCACATGTCAGAATTAAGATAAATATCCCTGTCAAAAGTATACAAATATCGTCATCAAATGTCCACCAGTAAACCATATGCATCATATAAAGATCAAATCAATAACAGTCCCATGTCTATGATATCTACTAGCATGCTAAATCAAGAAGCCATAATAATCCATAAGTGAAGTAATCAGTCTCGAAAACAACAAAACAAAATGAGGTCGAAGGGAAGTGGGCAACATAATGCTATTCATGCGAGATATCAACTTAACATATAAACTTTTTTTTTTTTTTTTTCACATCATAAATCAACTCAATATATTCATATTTTCATTATTTTCCCATACCTCTCTTTCTAGATCATTAAAACTTAAATTCTTGACCTAATCTTTATTACTTATTTTATAATTTTGGGTAAGGTATCGTAAAATATTAATACCTAATAAGTAACATTAATCTTGATAATAATATTCACTCACCAGTGTTACAACTTCGAGGGTGGCATATCCACGTGCATATTTGAATCGTCCCAGCCTCCCGATCACGCCACATCCCTTTTCTCCTCACGAAATCTATTTTGGGAAAATTTTCTAAATTTTTCCCACCACCTGCCAACCTACAGCCAACAAATATTTTCCACATGGCATTGTGAGGTGCCGAAGTGGCATGGGTTAATGCTACCCTCTTATCCCTTCGGGCGTTAAGCTAATTTTCTCCCCGTTGCCCCGCCTTCCCTGCATTGTCGTAGGAGATGCCACATGTCCCTTGCGGACTTGTGGGAGTGCAGGCGCAAAGTTGGATTTTTCCCCACGTGGGAAGATTTCAAAAGGTCTCCCGTGGCTCGTCGAACCGCCCTTGGGGGAGATTTTCACCCGTGGGCCCGCAAACCCGCTCTTGGGGAAAATTTTGAGCCCAAGGCCCACCGACCCATAACTTGAAAAATATGATAAGTTAGGAGGAATTTCTTATATCAATGGAAATGTGAGGAAATTTTCTATCCAATGGGAATAATTTAGGAAAATTTTGAATCTGTTAAGTTTAAGAAAAAAACAATCTGAACCTTTAAGCCTATTAGAGAGTGCGTATGGTAAGAAATTAGCCTTTGAACCTTATTGTACCATCTAACCATAAATTCTAGACCTTATGACCTCTAATAATTATTAATAAAGGAAAAGTATGTTCTAGTGAATTAGAATTGTTCTGAAAGTTGTTAGTGATAGTTCTTGCCTTGTAACCTTGTTGTAGACTCTTTTCAACAAAAAAAATTATTCTATAATTATCCTAGGTTGTTATTGGGTCTCAAGTGGGTTGTTTTTAGCGCATTACAAGATCAGATTCAATACCATGGTGTAATTTGAGAAAGGTAATACGTCATTTATTGATTCCAAAAGACAACTTTGTAACATTCTTCTTTTATACTTGAAAAGAAATTTCTTTCACATTCTTTCAAAATAAAATAAAGATTTTATCTCTTTTACATTTCACCGTACAACTTGCATAATCAACACAACATCGTTCCATTACAAAACATTTACAAGTTCATCCACTTCAAGTGGGAAAGGTTATGATAAAATTTATCTCAACAAGGGACTGTATAACTATCTTTTTCTTTTCTCTAGAACAACAACATGCATATTTCTCATTCTTCTAATTTGGTCACAACAAGAGTAGGGGAAAGACAATGCTCTCTAGCCAACCAAGACATCCAATGAAGAGGAGAATCCATCCTTCTTCATTGGCCCCTGAGCCCCAACCATAATGCAATAAAAGATGTGATCCAACTCATGGCAACAACGGGCTTCCACAAAGACAAAAGTAATATTTTCACAATAAAAACACATTCCAAAATAGAATGTAGTTTACAAATACATTAAAACGTGAAAAACATTACTGAGGCTTCATCAAGCAAGCTAAAGGAGCAAGAAACTATGGGGGATGCTACTTATGCCTCCCAAAATGGGAAATGGGTATCACCACCTGAATTACAACCACCAAAATATAGTATATATCAAAGTCTTGACATTCCTTATGGCTCCCCCAAGTAGCCCTTATTCCTCACATTTCCTCATGCCTTCCCAACCTCTTATGGCACCCCAATAAGAGTAAAGAAATGTAATATATTTCTTTGTAAGGTGGAACCAATTAAATCCCAACTCCCTCCACCCTTATACCTCCTTGAAACACACTTGTGCATCCCACAAAATAAACCCCATACACTTCTCCTACACCATTCCTAAGCCATCAACCTAACAACCCACAAACATGTCAAAACATTCACACATTAACATTTACATTCATAAAAGAAGATCATTTCAAGAGCCAAGCTCTTACCTCTCCATGATGGAGTTTCCCAAGTTCTAAACAATAGTTCTTTCCAAGAAAACAATCCAAAAATCGACCAAACAACAAGCATGCAACAAGCTTCAAGCTTTTTCTAAAGAAAGAGCTCCCAAAAGAGCAAGGAATTTACATAGGAATGAAGTCTCCAAAGTTGAGCAACCCCAAAACAAGGCAAGAAATTCAAATTTTATAGAAGAGGGAAGAGAAGAGGATGAGGTGGGTCCATGTAGGATGCCACATCACACATCCTCAACCCCAACCCAAAAGTCAAGTTTATTCTCCAATGCATAATAAATAGGTGGGTGAATAATATATACTCAAATCCAACCCCCATCCCAAAGGACTAAAATTAAATCATGTAAGAAAAGTGCAATTAAAACCTACAATTTACCTTCTCAAAAGTATTATAAAAGTCAAATTTCAACTCTCCAACCGTAGGTATGGTTGGTAATTAAATTTAAGAGGTATGAGACAATTTTAACTTGTCCCACAAGCCTCCAAAATCAGCCCCAAGGACAAATTCGAATTTCCAAGAAGGTGGAGTGTTTCACCTCAAAAGTTAATTACACACCACTTACACATCTCTTACACATTACTTATAACACTATAATTCATGGCCAACAACTCTGATTAATTACCCTCTTATGACATATTTTATTTATTTATTTTAACAATATGATTACTCACAATATTTACACACCATTTGATAATTAATGAAAGGGTAAAAGCACCACAAAATAAATACATGAAAACATTAACAAAGGAACCAAATAAAAGAAAATACATAAAACCCTTGGTCATATTTAAAGGTGATCCCCCCATGGGAATCCCTAACACATAAAAACATGCACAAACAAATACTAGTTGCCATGGTGACCTTGTTGAATTCATCTAGAATTCCAATGTAGTTGGTCTCCAATCCCCTGATGTTTGTTGTGATCTTTTAACCTGCAAAACACGAATACCTCTTTCAGCCTCGTGGCCATATCAGAACATCCAAAATAATATAATTAAAATTCCAAAATCATCTAGATATATGGATCACAACAACATCCAAGCAATCAACAAGATCATTTACAGTGTTATCAACTATATCATCATCCAATAATTTCTATTTCTAAGTCTACTCACAATATCCAAATATCACATATCCGAACAACATCCATAATATAACCATGTCAAATAGTATATCATCATCAACATATAAAACATCTCTAATAATCATCATGCATACAAGATAACTTTAATCAACAATTTTTTTCACAATTTGTTCATGATATCTTATTCATCTAATTGTGATCATTTTGTGGACTCCATACATTTTTTTAAAATTATTAAATGTGACAAAGATTGTGATAAAATCCATAATAAAAACAATAGTGAAAAATTCACAAATATTTAATTGTAGTATCTAATGATTAGTTTGATATTTTTGTGATGTCTACAATTAGGAAAACAAATACGAATAATTTTACATTTATTAAAAATTTTACACCCACAATTTTTAAATTGTAAAACATACGATCTAATCAAAGGATTGTTATTCCACAATTTTAAAATTATGGCTATTTCAACAATTTTTTAATTTTTTAATTTTTTAATTTACTTTTTACTCAAATATTTTAAATTTAATAATAATTTTTTATATATTTATTTTTTCATGTATTTATTTTTATATTGTGTGATAATATTTTAATATAATTTTAACATGTTAAAATTATAGTTTTATGTAGCTTTTAAATACTAACATATAAAAGTAAGGAAATATTATTCTCTAATTAAAGATAAATAAAAATTTATTTCCGAAAACACCGATCATTTATAATAAAAATAAATAGTAAAGTATCCATATAATCTTTAAACTATATCAATAAATATTTATTTTTAAATATTAATTATAACAATATTAATTCTTCCTTAATATTATATATGATATACGATATACGATTTCCAACTAAAATATAAATGTAGATTTTGATGTTTAGAATTTACATGCTTACAATGTTAAAAATAGTTGCGATGGGGAGTTGTGAATTTACTAAAACACAATGTATAAATACAAAATACTCAAAGATTTTGGGCATTTGGGATGAAATCAATAGTGCTCAGAGTAAAACTTGATAATATATATTTTGTAAATCTAATCATTATGGCTGTGCACCATCCAACTTTGACCTCTTGGAGCGACTGCAAAAGTACAAAAAGCACCACTTTTAGAATAAATCTATATGCAATAGTAACATTGAACAAAAATATTTTTAAAAAATCACTAGATCTGTCCTAATATTCAGTAGAAGATACTGCCGAGAGGAGAATTGTGGATCTCTGGTGACAACTCGAATCTGCAAAAGATATGTAGATCGAAAAATGATAGAATTTTGAAACACCTTGTCCAGCCATGAAGCTTGAAAATTTGATTGAGATCTTAACAAAAATGCGATGAAAATTTGATTGAGATCTTAATAAAAGTGGGAGTAAGGATTAAATGAAGAAACTTGAAACATAATTTCATGCTTCTTTGCATCAAATTCGGAGATGCCCAAGTACTGAATGAAGATGATTTACCTGAACCTGTCCAAGTACCTGCTGGAGGCGCTTTTGATAAGCGAGTATTTTGACAAGAAACAATGTTTGAATTATGTGGAGGCACTAGGCAAGTGTGTGAGGGACATGCACAGGCTATAATGAAACGGCGGAGCCTCAACAAGAGTAACAAATGGATCAATTTAATCATCATGCTTACGTTCATAACAGTTTACCGCTTTATGTCCTTTGTACCGCTCAGGTTCAACTTTAGCTTTAGCCTTTCACTTCAGATAAATGAATATCACAATAAACACCTCCTTCCTATTTATTTTTGTTCTGATTCATCTCTCGCAATCTTTCACCCACTCCAATTTTCACAGTAAAAACCTTTTTCATATTTATTTTTGTTCCAGAAATTTTAGGTTTTCAATCCTTCGCTAGGGATCAACGCCTTAAATCCTGGAAGTTTAGTTATCAATTTTTTATCGGCACGGATCACATTCACGGATTAATAGCTCAACCATCAGATTTTGGCTTATCAACGAGGCATAATGTGATGTTATTTTGTTTGATATCATTTTAGTTATAAATATTTAATAATAACCATCATTAAAAAATTAAAACAATGGTATTCGTGGCAAATTATTGTGTAATAATTGTAATTACATAAAATTTAAATGCATTAAAAAGTAGGATGAGAGTGTTCTCGCTAATCAGGTATGTAAAACATTAGTAGAAAAAATAATTTAAAGTGGATTATTTACATTATCATACTAAATGACAATATCTTCTTTAATGAGAATGAGATAATATTGAGGATATTACACAATGTTCGTAATATATCATTTTTGTAATAAAATTATATGACATTTAGGTGAACTTAGGATTTAATTTTTAAATATAAAATATTAACTATATTTATTATTTTAAGAATGTAAAGGTTAGAGTAATGTTTCAAATTAATATTCCTATGAATTTTTTATAATTTGAATTATTTTAAGTCGTGGATTATGAATAATTTATATAATTAATTATTTAATAAATTATTGACAAATATATTGTAGATTACCCATAATTAAAGTTTATTATATCTTGCAGTGTGAATTAACAATAATTAGAATTATTGTGTAATATATTTCCCACAAATATATACATTTTATTTTTGTAAGATAGTACATTATTAATGTTTTAGTAGTGTAGAATTTTTATAAGGTGTGTTGAACTTAAAGTTGTCCACAATGTATGTATTTCATATTTTTTGGATAATACAAAATGAATGTTTTAATGGTATAGATTTTTTGGTAAGTTTTGGTTGTATGAAAGAGTGGTGAAATAAATTGGAATTACAGTATCTTATTTTAGGTGGTTTAAACAATCAATAAATGTGAATTATCCACAATACGAACAAATGTAAATTTACTATTTCAAAATTGTGGAATATTTATATAATATTTATTAAATCTATCCATTTTTTTATAATTCACATTATTTCTATAACAATTAATTTTTTTGCGTATAATGTCATGGATAAATAAATCTACTTCTAGTAAAGTTTACTATTAAAATTAAAATTTAAGTGTTTATAATATCTACAAGTATAATTTAGTTTATGTTTCACAATTTTAAATTTGACTTTTATGAATTAGTCGAAATAATTTTAAAATCATGAGAAAAATGTGATTTTTCCACAATAAAATTTCAATAATGTAAATCTTTAACAAATTAAAATTTGACTCATGAAATTGTGTAAAATCTACATTTTATTTATAGAAGTTATCCATTTAATGTTGACAATTCACAAATTTTCCACAAAAATATTTTTTTGTGGATAACAATGTGGATAAATTAGCCTACTTCTAGTAGTGATGCATCATAACTTAATCAAGTCAACAATAATCCATGATCTAACATCTAACATCATACTATACTAAAGTCCATAATCATGTCCATAATATAATCAACGCAAAGATCATGATTAGTATCAAAAAGTTGTCAAAGGGAATTGGGCACTACAATAGTGTTTAGATAACAATTCCTCAAGTACAAAATTGGTCGACTGAGATGTTTAATTTCAACATGGTGTTAGTGGTAGAGGAGAGTCTTCATAGTGTTTTAGATATTTTTAAAATTATTTTATGATTGTAGGTTTGGCCCTCTTTTATTTCGTTTCTTGTTTGGAAAATTATTTTTGTCTCTTATAAATTCGATTTTAACGCTTTTTGTTTCGTTGGATTTATATTGTTTTGTAAAATCTATTTTTAATTTATTGATCTCTTTTCTATCATACGCAAAAACAAAGAGGTAGATTTGCTTATTAAAATTTTATTAGAGAGGAAATTTTAATTTGTGAATTATATTAAATTTTTTTTGTTCTTTATTAACAAATATTTAAAGTATTTGTGTTAAAAAAACCCTCTTTCATTATAATAATAATTGACAATATCAATCCATATACTACTCAAATAATACAATAATGAATTATGCTATTCATGAAAGCTTTCAACTTAACATAACACATTTTTTTGAGTTATCTTTTTTCACACGATAAATCAACTCAATATATTCAAATTTTCATTATTTTCCCATACCTCACTTTCTAGATCATTAAAACTTAAATTCTTGACCTAATCTTGATTGCTAATTATTTTATAATTTTGTGTAAGGTATCGTAATATATTAATACCTAACGGTAGCATTAATCTTGATAATAATATTCACTCCGACCAGTGTTACAACTTCGAGGGTGGCATATCCACGCGCATATTTCAATCGTCCAGTTCCCCGATCACAGCCACATCCCTTTTCTCCTCACGAAATCTATTTGCTCCCTGCATTTCGATGGTGCTGCCATTGAATCTCCCTGTCTCAAATATAACAGTGGTGAGATGAAGAAAATTGTTCTGATTAATATCCGAACTGGCTTCCATTCCTTGAATTCTTCCGAGAAACTTGGAGGAGGGATCGGGTCCCCGTGTGATTGGGTGGTCCAACACGTTTACAGTTCCAAATGCTAACAGATTCGAAGACGTTCCATTCACTCCAGCAATTATAACCGCAGTAGCATTGGGTCCTCCCGAGATTTCGTGCGTGTAAAACACAAAATTCTTCATCCTTGCAGCAGCGAAATTACAGTGAGAACATAAGAGGAAAATAAACAACACAAGGAATGATCTTAATAAAGAATTTGAAGCCATTGCCACAACACTGAAGAAGAACAGCTAAATTAGGGCACGTACAAAGAAACTTGTAACGCAGGCAGATGCATTCAGTGAATTGGATATATAATAATTGATTTTGGCTTGTTGAAGAGGTCCATAACACAGGTTCATTCATGTCATATCGTTCCAGTCAAAACGCGTTATCATCTCTAACAAACATATTAAATAGGAGACTTTTTCTATTGAGAAGCGGAGACAAATATCCATCTTTAAGAAATTTATACAAACAACCAGGTCAATACGGTGTAGAATCCGACTATTTTACTAATAGTTGTAATGACCAAGTGCTCTTTTTATCTCTTTATAGAAAGGGCAGAGAGCTACCATCGCAGCAAAAGTATTATTTTTCTGACTTTGTTACGTAAAAGATTGTCTCGAGGTGGATGACTTTCGAGAATATCTTTAAATGAGAAAAAGGTTAGTTGGTGGTTCTTATGGACAACTATTGGAGATGAGAAGTCTTATTTATTTGAATGACCTACACAAGAAATCATTATTCTAATGTTTAAAAATAATAATAATAATAATTTTTTTAAATTCTACATTTCTTTTTAAACAAAAAAAAATAGAGTTATGTTGAGGTTGACTTCATAATTTGTTTGAAAGAGTCTAGGGATTTTTAAGCATGCGTTAAATTTTACGGTTGTTTAAATATTTTTTTATGATTTTAACCGTAATGTAACTTGTATATTTTAAATATAACCATTATTTTCATATAGATTATTATATGCATAAATATATATTGAAATTATTTAAATAAACATAGAATGGTGACAATTTTGTGCGCTTGGCATCTCCTAGTATTTCTCCCTTGCTACTCTTGCATGCATGTGCTTTATCTTCCTTGGTGGCTTTGCGTGCGGATGCTTTGTCTACATCTTCTGGCTTCGAGAATGGTGGATATGCGTCGGGGTTTGGTGGAGGATTTTTGCCTCAAGGTGTTTCTTCCCTTATGTTGCCTATGCTGCACGTGAGTTCAGATCTAGCAGTGGTTACTCCGTCTTTCCCTTCGAGCTCTGATGTTCATAGTAGGATCAACATCGGCGGTGATGCGAGGATGGCTTCATCAAGTCCGATGGATGGTGTAATGTTGGCTCTGTGTGCAGGTGGGCCTTTTGGGGTCGGAGTTGCAGGGTCTGGTGAGGGGCATGTCTTAGCCTATGTGGTGGTTGAGCTCGTGAAGTTGGTAGCTGTGAGAGAAGTGCATTCTTGGAAGAGTTCTATAACAGGGGAGATAGTAGTGGAGCCTTCAAGTCCAACTAGAAGTTTTTGGAAGAGTCAATTGAATAGTGACTCTGAGAGGGACTCAACGAAAGAAGAGGTTCCTGATTCGAAGTTTTAGGAGGTCATTCCTTCACCCACTCCTATTGGTAAGGCTAAATCTCATGATCTAGTACAAGATTCCTTTCCTCTTGTGTCTCAATCTCATAACCATTTGGAGAATCTAGAAATTATCATTTTGATTCACTCTAAATAAAATGTAAATCCTAACACTGACAAAGGATGGATTACTGAGGGGAATTATAAGAAAGGGAAAAATATTAAAACTCCCCTAAAAATTATGTTGAGATATTGGGGTTTAGTGTCTCATGCATAAGATGGTTTATGGTGGTTGTATGATTGTTGATTGTATTTCTCTTCGTTACTGGTAGAGGCGGACTCCTTTTGATCCTCATTTCTATATATTTTTCTCCATTGTACTATGGGTTTTAGGTCCCCTTCATAACCATCCAATATACCTAATAAAAAAACATAGAATATAACCTTTGATATATTTTATTATATAGATCACACTGTTTTGCATTTTCAAAGGGCAATATCAAAAATTTACCATCACCTAAAAATTGTTTGATGGACATAGGTTGCTGTAAAATTTAGGCCTTGGTAATTAAGGTTAGTTAAGAGGAATTTATAAAAAACTTACCTATATCAATCTACCCAACACATGTTTCCATTATCAAGGCCTTAACTATAGGACGCATTATTTTCCCAAGCTCATGGCTCACTCTAATTCATCCATGAACCTTCACCTAATATTAAAAAATAAGCGGTGCAAAAAAAGATTAATCATTGGACCACATTGGCTAGATAAAACTACACTCAAAACAGAAACCCTAAAGTGGCCTCGACAAAATTTACAACTAAAAATGTAAACACACAAAAAGTAGAGAAATTTTTCCCACTTTTGTTAGTTTCCCTCATGTACAACCCTTCATTAGTACCTTGGAACCAAATTTCTCATGATAACTTTATGCAACTAAATGTTTCCAAGGCCGGAACCTCTACAACAAGTTCTTAACCTCGTTGGCACATGCACAGTCAACATCACATTGGTTATGGTCAATTCAAGTAGAATATGGAATTAAACACCACTCCATTTCCATGTCAAATGTATCATTTAGTGCTCTCTACAATTCCATGTTTCTTTGCATGTTAGTCAATTGGAATTTGAAATGTTTGTAGTTTTTAGGAACTTAATGATTCAAGTTTTATTTCTTCAAAATGCATTGAAAGTTGTAAATATCTAGACACAATTTTTTATATTTCACGAAGATCAATGAAGTAGTAGGTCCATTAGTTTAGTTTCCCTAAAATTTACATCCTTCATTTTTACATCTAGTAAAGATCCCTGACATCAAGTCATATGGAATATAATGACTTTTGGCATTCTTAATGTGTATGTATGCTCGTAATAACAACACTTTGTAAGATCAAGGTTATGGTGATAGTTAAATGATTTTTTTAAAATTTACTATCCTTCCTATTATGAATTTATATAATTCAAATCCAATGGAGGAAAAAGAGCATTTCCAAAGAATATGTGCATTGGGCATCATGATGTGAGGTTTTATTTTTATAACCATTAGCGTTTCCATACCTTCTCTTCTAACATTAGGAATTTAATTCCTAATTGTGGATTACATGGTCCATCCAGTCCAATTTCTAGGATGGAACTAATACAATTATAAAAATGAACTCATGGGGTTATTGTTTTAGGAGAATATGAGAGCTATTGTATAATATTACATCACAAAAATACATTATAATGTAGTTTTACATAGTTCTTGGTTTTGTAATTCATTATTATTAGTTCCACATAATTAATGTTTATCACAAGATTTTATATTATTTTTGTGAATCTTGTTTCATACAAGTATCTATTATAATATATCATTGTTGGTTTTATGCGTGCTAAAATAATAATGATCTATTATGTGTTTTACATATATTTTCCATTTCACAAGATTATATCTATTATTCAGTGTTATAATTATATATACACAAGTTATTTAAAACCAATACCTCATAGTGGTTATAATGATTTTAGAAGAATTCATGAAGTATCAAGATTTCTTCTAGAGTTCATGAATAATATTTATTCTTGAATATGAGTGCATCATATGGATAGAGTGAGGTTTCTATACTTACAAGAAAGGAATGTGACTTAAACATAATGCATAACAAAGTTACATGTTTTATGTATAGGGATGTGTAGTGCCCACTCCTCTTCAACATTATATTACTATGACTTTTCTTACTATGGACTAAAAACATGGACTTTGTTATCATATTTGATCAGTAGACATTGATAGATGGACATTATTATATTTTTTTGATAGACAATATAGATATTTCAATTATAGATATGTGGTGGAATCATATTGTGGATCATATGCATAGAAAAATATTTTAGTACTGATAATGATATAGCATGGTTACTCTATGTATATTGACACCTTGGATTCTTGACGTATTAATTTTGTTTGATGTTCTAAATAGTCTTGTGATTTTATTGATACTGGTGAAAATGATAGAATTAAAATGTTTAGAAAATTGTAAATAATTGATAGCATTGCTTAGATATGAAGATGATATAATTATGTTTATTGATAAATGTGCATGTATTTTATTGTTTATGTATTTGATATAACCACGAGGCCAAAGAGGTATTATTTGATTTTTGCAGATGATCATATCACAAAAAAGAGGGGGGTAGGAGACTAACCATAATGGATTATAATTTTGATGCCACGAAGGTCACAATGGCATATTTATGTTCAATTATATTGTTGTGTGTTGTTAGATTGTTAGGAGGTCCCCATGGGGAGGATGACCTCAAAATGTGACCATGGGCTACGTGTGATTTTCCCTTTTCCTTTGTAATTATTTGTGGAGTATTTGATTTATTATTGTGGTGTATTTAACTTTATTATTGTTGATTAATGTGCTCTTACTTAATTTGATTAATGTGCTCAGATAGCTACCATCGCAGGAAAAGTATCATTTTTCTGACTTTGTTACGTAAAAGATTGGGTCAAGGAGTTCGGTGGATGACTTTCGAGAATATCTTACAAGAAATCATTACTATAATGTTTAAAAATGATAATATTTTTTAAATTCTATATTTCATTTAAACGGAAAAATAGAGTTGTGTTGAGGTTGACTTCATAATTTGTTTGAAAGAGTCTATGGATTTTTAAGTAGGAGTTGAATTTGACGGTTTAAATATTTTTTTATGATTTTAACCGTAATGTAACTTGTATATTTAAAATATAACCATTATTTTCATATAGATTGATGTATAAAAATTATATTAATACATGCATATATATATATATATATATATATATATATATATATATATATTGAAATTATTTAAATATACATAGAATGGCGACAATTTTGTGCACTTGGCATCTCCAGGTAGCTCTCCCTTGTTGGCCTTACGGGTAGGTGCTTTCTTTTCCTTTGTGGCTTCACGTGCCGATAATTTGTATACATCTTTTGGCTTCGAGAATGGTGGATATGCATTAGGGTTTGGTGTGGGATTTTTCCCTTAGGGTGTTTCGTCCCTTGGGGGTTTGCACTTGCCATGAGTTCAGGTCCGGTTGTGGTTACTCGGTGCTTCCCTTTGAACTCTGATGTTCGTAGCATGATCAACACCGATGGTGATGGCTTCCTCAGGTCTGACAAATGGTGCAATGTTGGCTCCGTGTGCAGGTGGCCCTTTTGGGGTTGATGTTGTAGGGTCTGGTGGGGGGTTTTTTTAGAATATCTTACAAAGGTTCATTGGTGGTTCTTATCGACGACTATTGGAGATGAGAAGTCTTCATTATTTGAATGACGTCAACAAGAAATCATTATTCTTGAAATCATTATTTTTCAATGGAGATGGGACATGTTAGTAATCATTATTTTTTCAATGGTGAAATGGAGGTGGGACCTTAGAGGTCTTCCACTTTATTTTTGAAATATGGGACCTGTTAGCGCAAAGGGAAGATTTTGGTCCGAAAGCCCGCAAGGAGATGGGAAAGTGCCACGTAGCGGAGGAGGTCGGGCTGATGGAGGTAAGTTTCAAAATTTGCCAAGGGGGTTGGCAGAGGCACAAAGCAAAATTTTGGCCCACAGGCCCGCCGAGCAATGTGAAGGCGCCACGCGTCCAAGAGTGGTGGATTGGTGGAGGCGCAGAGCTATTTGGGAAAATTTTCCAAAGAACCAAAAGTGGTAAAAGACAAGGATAAACCCACATTCCCATTGGTGAATTAGAAGCTGCCACGTGGCAGCAGAGCGACGGAGCGCGACTTTTTTGGGAAATTTTTCCAAGGGCAAAAATCAAAGGAAAAGTAAGGTTTGAACCCGCGTTTCATCAAGGAATGGGAAGGTTTTCAGGAAAATTTTCCAAAAGGGAAAAAATTCAAATTTTGGCCCGTGAATCCATTTTTTGCCCTAATTTTTCCAGTTTTTGTCTAAATCTTCAGATGGGCATAACTTTTGATCCAAAGCTTGTAATTTTGTGTTTTGGTGTTCTTGGAAATTTGGTGAAATTCTCTACACGATGGAGGGTTCAATTTTGAATTTTGATGGAGATTTGTAGGAGAAAATGAGAAAACATCTCTGCATGCAAAAATATAGAAATGACATTCAACCACCAAATTTAATGAAGTATGGGTCATTTTTTGGATCTGCAGAGCAATGTACTTTGGTCGTATGGGTTTGTCCATGAAGCCCATCACCTTGTAGGTGAAATTGAAGGGATTTGATTGGTAGTTGAACTCATAATCAATTTTGCCCATGTTTTTTGCTTTCTCTTCTTCTGCTTGGCCATTAAAAGCCAGATTTGGCTCATTTGTAAAAGGTTGGATGTTCTTGCTTCTACAAGCTCTTCTTTTCCCCTTAGTAGGTGGATTTGAAGGAGTTTCAGACCTCCCATGGAGATTGTAACATGTTTTTTCCTCTTTTCTATTGCAACGTATTGTATCAAATTTGGGCATGATAATGTATGTTTTGTGATCAATTTTCAATCCTCTCATGTAGTTATTATTGTCTTCTGATCCTTCATTGCATTCTGGTAATTTGTGCATGTTTTGTTGCTGCATCTTCATGATCTGTGTCTATTTTTGCAAAGCAAGGAGTTCAACACTCCTTTGGTGTATCACCTTTTTGTTTTTTTCTTATTTTTGTTTCCATTTCCTTGTTTTTATCTCAACCTTGTCTCCTTGGTAGTTTTAGAGTAGGAATTTTGAACCAGAACCTCTATAAAATTACATGCATACACCTAAATAGAGGATTAAGAACAAACTCTCTCTGGAGAGTTTTCTCAATTTGCATGGTCCCACACTTAGAGAAAACTCAATGTCGTGCATTCACACCAAATGACTTGCCTTAGAAAAGTAGATCTATAACTCATTTGGGGGTGTTGTGAATTTGTAATAACAGCCCTAGTGGAACCGTGCTTCCTTTTTACACTTTTAATCCCTTTCTCCACAATAGGAAAATTTTCCAAATTTCCCTTGAAAGCCTACACTTCCCTTGTTGACTGAAGAAAAATTTGACTATTCTCTGATCGGGGTTGTAGGTCATTTTAATGATTTTAATCTTTTTGACAATAAGGGGCAAAAATCAAAGTTACCTCTGATAGCCCGCATCCTTGCCTTTTCACTTTTCAAACCGCCACACGTCTTAGTGGCGTATCTTGAGATGGTCCCTAAAAGTAGAGACCCTGAATGAGCGTGGGCTCACCACGTGTCTCATTCTAGCTGAGTTTGCTAAAAATCTTGAGAGTTTGACAAAAGGCACCATGTGTCCAAGGTCCAAGACAGTCTTATTCGGTTGTTGAAAAGTGAGTGGAAGCCTCCAAGTGTCCTCCTGACGCTTCTTCAAAATAAAACTCAAGGGTCGGTCCTTAAACATGCACAATTCCTCCACGTGTCTTTATGGTGCAACTTCAAGATGGTCCCCAAAAGTAGAGACCTTGAATGACCCTGGGCTCACCACATGTTCCACGCCTTAGAAAATTTCTTTAAAAAGTTTAATTCCCAGTGGAGCCAGCAGAAACCTCCACCTGTCCCTTTGTTGCATTTGGTAAGGTGGGACCCTGAGACAGATCTTCAAATGAGCATCAGTCCACCACTTGTCAATGACCCACCAAAACTATATCAGTTGCATAAAAAAATTATAAGTCTAGGAAAAGCATCGAAATCCTCCACGTGTCCTCCCGACGCAACTCCAAGGCCAAACAAAAAGGTCAGTCTTCAAAAAACCCCATTCCTCCACATGGACATGTTTTTTTTTTAAATGATCCACAATTTTTTTGAGTGCCCTTCCGAGCCACATCCAATAAAAAGGGTCCACATTTCCACTAATGGAGAGATTTAAATTTGACAGGAGAGACACACCCGTCAAGTCAAAAATGTAGGGAAACCACTGTTTGAGCCCAGAGATGAAATTTTCTTCAAGGAAAGAGAATTTGGAAATGTTGTAAGGTTCACACATGACCCTCCGAGCTATATCCACTCACATTTTTTAGGTACTTGGGACAAAATTGTAGCGACAGAACCACATGACTGCAGAAAATGGAAGGGAAGGAACAACTCAGGTTTTACGCATAATTGACAGACACCTTCAGATGGACAGAGGAACAAATAAAAATTCATGTTTTTTAAGTGACCTTTGACCAAGGAGGAATTAATCATGGAAACCAAATGGAGGATAGATTTTTCAAGCACCAACATGGGGAGATACAAATGTGACAGATGCTGCAAACTGAGGGATTTTAATTGCAAATGGGGTGAGACTAATTTGAGCACCAACATCAGCTCCGAATCGAGGATGGACACTCCTTGTGAGTGCCACAAGAACCAAATAATAGACCAAGTGCCAAAAACATCCATTAGGAAAAGGAGTTAGCTTATAGAGCTGAAAACCAGAACCATCTCCTAAAACCCAAGTGAGGAACCACCAAAACTAGGTCACCAAGAACCCGAATGAGAAAAAACACAAAATACCGAAAGCAACCAAAAACTATACACTATACAAATGATGCTCACTTTGATTATGGGGAATCAATCCAAGAAATGTTTCAAGTGTCTACCATTAATAGGTAATTTGAGTAATTGACCATCCAAGTCTTTCAAGAAGAAGGTATGTTCACCAATCCAAATTTCAATGGAGTAAGGGCCCATCCATAATGCATCAAATTTACCATGCTTTCCCTTAGCTTTATGTCTTCTATCCCACAATAGCACAAGATATCCCTTGTCAAATAAATTCTTCAATTTTTCTTTGAACTTCACATGCCTTTGGTTAGATGCTCTCCTTTCTTCATCAAGTTCAATAATCTGGTTAATGCGAGCCTCATATGGACTAACTTCTTGATCTTGTAGTTGTTGAATGAATTGATATGAGGATAATTGCATATGCAGGGGAAGAAGAGCTTGAGTGCCATATACCAGTTCAAATGGACTTTTTCGGTGACTCTTTTAACAGTAATTCTATCAGCCTAGACAAAAACTTCAATTACTCACCCCATTTCCTTTTGTTCATCTCCAAGGTTCTCCTAATGATTTTTAATAAATTTTTATTGTTGGAATTTTCTTGTCCATTACCTTAGGGGTTATAGTTGGAGGCATATGTCGAATTGATCCCATTTTATTTACACATTTCCATCGAATATTTAGCTCTAAAGCTCATGGCATTGTCAGCAACAATTTTAACTAGCACTTGAAACCTGTAAATGATATGGTTCAACATGAAGTCCATGACAATTTGGTGTGTTGCTCTCTTGGTGGGGATTGCCTCCACCCACTTATTGAAGTAATCAATGGCTACAAGAATCCACTTATGGATAGTACTTGAAGGGTATGAAATTTCACCAATGAAATCAATTCCCCATTGCATGAATGGGGCTTTAATTGATACAGGATGCAAAGGAAGGGATCATGAAGCTTTCAGACTTCCAAAAATTGTTGGTACCCAAATTTAATCTCCTTTAAAGACCGAGAAGCATCATGGATTTTGACAGGACACTCAGTGGCAGATAGACAATCATGTATGTCATTTTGTAGCTAGGGAATCAATTTATCTGACTTGTTGGCACTCAGGCTTTGAAGGGAGTTGGTAGCACCTTAAAAGGATGTGATCTAATCCTAACTATTTTAGGTTGTGCCTTTTAACCAAGGTAAGAGAACCTATTTTGTAACCTCTATTTTTATGAAGGGAGACATAGATACCTTTCTTTTGCATGAATTTTATAGAGAAGACCTTGAGGAAAATATGATCAACACACCAGATCTGACTCACAAGTTGTCACTTCTAGATCATGGAGATACTTTCACAATAAGGCAAAGGTCACTAAAGACATTTGAGACCCTGCTTTCTTTTGCATGTTAGGGTTGTGAGGATTGTTCATTTGGTATACACACATGACAAACAGGGGTAGTATGGGTAGGATTGGTTATTGTGAAACGAAATTTTTGTGGGAGGTGAGAGATGATGCACTCGACTGACCAGATCCCTGAGAGCTTATGCAAAATGAAAAGATTTCAAGCAACTAAATGCCACAAAATTTAAAATGTTTCTTCAACTAGAATATGTGCTTTAATAGGGGCCCAGATTGGCACTTTTTCATACAGCCTATGGGATTCTATCACGAAGGCTCGAGTCAAAGAACCCAATAAAGCACCAAGATTTTAACTAAACCATGCCTGAGGTATACCCAAAGGCTTACAGATAATATTTGTCAACAAAATGAAAGAAAAGTGATTTTAAAGAGTTTATCTCACTCCAAGATGAAGGCTCTCCTGAGAAATGAAATTGCAGATGCCACTAACCTATCAAAATGATTGTGACCTATGTGATTGGACCATATTTTGGTACAATATTGCAATACAAACAAGCATAAATACTTGCATACATTGAAAGATGAAATAAATACACTTTTCTCAAGATTAACACAAAGTAACTCAAGTTAGATCAAATTTATTAGCAAGGGAAAATTTCCAGAACATCATCAAACCTTGTCAATCACTGTACACTTGCAACCACCTTGACATGATTAAATTTGACACAAAGAGAGATATACAGGCTTCTTAAATGGCTCCTCAAAAAGGATGGGCTCTGTCAAGATTTTTCTACTGGAAAAATCAGTCTCTGACCTTTCCAAAAAATCCCAACCATTTGCATGAAAAATTGTGCCATTTATAGCATTTACAACAGAGTCCCCTCTTCCTAAAAGACAAAAATGTTAAATGCACTAGTGCTCGCCATGATTCTTTTGTGATTCACAAAATCAGATCTACAAAAGTCTCTAGGTGCTCAAGGGGGTAGATTTCATCGAATGCCTCCCACATTCAACTCCTTGCTCTGGTAGATCACTCTTTCTTCAATTTTCTAACCACTTCCACTTCTAATCTGTCAAATCTGGCCCCTTGTGTGCTCGGGAGAGGAAAATGGAAAATCTGATCGGCATGAAATTCAAACCATTTTAATGGTGAAAGACATCCTCTAGATCTTCCCACCAAACTTCATATATCAACATTAACTTCCTTCTTTTCTTGGCATGTAGAAAATACCAAGAAATCATGGAGACTCACACTTCCACATGTTTCAGAGAAATGGGGGAAAAATTAGATTTAGATTCACAACTGCCGTTGATCTTTTACATTGAATTTGGGCCGTCCATGTGGTAGATTCAAACTTTAGAATAGACACGAGGGCTTTCTTTGAATTTTTGCAACCTTTTGGAAAAATGCAACATTTTCCAAATTTTCCCCGCACCTTCACCTTTGGGAAATGTTCCTGACACGTGTCCAAATATGATTGGAGTAGAACCGCACTCAAATTATGCCATTTTACTCTCTTTTTAGAAAAGGGAAAATTTTCCAAATTTTCCCCGTAGCTCTACCCTCGAGAAATGAGCCTGACACGTGTCCAAATGTGATTGGAGTGGTGCCGCACTTCCTTTTTACTTTTGAATCTTTTTTCCAAAAGGAATTTTTTCCAAATTTCCCCGAGAGCCCGCACCTCCGCCATTGACCAGGGTAAAATATTGACCTTTTCCCTCATCGCGCTTGTGGGCCATTTTGAAATTTTAATCTTTAAGGAGGTAAAAATCCAATTTGCCTCCGATGGTCTGCTTCCCCCCCTTTTTGACTTTGCAAAATTTCACGTGTCACCATTACGCACTTTGAGGCGGTCCCAAAAATTTGATATCTTGAACGAACGCAGGATTGCCACGTGTCTTGCTCCAGCAAGGTTTTTCTAAATGCTTGAAGCTCAACAGAAGGCACCACATGTCATGCTCCAAGGCAATCTCCTTTTGGCCATTTGAAAATTCTAAGTAAAATTAAAATCAAGAAAAGGCCTCCACATGTCATCCTAGCACTTGTTTAAAATGAAACTAAAGGGTAGGTCCCCGAACAAGCCCGGTCCTCCACGTGTCTCCATGGTGCAAATTCAAGATGGTGCCCAAAGCGGAGACTCTAAATGAGAACAAGCTCACCACGTGTCTTGTTCCCCCATACTGCTCCAACTACATGAAAATTGTGTAAGTTCGGGTCAAGCAGCGGAAGCCTCCACGTGTCCTCCCAGTGCTATTCCAAGGCAAGACCAAAAGTAGATCTTCAAATGAGCATCATGCCTCCACATGGACACATTTTGAGTTGAGGATTTCCATGAATTTTTCTAAGTACCCAACTAAGCCATGTCTAACCAAAAGGTGCCACGTCCCCTACCGATGCTAGAATGTAAATTTGACTAGGAGTAACACTCGTCAAACCGGAAAAAATAGAAAATGATCATTTGAGCTTGGGAATGAAATTTTCTTCAAGGACAGAAAGTTTAGAAATGTTATAGGGCTCAAATATATTTCTCGAGATACATCCATTCATTTTCTTCAAGTACTTAGGGTAGAAATGATAAGGAAGACAAATCCCAACCGTGGAGAATAGAAAACATGAGGGGAACCCAATTTTTGATGAACAGAGAATGGGAGACCCAAATTACAGCTCTTTAAGTTATTTACAACCCAGGAACAAATCAAAAATGGCCACAAATACTGACCAAGCTCAATACGGGGAAGGAGAAAATAACATAGGCCGTAAATCAATAAGTTTTCATAGGCACAAATTGGGGGAGATTACTTTGAGTACCAACACCGGCTCCGACTCAGGGATGGGTACTCCTTGCGAGCGCCACAAGAACAAAATTAGACCAAGTGCCAAGAAATCCATTAGGCAATAGAGTCATCTTGCATAGTAGAGAACTAGAGCCATCATCAAAAAAAGATAGAGAAACCAACAAAAATAGGTCACCGAGGACCACAACGAGCAAAAACACAAAAGGACAGGAAAAATGACAAACTATACACTGTACAATAAGTTTTATGCCTTGATTCAGGGGAATCAATCTAAGAAATACTTCAAATGCCTACCGTTAACAAGAAATTCAAGTAGTTTACCATCTAAGTCCTTTGGTCACTAAGCTCGAGAGCATATTCTCCATATTTGGTAAAGGATAATTATCCTTCATTGATGCTCTATTTAGGTTCCTGAAATCCACACACAACCTGATGTCACCATTTTTCTTTCTTACTGGCACTAGGTTTGTAACCCAAGAGGAATATCTTATGGGTTGGATAATCCCACCATCTCTTAGCTTCTTCAATTCTTCTTACATTTTGAGGGATAATAGTGGATTAATGGGCCTCTGCTTTTTCCTAAATGGCTTTGCATTAGACACCAAGGAATCTCATGTTGAAACAAGTCCTCTCTGTATGCTTTGAGCTTAGAATAGGTCCAAGCCATACAATCTTGGTATTTTTTCAGCAACTGGATGTATGACTGCTTCTCCTCTTTGTTGAGATTGTTGCCTAACCAAATTTTCCTTGGATTCTTCTTTGTGCCAAGATCATGCTCCTTGATATTCCTTGAGGCTGCCATGCATCTATTAATAATGCAATCTGCATTATCAAAATTGGATTCAAAAGCGACTAGAACTCGAGGAATGGTATTTGTTTTTAGCTAGATGATGTCCTTGCCAAACAAGGTTTCTCTTCCCTCTATTGTACATACCATTGGCTCCAAATCAATGCATTGATCAACAAACTCTCTTTTGTTTTGCACAAATCTTCTGATTTGAGCATCATCATCAAAGACCTGTCAGTGTTTAATATTATTAGGGACAAAGGGTCTTGTCAATACCTCAACCTCATACTCACAATATGGGGACACTATATAATTTTCAAAGTGAGACCCCAATACTGCAAGCTTTTCTACCAAGTCATTGAATTTCCTATCATGATGCACAATGTTGAAGGAGTCAAACATCTCAATAAGGTCCCAAACTGCATGTTTATACTGTTTCATTCACTGATTCCTTGTAGCATACAGTCTTCTGACTTGTTTGAAAACTAACTCTGAATCTCCCTTGAAAATAATGTCCTTGACACCATATTTCCAAGAAATTCTTAAACCCAACAACAATGCCTCATACTCAACAATGTTTTTGGTGCACTCAAAGTTGAGTTTGAAGGAAAAGACAAATTTTTCCTGATAAGGAGAAAGTAGAACAACACCAGCACCATTTCTAAATTTGGAGAAAGCTCCATCCAATAATAGAGCCCAAGGAGAGCCATATTTTTCAAGGCATTTGCATTCTTCAATATTGTGCTCCTTTCCATCAGCAAATCCCACAAAGTTGTCTACATCAACACTTGTGTACAATACCTCATAGGAGGAATTGTTGGGATCCTCAATAAGATGCAACATTTTCTTTTCCCCATATAGCCTGATAAGGCTTCCCTAAACTGGAATGGTGGCGTAAGACATATCGATTTGGACACTCCCACCAACACTTACAGCTCATTTTCTTGATAGTAGCATGCCCCACTTGGTAAGGAAATCAACTATAACAACATAAAGTTTTAAATTTTTACCTGGGTATGCTACAAGATCCACCACCAAACCCTTCACACATCCCACCACTAGCACTTCTCTAGATTCCATCGCAGTGCATTTCCCATATGTTGTTGTCACTTTGATGTTTAGCTCATTCATGACTTCTAAAGGCATGACATTGCATGATTCCCTAAGTCAAACATGTAGTTGTGCAACAGTCTATACTTAATGATTAAAGTGGTGAAGAATGGATCCACATTCATCTGAGAGTTGAGCAAGGATGGTCCCAAATAGACCTCAAGTGGTTCATCTAGCTCTTCTGATGTTGGTGGTGCTTTTGGTTCTTCAATGACCAGTGGGGTCTCCATAATATTTACATTTCTGTCAAGGGAAGTCCTCTCCTCTTTCAACCCCAAGTATTCAAATGCTCTCCTTTTATGCTCAGGAATCCTAAGCAACTCAACAATTGGAACATAGACCTTGATTTGACTCAACACTTGGGAAATATTATATGGGACATTTTTTGGAAAGGAAGTACTAGAAGTAAAGCCAACACACTCACTATGTGGTACAAGACTTTTGACAACTTGGGCATGTAGAGGGGCATGACTCTTGTTTGGAACTGTAGGGATTTTGGCAAATGCCTCTTTCCTAGGAGTGTCCTTTGGAATGTTTAAAAGTAAGGGAGCTTTAGGCTTGGCTTGAGGCCCTGCCACTTTTACAACCTTACTTCATGTATTATATTCCTTCTCTTGACCAACCACAACATTCATCAGTAACTGCCTATGTTCCTCAGATGGAATTCCTCCATCATTTTTCTTTATCATTAAAGCCCTTAAATATTCAAATTCATTATTGGGTAGTTCAAAAGCTTTTACATTATCTAGTTCTAAAGTATGAGAAGGGGGAAGAATATGTACCCTATGAATGAAGTCCCAAAAAGTGGCAACAGTTCTAGCACTTATCACGTCACTTGAGGTTGCCCCTTGTTGTGAGCTGGTGGAGCAACTCATCATGAAAACATCATTATCATCATTAGCTTCTTCTTCTTGTTGTTGATCTTCTTCACAAGGAGCATGAGGCATGAAAATTTTTCACACCAATCAATGACATATGTCTCCTCCACCACAGCAAATCTAGAAGCTAAAGGATCATGTACCATTCTATTATCCCTAGCCTGGAACTGTCTATTTCCAGATCCAACAGGTCCCTTGCCTCTATCATCAGATCTTTGGTGGTTTGTGAACCTGTCTTGGCCTTGTTCTTTATGTTGACCTTGTGAGCTATGCCAAATTCCCTTCTTAGCCCGGGCTAGCTTGTGGGATATCTCTTGGACAGCCCCTGCCAAAGTCTTCATAACCTCTTCCAAATCAGTAGCCTTGCTTGCCTAAGGTTTTTATGGGTTTACCAGCTTTACACCCTCCCTCTTTGGAGGCTTCCCAATTTCCTTGATGTTGTTCTCTATTTGTAGAGCCATGGTGAAGGCCTGCCTCCAATTTATGGGATAATTGTCTCTTAAAAAATATGCAGCATTTTTATCAAATGCATCAGTATACTTGATCAAGCATGACTCATCACAATGCTTTATTCTAACAGAAATATTTTGAAGGTCTTATTAAACCTTATGTTGAAATCATGTACTGACTCATTCGGGTTCTTCTTGATGTTTTCAAATTTTGTCAAAAGAAACTTGGGATCAGTTCTATTACCATAATGCAATCTGAATGCATTTCTCATCTCAGTCCAAGAATCAATAGAGTTATCTGGCAATGATTTATACCAGTACCTAGCGTCCTCTTCCAAGGTATGGATAAACAACTTGATGTATACATCTTCATGTTCAATCTCAAAATCTTCCAGCATATTGATAAAAAGCTTTAGATGTTGATCTCCAATAATAGCATTGTTTCCTTGGAACTTTGGCATTTTGTTTGTTACATCTTGAAGTACTACATTAGGATATCTATCCATTCCCACAATATTTATAGGTCCAAAGGTGTTGACAACAAATGGAGGCCTGGGTGGAGGTTGGGCCATGTTTCTTTGAGTAGGTGACCATGCAGGGTGAAAAACTGATGGGGGTTAGAGGGTTCTTGGAACACAGGAGTATAATTTTTGAAATGTATACCCCCAAAGGCCTTGTTTCGTGAAATCCCTATCAACCTCAGAAAAGATAGGAGCAAAATGTGAAGCAAAGCTTTCAAAATCAAATGAAGGCCCCTCTTCAGCTGGAAAGTTCAATTCCACAAGCTACCTGATTCAGAGTCACTTGAATGGCAGTGTTTAATGATAGGCCATTCAATTTCATCAATAGAGATCCCTTTTCCTGTCTGCTGACCTCCAATAGCTCTCTAGGATTTTCTTCCTTTTAATTTTTATTTTCCAATCTCTGGGAACAATGTCTTAGCAGGATCCCTAGCAAAGAAATATCTTCTTCCTTCAAGCTTTGCAAATATTAATAAAAAATCTGATTTTGACAGAGTTCTAAGACACTGGTACTCATTAAAATTAGATCAATAGGGAGTTATTGTTGTATATATCTCCCTCCAGATGTAAATATAGACAAATAGAAGGATATGGAAATCAAAGAAACTCAAACCCGACATTTATTTATGCCACCAGTTGCGCCCTTGGCACAGATTAGAGGGCATTGACATGGAAAAATTTACACCCCTTACGCAAATTAAAAGGTGTCAACATGGAAAAAGGTGTGTCCCTGGTGCAGATTAGAAGGTGCCGACATGGAAAAAGTTACGCCCCTGGCACAGATTAGAAGGCACCGACATGGAAAAATTTGCACCCCTAGTACAGATTAGAAGGTGCCGACATGGAAAAAGTTGTGCCCCTAGTGCAGATTAGAAGGTGCCGACATGGAAAATTTACACCCCTGGTGTATATTAGAAGGTATCGACATGGAAAAATTTACGCCCTTGGCGCAGATTAGAATGTGCCAACATGGAAAAATTTGTGCCCCTGGCACAAATTAGAAGGTGCCAACACCACATTTTTAGCACCTATGACACACTCAAAATTATGTTGATGTGAGGATAAATGCACCAAGGCACACCTTCAAGAGGCGCAACATTTTGAGCATTGACACCCCAAACCTGATAGGAAGTAAACCCTGACCCAGATATTCAAATGGCCATAACTTTTCACAGGGATGTCGGATTCATACAGGTTGGACTTTTTGGAAAGCTTACAAGGTGCTCTATCCAACTAAGACTCGTTATCTTTAATTGCATGAGAAAAAGTTCTTCAAAAATGCAAAATACATTTTGCCATTGTTTGGTTTGCTAGGGTTCTCACCTACTGACATAATGATATGAATTAAATACAATCTAGAGGTGGTTAGGGTAGATTTGGAATTCCTCTCTCTTCCCTCTCTCATTCCTCCTATAAATTGTAAGGAGGGGTTTCTTTCTAAAGGTTGGACATTCTTGTTTTACCCTCCCTTCTTCTCTTTGGTAGGTGAATTTGTGGAGTTCAAACCTCCCATCTAAAACTCTAATGCAACTTTGCCTCTTGGCATTTTGTAGTGTATTATATCAATATTTGGAGCAAATAATGCATGTCTGTGGGTGATTCTCAACCCTCTCTGTGTTAATTTGTATCCTCCTGATATTTCATTGCAAATTTGGTTATCTGTGCATGATCTTGCATTCAATTTTAATCGTTTGTGTTTATTGGCAAGACAGGTGTTCTTCATTCCTCGGTGCATCACCTTTGTTAGTTTAGGTTTATTTTTATGCATCTTCTTACCCTGTCTCCTTGGCAAGTTAGATTATGTTTTTGAGTAAATCCTCTACATTTTTATGTGTGCATCTGAACAGGAGGAATAGGGCTCTGCCTTAACTGGGAGAGCTTTCCTGATTCACAAGGTCCCACAGTTGGGAAAAGCTCCATGTTATGCAATCACACTGAGAGTGTCAACCCATCCAGATTACAGAGATATTTAGGGTTCTATGATTTGCCATCAATAATTTTTGGCATGCCCGGTGGGACCAAGAGGTCATTCCATAAGATTTGAAGGAATTTTCAAGAAATTTGGACTTAGAAATTGCAAGTTTTACAATTTTAATTTTTTTCATCTTTTAGGATGAACTCTGAAATCAATTTTCAAAGGCGTATAATCTTCAAAAGGGTACTCTTATATTTTTGAGATTTTGAATTTCAAATTTTCATAGTTTTTAATATTTTGGGTTTTCCTAGGTGTCAAGCATGTCCCAAGTTCTGACACAGTGTGTTTCAGGTTTTGTAAGTTGCCTTGCATGACCTGAGTTTTGCCTATACCATTCAGGGATTAGTGGCTACACAACAAGACTCAATATTCAAATTGAAGAACTATATCTTCCGAGTCCTTCAAAGTTTTAAATTCTATTTTTAATATTGTCAGGTTTGGTGTGTAACTTGGTAGAATCTAGCCTTTTTAGGCTCATTCTCTAACACATCTGGCGACTCTGAAGTGATAGAATTCAGCAGTGTAGAAAAAAAAGTTTCCTAGGCACATGAGAAGAATTCAAACCAAGTCTGATACTCGAGAAGAGGGGATATTTGTCTACTTGCAACTATCACCAAAGAGAGGAAGGAGAGGAAGAGGACCACAAAGATCACCATCTCCACCTAACCGGACTTTGTCTACACCTCCACCTAGTAGACCTTTTCTCGCATCAACCAGAGTTCTTAGGCCAATCATAATGGCACATCTACCACCGAATCCCTTTGTCAATTTCATGGGTAGTAGTCCACTCGCCCTAAATGCTCAGAATCAGGTTCCAGTTGCAGCACTAAAGAATATCCCCTATTTCACAGGAGAAAATCATACTACTCCTATTGACCACATCCAGGATATTGCCAATGCATGTGCAATCCATGAAATAAATGAAATGGATGTTGCAGTCAAGTTGTTGGCTTCATCTTTTAAAGGTAAAGCCTTATAGTGGTTTAGGAGCCTAACAACAGGGTCTATTATGAATTGGAACCAACTTTGTTCAGCTCTTTACAACCAATTTGGGGAGAGGGAAAAATTGTCTTTATTGGAACACCTAACGACAATCAAAAGAGATCCTAACGAATAAATGACAGATTTCAACTTTAGATTCCAATAGACATGGGACAGGATTCCAATAGCTATTAGACCAGCCATCGAAGGCACATTCCTTTATTTATTAAAGGCTATAAATTCAGACATATCCATGATGATCCAATCAATGGGAGGGACAATGCTACTAGGGGCCTATGACACAACTATGAGAGTAGAGAACTGTTTGATCCAAGCTGGCCAGTTTGCACCAAGACCACCAATGCCTCTCTATCCAGATATGGGAAATCCTACAACTAGTCAAGCACTAGAGTTTAATCCCATTCCAACTCCTAGAAATCAAAGCAATAATGAGGCATCGAATTCTTCAAATACTTCAAAGGAATTACAGGAGGTTATGAAATAGCTACAGAACCTTTGAAATGAGCTGGTGACTATCAAAATACAACAAGCTCAAAGTGCTAGACCAGTATTAGCCTCAAGCGCATTACTAAGCTAGGCCCCCATACCAACAAAATAGACCACTAGCTCAAGCTGCATATCAAAACCAAAACTAGGGACAACCTCAAGTTGCCAGCAATTTTGACCGTATGATCCAAATGCAATGACATCCTCAAGAGCCTTGGTTCCAACACAAAACAACATGGCATAGTAGTATGATTGGTGTTACCCTTGCAATCTACCTCACAATCAGTCAGCATGTTTCAATGGTGCACTAAATCAGGCCTTAATGGTGCAAACCATTGGTGTGTCTCAAGAACTAAGCCAAGGAGGGAATTAGTAGTAAGAAACACAATAAGAAGCACCTCCAACAGAAACCACGTTGGCCAATTGGCAAATGGAAGACTTCTATGGAGTTAACCAACAACCTTTTCAAGGTGTGGTTGTCAACACATGGTCAAAGAAGAGAAGCATAGAAGAGGGGAAACCATCTAATCCAGTTGTTTCTCAACCCACTCCTACACAACAAGGGGTTAGTAGACCAAATGCAGTTCCAAATGTGCAAAATCAGCCTAAGGTACCTATTGTAGCAACACATGCGCCTATTCAAGCTCCAGAAAAGGTTACACTAAGTAAACAACAAAAAGATAGATCATCCCCTTTTAACATCATCTATCAAATGAAGAAGACACATGTGAAACTTTCCATGTGGGAATCACTGGCGATATCAGGGTAACGATATTTATTGCAAGCTATAATGGCTAATTGGTCTGCCTTGAATGTATCAAATCGGGATAGGAGAAAGTTCTCACTAATGCAGTGCAAATGGGTGGGGGTCAACCAAGCAAGAATTTGAAGCCTCCACCATTCTATGTGTCATTGGTTATTGGAAACCACTTGGTACACAACTACATGATAGATTCAGGGGCAAGTAGTTCAGTGATGTCAAGAAAATAGTGGATCAATTGGGTCTGAAGTATGAGCCAGTGTTGAAAGGAGTAGTACAGTTGGATGGAATAGTAGTTCGAATAGTTGGGGTCATAAAAGGGTTAAGCCTAACACTACATGCATGTCCTAATGTTACAGTTTTGTAAGATGTGTCTGTGATTGACCTTCCACCACTCTTTGCATTGTGTCTATCAAGAGACTTCACTGCAAAAATCGGTGGATATTTATCTGTAGATTGGTCACACATGATTTTTAGGATGAGGTATGGGGCCAAAGCAACAATCAGGTCAGAACCAATTGCCAATTTCCATATTGAACCTCATGTGCCAAGTCCTATCAATGTAAATTGCTCAGCCTTTGATCAGGAGGAGTGTTCAAATGATCTAGAAACAAGTACTAAGGTCAAGGGAATTCCTGATTTGACTTTAGATGAATGGGAAAACAAGAGTCATGAATTTGACCCATACAAGGAAATTGAAGAATCAAATTGGGTGTGTATTGTGTAAACGAAGAAAATTCACCCATTCCTGACATCATTCAGCCTGAAAAAAAGGATGAAAATGAAGTTTAGCAACTATTTTTCGATGGTTTGAGAAGTAGACAAGGTGCTGGAGGTGGTGCAATGTTGATTTCACCCCAAAAAATCAAATATTTTTCATCTTTTCGTTTCTAGTATTCCTATTCAAACAACATGGTTGAATACAAGGCATTGATTCATGGACTTCATTGGGCTAGGAAAAAGAGCATAAAGAACTTGTAGGTGTTCGGGGATAGCGAGCTAATCATCAACCAAGTTAGGGGACAACATGCTACAAAGAATGACCTACTGAAAAACTACAAGAACAGGGTATGCGACCTCATTGAGGATTTTGAAGCTTTCAACGTCGTGTCCATACCTAGGAAGAAAAATGAAGCTCCGCTTGATAGGCTCGTAGGATTTGGAGTAACATTTGACATGATTGACAACATTAGAAGGGAAAAAACACAACCACATATCCATGTGATTGTGAGGATAGCAGTTCCAGATAATAACACAAGCTAGAAGGTGTTTGAGAACAATCATCAGATCATCAATTTTTTGCAAGAAGAGGCTGAATTCTCAGCTAGAAATCAGGACAGAATAGAGCAGTAGTATAGGGATCAAGTAGTGAAGCTGCGGAAAAACAAGCTTCCCAAGGGTTTAGTAACATTACAGTCTATCTTCAACCCTGATGACTAGTTCCGTAAGGAAAAGGCTAACATATATGTCAAGAGAGAAGATTCAAAGCCAATTCTGGTTGGGGAAGGAAAAACACTTCAAATTGGTAAAGTGGCCACTGAGTAGGAGAAATCAGATTTCATACAAATTTGCCAAGAATTTCAAGATGTCTTCGCTTGGGGCTATGAAGGCTTAAGAGGATTCAATTTGAAGTTGGCACAACATACCATAGAATTGGATCTAGATGCTAAGCCCATCAGGTAGAAGTAGAGACTAGTCAACCCTCACATTGAGCCTCTAAGGAAGAAAGAGCTAAGCAAGCTAATAGAGGCAAGCATTTTATTCTTGATCAATCACTTGAGCTGGGTTGCAAACGTGGTTCTAGTCAAGAAGAAGAGCAAGTGAAATCAGGTTGTGTGTGGACTTCCAAGACCTCAACAGGGCATCTCTTAAAGACCATTACCCACTTCCTTCAATGGAACAAATATTTCAAGTGGTATCCGATTGGAGATTCTCTCTCTAGATGGCTACTCTTTCAGTATAATCGAGATAATGGTGAAAGAAGATTACTGAGTTCAAGATGGATTTCACCACCAAATGAAGCACCTATGCCTCGCAAGAAGATGCCATTTGGGCTATCAAATGCTGGAGCCACTTTCCAAAGGGCAATGGATATGGCATTCAAGGGATTGATGAATAAAATAGTTCTGATATATCTTGATGACATCATTGTATTCTCAAAAAATGTAGCGGATCACCTCTTTCATCCGAGGAAGGTATTTCGGAGTGTAGAAGATTTGAGGTATCATTGAATCCCAAAAATGCATATTCTTGGCTCCATGAAGGAAAACTTCTAGGCCATATTGTTTCAAAGGAGGGGTTGACGATTGACCCAAAAAGAATTGAATCAATTTGAGTGTTGCCATTGCCAAGTCACAAGAAGGCTCTTCAAAGCTTCTTAGGAAGGATCAATTTTGTCTCTGAGGTTTGTTCCAAACTCTCGGCTCGTAAAGCCAATAACGATGATCTTATAGAAGAGCATGGAATTTAATTGGACATCTTAAGGCAGGAAAGTTTTGAGGCAATAAAAGAGGCTATATCTCAAGCTCCATCTCTCGTCAATCTAGAATTCTCCAAGGACTTCATGCTATATATGCCTTTGGTGG